>JAMXBD010000436.1:600000-985047 GCA_024138025.1 Combretum micranthum
AAGCTGAACCATTTCATGCACGTTGTGTTCCATTGTTTTAGCTCTGTTTTACGTTAAAAATAAACTTAATTCGGCTTATCATATATTTTTAAACACTAAACTGATTTCGACCATGCTAAATTAATTAGGATTAGTTGATTGAATATATTTTAGCTTAAATAGATATTTGTTGAATTAAAACTTGATTTTGTCATTACTACATAAAAATGATATAACTAGAACCATTATTATATTAGGCTTAAAACATATTAAATGACTTAAATTGGACTTAAAGTGTAAAATAAGCTTAGTTGGTGATTTAGGGTCTAAATTAATTAAAGAGACTAAACATGGGCTTAATTAACTAAATTGGATTGTCATGGGGCTTCTAGCAATAAAATTAGTTTAGTTGTGGCTTAACATGACTTAAATGAACTAAAATGGGTTTTGTTTATAAATTAGGCAACCCAAACTAATCAATGTTGTTCAAACTAGATTGAACCGGCCGATTTGATCCAATTCAACCAAAACCGATCAAGTAAGTCGGTTCTGGCTAACGGTCTGTCTTTAGGTTGAACTAGCTAGACCCGATTGACTTAGCTGACTCAGCTAGGTCATCTAGATCATAATGTAACTCTTGAAAGCAAAAAAAAAGCATCACCAGCCCCCAAGCCCTCCACCATCAACGCAAAACAGACCCAAGAATTCACCACTGAAAGAACAGGAGTTAAAAACTATCCGGATGAAAGAACAAGACATGCAAACTCACGCACAAAGAGACAAGAACCACACTCCCTTCTTCGTTTTGGCCTGGGTTGGTGGACCAATAACGCCATACCGAGTACTGAGTCATTCGGACTATGGAATTGTTGTGGTGGGTTAGCAAATTTCTTCTTCATTGCCTGATATTGGTAAGTTACAATTTTTTGAGAGTATGCATTTTAGGATATATATAACTACTGTGATGGAAATTACTATATAGGCTATTCAAAGTAAAGATTCACAGCAATAAATAATCTCTTCTCATGCCTCAATGTTGAACCTAGAAGGTTACAGGAATTAGAACGATGGGACAATTCACATGGCTCAGTAAAAGGAAGAATTAGCTACATGTACATCTTGATCACATGGAACAATTCACTTAATTAATTTTTACAAGATTTATAATGATGTAGAGATAGACACGGTTTAGTTCCAAACCGGACATTGAACTGAAACTGTCACTGGTGATTCGATAACTGGAACTCCATCGATTGGCCAGTTGTAGAACCGTTAAGGAACCTATGTTTTTTCAATTCTTAGGTGATTCTATAGCCCAGAACCGGGTGGAACTAGCGGTTCTAATTGGTTTCATTAAAAAAAAAAAAAGAAAATAATTAGATAAAAAATTTTAAAAATTATATTAAATATATAATTATTAATGTTTATACTATTTCATATGAATAGTAAAATTTATTACCTATTTACATATTTTTTATTTTATTATCAATAATAAAAATAAGCATAACTTAAAATTATATATAATTTAGTTTATATAAACTTCTCCTAAAATCAAAATTCATTCCTTAATAACACGATACTATTTTTTGCATTATAATTTTCTTGTAATCCTCTAAATTATTTTGCAATATCATATTACTAACTATAATTGATATTAGTTGTATTTTATAAAAATAAATGGGCATTTTAAACAAATTTTAAAAAAATTTGGCTAAATAATTTAATACTTTCAGATCCAATAATTAATTATTTTGGGTTTAAAATTTATTTTGTTAAAATATGAAATTCATTTTTTTACTTTAACAAAAAGACGATTTTGCAATTTCAATATTGGAACCAGGAACTACTGGTTCCATAGAACTTGACAGGAATCATGGGAGATGGTTTCGGTTTTGGTTCCTCTTTTTAAAGATCTAGAATTGGCATTTCTTGTTCCAATTCAGTTCGGTTTTGGAACTGGTGTCGATTTCTAGATGGATGGATTGCATAGACATTGATTGCAATTATAAAATTAAATTTTATTCTCAATCTATTAACATAATGTTAAACCAGTGTATTTTTTTTTTTGGATTTGATAGAAAAAAACTATGTGTTTTTCATCTATATTGATTTTTTATATCTTACTACATTTATATCCAGTTATTGATTTTTATAGTTTCTATATTAGTAAGTAAATTTCAATCCTTTTAGTTTGTTTTTTTCATAGACACTTGACAACAAAAGCCACAAAAAATGTCACATAGATTGAACAAAAAAAAAAAAAAAAAACCAACAAACCAATCACACTCGAAAAAAATTTGAAAAATGGTATCTATTTTTGTTTCCATAAAAAAAGTTAAGATCCAATTTATTATGTACGATGTAATTTGAATTTCACAGATGAACTGATGGATTGAAATTAATTATTTATCTAATTGTGTAAATTTATTTATTTGTTTTTTTATTTATGATATAACTTAAAAATATTATTTTTTGTTGACCTCGATCTGACTGTTAATTGAACTTGGTTCGACCTCTCGATCCTTGACCTCTTAACATATCCAAATTAACCCTCGATCTAGGTTTGACAACATTATTAATATTATAAAATCGACTTAGATACTAATTTAGGTCCAACTTAACTAAATAAATTAAAAGGGCCAAAATTAAACTAATATGGACTTACTAAAATCTTTAGGGTTAACAACTTGATTTTAGCTACTTGGGCCTATTTCAATTTAAATGGGCCTATTCCACTCAATTGGACTTTCCGTAAAGCTTCAGGGCCTGAAACCTCAATACTTATGAAATTTCTCTTAATGGACTTAAATTTCCAAATATGGGCCTAATGACCCATATGTACTATAATTGGGCCTAATTTAAATTATATAAGCCCATTGCTCATTTCTAGGATTAAAATATCTAATGGGCTCATTTAACACTTCTTGGACTCAAAAACCCTAAGTACTCAAAATAGGAATTTAGAAAGCATAATAGACTTAATTAAATTTAAATTCATTTCAATTAGGTTTTTACTCAATTCTTAGGTCCAACAATCCATATTACTCTAATTAAATCTAACCATAATTCCAATAAAATTATAATTCATACTCTTTAATGAGCTCAATTATAAAATCCTTAAAATCCATTAACCTAAATATTAAAAGACTTAGTTAACTTATTATTGGGCTTACTATGGGACACTTAAAGGTCTAATACTTCTAAATAAGAAATCCAATCTCTTATACTTATGGGCCTAATCTAGATTACTTAAGCCCATACCTTAAAATGAAATCAACTTAAGATATTATCTAAGGCCTTATATATATAAACATGCATATATAAGACTTTACCTTAAAGAATAATAAAGCATAATTGAATAAACAATAGGAATTTGATGGTTAATTATATAATACACATATGAAATATCTTTTATATAGGTATTATTGTTTCTTACCTATCTTCTAATAGGAATTAACTTCCAACAGGTCCTATTACGAGAACTCGAAATAGGGTGTTACAAAATTTAGTTTTGAGAATTCTATCAAATCAACCTTTTGAAAGTGAATTCGACTTTCTAAATGGCTATGGGGTGTATTGCCTAACGGAATATGGATCAATTTGCAAGAAGGGGGGGGGGGTGCAAGAAGAAGTTAAAGGAAACAGGTCAATCATGACCATGAACTAGGTCGTTTTTGAAAAATGAAGAACATATGAGATCATGGGCAATATCACGCTTGTGATAGGGGGCGTCATCCTAATAACGCCTGTAATGAAGCCTAAGTCAATGTTGGAAATTTTGCTCCAAGGAGATCACGACCAATGCTACGGCTGTGATGATTCCTGTTATCTCAAATACGGTGGTTTCAAGCATAATAGCAACGTTGGAGATTTTGGTAAGAGGAGATTATGGCCTTTGATACGGTTGTGATCGGGTCCGTGATCGACGATAATGCCCGTTATCTAGGATGTGACCAATATTTTGTATTTTGCACAAATTTTCTTTATTTAAATTGTATTATTTACAAGTTTGCCATTATGTGGGGTTAGTATAAATATCCCCTTATGTTAGAAAACCTTAGCAAGAGACTTCATTATTAACACTTCCTTCATGTTGTCTTTCATTTGAGAGCTAAAACAAATAGTTCTTATTAATCTACTGTAATTGTGAATAACAACCACTTAATATATCTTGTGTATCATATCAAGATGAGAGAGAGTGTAGTTCGGGTTACTATCGGTGTGTAATATCTGACATTTGCACCTTTCATATCTTTATTTTCATTGCAAATCGATTTTCAAGATTTGCTACATCATAATATGAGCTTAGGGTGTATCACCTTTTGACATACCTTTTAACTTATACTAGACTATCAACTTACCAGGTACGCAGTGACTTGTTAACTATTTATGATAGATATCTAAAATGAATTAAAACTTAAAGACAATCGAATTAAAAATTGTCTTGCTTGTCCTAATGTTGTTTAATTTGGTTTGAATAGTGACAACCTCACTCGGTGATACCAACATGGTAGTTAGGACTTCTAAAAAGATCATATATTTTCTTTTAATGATTACCTTCTCTACTGGATCCCATAACATATACCTATATTCATCATGTGCTTAACCTAGAAAAATACATTTCTTTAAATTTGCAACAGGTTTTGCTCTTTCATCTTTAGGAATATATATGAATGCCCTGTAACCTAACATTTGTAAGTGATCAAAAGCGATATTTTTACCAATCCATATCTCTCTAGATATCTCCATCCAAAGCATAAGAGAGATGTAAATTGATCAAATCAACTACTATCTTCTTTGTTACTCCCTAGAATGCTTTAGGTAACTTGACATAAGACAACATACACTTTAATCTCTCTATAATAGTGCGATTCAAATCATTCTTTCAATTCTATTTAGCTATGCAGTCTTTTGGAACTGCTTTCTCAAGTTTAATTCTATGGATTTTACTATAATCCTTAAAAGGGACTCTATATACACTACCGTGGCACCATTGTCTTCTCGGATACATTTTAACTATTTTCATGTTTCTCTCTCAACTCTAGTATGGAATTGCTTTAACACATCCATAATTTGATCTTCAAAATCTCAAATTAAAAGTCCATAACTTTCTAGAGTGGTCATCTATAAAAGTTATAGAATAAAGAGCACCACTTATTAACTTATCCATCATATAATACATATCTATATAGATTGAGTCAAGTACATGAGATTTCTCAGCCGATGTATTTCTATGACAAGCAACTTTATGTTGGTTGTCAACTAGATTATTAGTGCAAGTTTTAGAGGTGTACCTTTTGCATTATGCAAAAATTATTTCTTGGCACATATTTGAAGTCCTTTCTTGCTTATGTAACCAAGCCATTAAAGAATCATCAACCATGTTCACATCTTCTTCACTTAGCTATGTAGGCATTAAGTAAATAGTATTGTTCTTTCCTTTAGCTACTGTGAGAGAATCATTATTTAGGTTCCATTTACCTTCACTAAAGTAGCTACTATATCTTTCATCATCTAATTTTCCTTCATATATAAGGTGTAGATGAATATTTGGAACATGTCTAACATATTTGAGAATGTGTTTTCAACCAATATTAGTCTTCGAAATAGCATTTCTAATGCCAACAATTTTATGGGTACCATTATTTCCCATTTTAACATTATCATAATCACTGACAGTGTAGGTTAAGAAGAGTTTTCCATGTGATGTCATATAAAAAGAGGTACAAGGGTCAACAACCCAATCACTATCGTGATGTGTAAGACTAATATAATCATCATTCTAGGCAACAACAACTTCATCATTTGTTGTCGTAGCAGTCATGGCTGCGCCTTTTTCATCACATTTACCTTTAGCCTATTCTCTTTTCCTAATTCTACATTCTCTCTTTAAATGTCCTGACTTGTCACAATAGTAGCACTTAATATATCTTTCTTGATTTGGATCTTATCCTAGATTTTTTAGATATTTCAAGTCTAACAAATAAACCTTTGATCCTACTTCTACTACATCATTCTTGTTTATTAGTAACCAATATCCAAGTCTTAGAATTTGTATCAAGTTCTTTTTTTTCTAGTTTCTCCATTCATCAAGTTGTCTTTCACCATCATGCCGGTGAGCTTTTCTTCTAGAGCAAAATTGGTAATTGACCCTACAAGTGTCTTCTAAGTCTCAAATAGTGAACTCATTAATAAAAGTATTTGTATCTCCTCATCAAGCACAAGCCTCATATCAAACAAATGATTTATAAGACCCCTAAAATCATTGAAGTGCTTTGTCATATTAGATCCATTTTTTTTTTTTTTTTAAGTTTACTACTCTCTTAATAAGGAGGTTTTATTCAAGATTGTCTATCTCTCATAAGAGGACCCCAATTTCTTCCATAGAGCATTAAATCTGGTTTCTTGAGCATCATGATGATATAAACCATGATCAATGGACTTTGAATATCAACTATAGTGTTTCTATGACTAATTGTCTAACCTTTATCAGATTTATCTTTTGGCTTTATGTTATCACTACCTAAAGACACATACGACTTTTTAATATAAAAGATTTTCCATATTTGACTTCCAAATTGAATAATTTGAAGAATTTAATTTTGATATAGCACCCTTTAATTCTGTTATGCTTGTAACACCTTTTTTTGTCAAATCCTAACTCTAAAACCATTGTTAGGAACAATAATGTTTAATAATGACAAATTATTTTTCCTCCTACTTATAAGCAATAACTAACAAATAAAAAAAAATTATAAAGAGCAATAGAATTTAACTTTAAAACCCCCAATAGGAGACAAAAAATCTTGGGACCATAGCACAAAATTTCCACTATCAATAAATAATAGGATCATAATATATTTCTTTAATAGATAGATAAACCTTAATATAGGATATCAATATAATCACAAAACTAATTAATTTATGAAAATACAAAAAAATATCTATTCAATATGAATAATTGAGAATGACCGACAATGAATGGAAATAATCACCTTATAGTATTTCACACCATGGATTCAATGGAAGAGTTCCATTACAATCGGGGTTCATCATATCATCCCATCGTGGATCTAAAATTGTTTCATCAAAATTGATATTTTTTTTCTCGTTTTCTAAAATAATTTCCTTCTTCTAACAACTCTAATTTAACACTGTATAGCATCATGAGTGACTAAAGTACTTTTATCTTTTAGTTTTGTAGTAAAGTAAGCCATAAATTTTCACTTTTCTTTTCTTAATGGTGTTTTTTTCTTTTTTTGCCACAATTTTGTAATTCATACAGATTCCTTTTTTCATAAGGTTTTCATATTTATTTGAAATCGGACTATATGAATTGCACGAAAAATTCAACAATAATAACTAAAAGAAGGTGATTTTACTTTTCGGTAACTCTTAATAATAGTCAACTACACTAGCATATTACATTCAAAAATTTGTACTGCCTGTGGATAAATATTATGAAAACAAACCAAATGGTGGAGGTCTTACGAGATAAATTCACATAATCTTCAAGGAAAAAAAGTGTATAAGATTGAGTCAAGATCTTATATAAATCAATTGGTATGGATTATATTTTTCTATATGACTGTTATAGGTTTAGATCTGCTCTCTTTCGTTATAATTACCTAAAAATAGGTACGGAAATAACGATTTTGGAATCACAATGCAAGGAAAAGATAAAACGAACCTATCTCTTATTATGATAGGAACCTATCTCCAATTATGATAAGAGGTTCCAACCTCAAGCATATAAAATAGTACCCAAAACAAAAAGAGTAAAAAAAAAAAAGAGAGAGACGCATGATTGCAAGAAAGAAAGAGTTAGTCTCACCTACTAGGCTAGGAAATAATCATGAATGAGCCTACCATAATCGACCGACTTCTGGTGCGTCATAAGAACACTTCATCTTCCTACTCTTTACGCCACTTAATTACCTCTACTCTGATGTGATCGATCTTGACTCGTGAACGAACCTCATCGGAAACAAACCATCGTACGAAAAAAGGCAACGATAGCGAGGATATGCTTATGAAAGGTGGTAGCTCTAGCTTTGATACTCGAAAAGCATCAAATCAAAATTGGTTGTTGACTTGACCCTACAGAAAAAATTATTCACTGATACGATCATGTTATGGACAAGTGCTATTAAAATGATAATAAACTTAGACGTTTTAATTAATACAATCAATTTTTTATATGCCATCAATCGAGATGTTCGTATGAAAATAATTATAATTATTATAGTTGTAGCAGGAAATAAAGTTTCTTCCTTTTGCCGTAGAAACGACCCATACTAGCCAACTGACACCTAAGAAACGTAAGTGAAACAGAATGATTTCTGGGAACACATGAGGACAGCCGAGAAGGTGAAAATTAGACGCTGTCGGTCCTATTCGTCCAATGGAATCAATTATTGAACATGTACCACATGGTCTATTTCTTTTTATTGTCGGGACAAGAGAGATATTATCGGTGTATGAATCTTAACTTGCCGACTTTCTGCACCAAAACGTGATTTTTGGAAGATCTCTAGCGTCTATGAACCGCGTATGTAATGAGATTCGCATGCAGGTTGAGTATGAAAGTTTCCTATGTACAAAGAAATGAGGGAATGACAACCCAGAAATGGATTATCCAAACTGTACACATTGTTGTTGGACAGGACAGGACCCATGTTAGAAAAAAAGGTGGCCAACTCTAAATACTTGGACCCAGTCCATTTTGCAGACTGCTTGGTTCATAATGAACCGTGGCATGCCTGTCTTTTTCCGCTGAGAATAATATGGAACTGTGGAGCAAGAAAAGATTGGTGCTGGCTATTGCAAATTACTTTTAGGTACAAGTGATACATGGTATTAAACAAAATTTTGAATTTGACTAAATGTCGTGTTTGTTATTATTAAATAGAAAGTACTACCAAAATATAGATTGTATGAAATTAATTACCGGCATGCTGTGTATTGTAAAAAATTGCATCTTTAGAACGCAATAAAACCCAATTTGAAAACTTGTACAATCGAGAAATCATAGTAAAACCTATGACATGTCCTATTTGTGTTAGACAGTATAAATTGCATATGTAACATACAATTTTTAAAGATATTAATGAATATAAATGGTAATTGATCTTAATTCAACCCAACAATTAATTTATCCAAGTGCTATAAACAAATAAAAAAGTAATATGTATGAAATATAAATGATAAATCTGTAGTAAAACTACTATATCTACTGGTACGTACCTAAAATTTACTAGCTAGTGTTTTACCTATAATTTATGTATATAAATACCCTTATCCTGTAATAATTCATTAAAACAAACTCCGAGGTTCAGTAGGGAAAGAAAATAACTAATTCAGTTGATCAGCATTATGATTATGCCTTTGTTACATCTTATTATTTTTTCAAACTTGCAAATCTACCTACTATTACACTTACCCCAAAAAAAATTAATAAAAAACCAAAATAAAATAACTTCAAAAAAAGAAAACTAATTAATAAAAACTAAATTTTCCTTTGATCTTAAACTGAATCAGTTAAAGCAGCTCGGCGGACTATTAATTCAGACCCAAGTTGGTTCCCTGCTTCGCGGGGCACCAACTGATTCTGCGCCAGCATGAGAGAGCTATAGATCTGGAGTATCATCTTCTTATCGTACTCCTTAAGTGGGGCCTTACCAAATCCAGCGATCCCAGTGTCATATGCACTACACACCCGCGAGTTAGCGAATCCCAACATCATCCTCACGTATGCATCACGTAGCCAAACCAACATCTTCTTTGGAGACCTTAGCTTGATCCTAAACAGCTTGAGTTTGATCCTTGGCGTGACTTTGATCCGCCAGAAGCGGCGGCGCCTCTTGGTTGTGGTGGTACCCATCTCCACCCGAGTGCGGCGGCGGGTTGTGCACGACGACCCATCTAGCCTCTGGTATTTTCTTCTATTCCAGTAAGATCTTATGCCTCTGTAGGCATTCACGGACACACCTTCCATTTCTTGATGTATTGTTGTAACCTGCTGGCTCTTGCTAGAGAGAGAACGGAATAAAAATATAAATTATGAACAGAGAGAGAGAGAGTGTGAGAGAGAGAGAAGTGGGTGGAGATGGTGGTGTATATATTAAATATGGGCACAAATATATAGGTGTGCAGAGTGGTCTCGGCAAGCTAAGGCTAATTAAGACTTGGCTAGCATTTAACAAATGCTAGAATTTGGTTTTGGTTTGGTCTTTGCCCATTGAGATTAACATTTAAGACAGATTTGCCATGGCATAGTTTAACGTATTTATAACTGGAGCATGAAATATATGGAAGTGATAAGTACCGAGGAATATAGTTCATTATGTTTCAGTTTAATTCTATTAGAGCACTTTAATCTTAAAGAACCTGCTAAGATATATATAGCTAGTTAATTTTTTACGGTATTTGAATTTTTTAAATTTTGATAGATTTATACTTATACAAAATTTCGCTATAAAAAAATACATAAACTTTTTAAAATTTTCACCTAATGTACAACTACAAAGATTGTACCATTTTTTTTTCAACTGTTGATGTGACAAACAAAAATGATCAAAAAATTATTTTTTCGTCTGAGTTGGCTTTTATAATTTTTTTTTGTTTTTGTTTTTACGTTTTCCTCATTCTCTCTCTCTTCTCTCTCTCTCATCCCAACATAAACACTACCACCGCCACAATCAACACTACCTAACAATCAAAACCACCACAATGATACAACCCATACCATCCACAACCCCTAACCAACCACTATCCCACCACCACACATCCACCCAAAACAACCCCACCTCTAAAACCAACATAACCATCATCCTCCATCTACACCACAACCAACTCCAATCACCGAAGCAACCACAACAACTGTTGTCTTTGTCCAGAATGCCTTGTCGTGTCCAACTCCACTTCTAACCAGTCCATAAAACTTCAAACCTAGCCACCCATTATCACTACCAATAGCCACCTCAGACACTATTAGACTCATTCAACTAACCCTCCACCGCCATCCGAGACGTAAACCCACTATCTTCGCTTACTACTCGAATAAACCATCCTTAGCCACCAAAACTTACACTAGCCTCCATCCCCAACAACACCCATAACGAACCAATATGTCCATCACCACTCCATAGTTGTGCCATCAAACCCCTAGTTGCATGACCACAGTCTGCTAATTGGCTCTAACTACACCACCTCATTAAATAGCCACCAAAATTGTGTAACCACCCATCCTCATTACCGCCATCAATACTATCACCTCATATACCACTGATATCGCCTACCAACACATAACCCAACGTTAAATCTATCAATCACGACACTTGCGTTGAGCTGTGTCAGTTTTGTCAAGGTCCATCTTATATAAAATTGAGTTTAACATCAAATTTGATTAATTCCATTTGGGTTTTTATTCCTTTTAATTTTAATTTAATTTAGTCTATTATAGGTTAGCTTTAGTTAGTACAATTTTTATTACTTTATTATAATGATGCGAATGTACATGTAACAAAAAAATAGTGAAAAACTATACATATAATAAAATGATATATAATATATAAAAACAAAAAGATGGAATGGAATGAAGCATAGACATCTGTAGGTTCTTCAGACGGGTTAATCTACAGAAAGAGAAAGAAAAAGAATGCAAGAGATTGCTTACGAAAGTAAGTGAAACTCCAAGCCAAACTAAATGGAGATGGTTAGAGTCATTAACTTCACAATAAGTCGGATAGTAGTAACAAATGAACAAAGCCATGTCGACGCTATCAAGCTATATAGGGTTACAGAGGTAGTGGAGTTTATTGTTGCGACAGTTGGGTACGGCAGTGCTAACCTTTTTGCTGATTGGTTTAGTATGGTTGTGCCAATGATGATGGTTGTGTTTGTGTCGAGATGAGAGAAAGAAGAATGAACAAGGAGGAAGAAGGAGAGAGGGGGAGGAGAAAGGGAAGGAGGAGAGGAGAGAGGAAAAAGTAAAAATAAAAACAAAAAAAATAAAAAAAAAAACCAACCTAAACGAAAAAATAATTTTTTTAATCATTTTCGAGTGCCACGTCAGCAATTGGATGGAAAAACGGATAGAATCCATCCAAAGGTACCATAGGTGAAAATTTTAGGTATTTCCCTGTAACAAAATTTTTTTTAGGTATAATTATGTAAAATGAAAAAATATTAGATATGTGAGTGAAATTAACCTCATTTATTCATGGGGATTAACTATTTATTCCCTCTTCATTCTACATAACTAGTATTACGATATTTAGTTGAAAAGAATAATGAATATATTTATTTTCTCACACACATGAATTGTTATTCTATGATCTATTCTCAATCCTTGTAATAAATATCTCTGTCTTAAAATTGTCCTCTATATAATTATCATTTTTCTATAATAAAGATAACGGAATAATAGATACTTTACTCTTACTTCAATAATTACTTATTCTATTTTTATACCAATTAAACATTATAATAGCAATTACAACTTTATTATGTTTTTATGGAATTGGAATTCAACCATCCCCTTATTCCATAGAATGAAGTGAACGAAGCATTAAGGTGTAACCTAATACATTAAGAAATTCTTTCCTGTAGTGTTTTTTTCCTAAATATTTTTTAAAAAGTTTTTACAAGTCCCACATTATTGCTAATTTTATCTAATACCTTAAATTTTTTTTTCCCAAGTTAATTTTAGTGTAAATAATAAAAGGTTTACTAAAAGTATAAATTACACGGAAAGGTATCAATGTTTAGGATAAATTCATTATTTAAAGTATCAATATTTTAAGTATTTAAAAAGAGATTAACATTTTGTCAAGTAAGTCTAATAAGATATCATTTAATGTTAATTACTAATGCTATTAACAACATTCCATTAAATGCTACATGTCATATTAAAAAATACTTATGTATTAAAATGTCTTTTGAGGATCTGATAGAACCCTTTGAAATGAAAAAATAAAGCAAAAGAGAAACCATATGAAAAACACCTAGAGAAAATCGTAAACTTAGACCAAAACATAATCTTATAACTTTCAAACACTCCATGCAAACTCGAAATCACCAAAACCTCTAAATTTGCATAGTCGAAACCTTAATGGAACATGATTAAATGTATTTGTGAATACCACCATGAAATAGCTCTTTCACTTTCTTCTTCCTCTCTTTCTTGCTTCTTCTTCTCTTTCATCTCCTTGTAAATGTTCTCTAATTCTTCTCTTCATTTTGCATAGCATTCATGTACTACTAGTACAATAAGTTTGGTTTCGTGTTGATTGCTACCTATTTTATTGGTATTGAGTTAATTCATGGTGGTGTTCACGAATACTAGTCTCAAAATGATGGGATTAATGATGAGGATCCTTCTTTGACTGCTATTGCATCATATTAATGTATTTCAATTGTGCGTGGATTTAGGGGTTTTAATGAGTTCTGTTTTTCTTAAAGTGTTTGAAGGTTAGAATTAGGTTTTGGTTTGAGTTTATGTTTTTCATCTAGTTTTCTTCTTCTTCTTTTTTTTCAATTAGTTTAACATCTCATAAAATCTTTATAAGATATTTTTAAAAATATTTAAGTGTTTTTCAATGTCACATGTGGCACTTAACAAAACATTAATTTAATGATACTTTATTTGATTCACTTGATAAAATATTGATTTTTGTTAACTACTCAAAATGTTATACATTAAATAAACTTATCTCCTAAACATTGCTACCTTCACATACATTGATATCTTCCCATGTAATTAACCCTTAAGTAAAATTTCAATATAAATATTATATACATATACTTAATTTGTTATCACTGAAATTGTATTTAATAAATTTATTAATTCATCTAATAAGAAAACTAGAAAAAACAAATATTTGCTCAAAACTAATATAAGTTGAAGTACATTGCCTAAAAAAAATGCCATATCAATGTATTACATAAAGGGAAAAATTTAAGCCTATTGTTGGAAAACTATGATCACCTTGAGTGTACATGCCATGCTGTAAGTAGACAATTCTTCCATTTCTACTGCATACAATCAACGTTCCTCCACATACCAAGAAAACTTTGTTGCTCTATCGGAGCAGTAAGTAAGCATTGAATATTAATACGATTAGGTTTGTGTAATTCTCAAAATGAGTAATTTAACAACAATAAATTGTTTAGAACATTGAATTATTGTGTTTTTAGACATCTACTAGTCATTTAAAACATCATCGACTACTCTATATATCGACACTTTTGTAGTCGTAAAGCAATAAGTTTGTGAACGAATTTCTCTACTATTTAAAAATAAAAATGGAGAGTAATCCCACAATGCTTCCAATGTCACGTCTCAAGAGACACTCCAAATGTGACAGCCCACAATAAATATTAAAGTTAAGGAATAACTACCTTAGTCATGCAAAGACTTCCATATCATGTACAAGACGTACTTCACAAAAGAGGTGATGCTAGAGAAGTTGCACAATTTATAGCACTCGGAACTTCCCACACAAAGGTATTGTTCACTTTAGCCACGCGCCACACGGTTTCATCCTTTGGTGCCAACGCTTCCCAGAAGCCCATATATCCTAACATTGCTCTGCTCATAGCGTGCTTCACTTTAGAATTCTGATGAACTCCAAGTTATTGTATCAAAAGGCACATTGATAATTATAATTCCATTATCTATATTTGAGGAGTATTACATACCCCACCACTCATAGAACTGACGTCTTCATTAGTTTCATTATATAAGTTTGGAACCACATCAGGCAAAGAGGACACTCCTCCACTTCAAGCTGGTGAATTGCTTTGATACTACTTGTAACACCTGGAACTTTGCACATAGATGTATTATCCATTTTAGTGACGTGTCGTACAGTTTTATCTTTTGATGCCAACGCTTTCCAAATGGTCATCCATCCTAGGATTGCTCTATCCAGAGTACGCTTAACTTTAGACTTCTGATAAACTCTAAGCCATTGCATCAAAAGGTACATCTATTATTAGAGTTTTACCATCTATACTTAAGGAATATTACACAATTTATAGTGGTGATCAAATAAAAGCATAGGAAGGAACTAAACAAGATAAACTTAAATCATGATAAGTTACAAATCTTAAGGGCATTTCCTCGCTAAGTCCACAAAAGTTCCATCAGTATCTAAGTCCTTAAGAGTCTTCAAAATAATTTATAGTCTTTGATAGAATAAACTTATCAAAAGAGATTTTGAAAGAAATCTAGTCCAAGTTTTCTAGTAAATTTCTTCAAAAAGCTCTCCATATCTACCTGCATTACCTTGAGCTTCACCATCCTGAGATAGAACCATAAGTAGTCTTGGGATAACAAATATCAATGTGAGTATAAGTGACAATAGGCTTGGTGAGTATCTTCCCGCAAACTTATTGTAAAACAAAGCAAGCAAGTTGGTTAAACAAGCATATGTTATGCACTCAAACATATAATTTCAACAAAATATACACAGGTATCTAGAAACTATGTATAACATGGATTTATGCCCTCCGTGATAAGGGTTTGGAATGCTCTTGCAGGTCTTTATGACCTCTACTGTTAGTCCTCAGGCACCCACCTATAGCGATCGATCTAGCACAGCTCCCCCATGAGGTCGTATGCTCGAACGAAGTAGTTCTGCCAGGAGCAAGACCCACATACTTGTGTGCGATTTATAGTCCGTCCGATCCCTAGCGTAAGTGTAATAGCCTTCAAATGTGACTTGATAGTATGTAATGTGTGACTAGTTCTTAGTTCATACCAACCATGTTAAGTTCATTAAAATTGATCAAGCAATTTATCACATACTTATAACATATCAAAACACAATACCAACATATTTAAATAATCAAATATTGTTTCGATATGCTTACAAGCCATTGATCAGGCAAAATCAATCATAAACATAATTCCCATATCTTTCCAAAACAAATCCAATTTTTATCTTTTTTCCTATCGACTATTGCAGTATTTTAATACAAAATCAGACAAGCAAGCAGAGCAATAAAACTCACTCAGCCATCTTAGGAATCCTCCAATCAAAACAAAATCTTCACAATTAATTGCAATGATGGTCATCAAGACAAATAAAACCCCAAACTTCTCTAAGATGCTGTGAGTTACCCCATCCACACATTTGTGAACATGTCAACATAAAAAACAATCAATATCTCTTTTAAAAAAATCCACATAAAAGATGAAAAGAAGAACTAAATCTAAACCGTAACTGTGAGCTTTGTAAAATTGTGAGCCTCGACATCCATTTCAACACATATTTCAACACCAACCACTTTACTTTTATGCATGAAAACTTTAGCTAAAACCCTAAAAACGAACTATAACCATCTCATTTAAATCATTATTCAAAAACCCTAGAAAATTCTCAAGAAACTTTCTACTTCAAGAATCAAGTGTCAAAGGTAAGAAATTATCTAAATTAAATTAAATTTCCATTAGAATTAAACTCATCAATCCTATTCTTTATGCTAAGATATCAGTCGTCATCATTGATGTGGAAACCAACTTCACTTTCTACTAAATCATGGTAAATTCTACACTATCCTAAGGTGAGATTTTATTTATGTCTAGAATTCAATAGAATTCAAGTTGACACTTTGATCTAGGTATTTTATAGTGTTTTTTCATTCTTGAGAAATTAAGCATGCCTTATGTTTTATTTAATAAAATTTAAATCATCTTAAGTAATTTAAGGATATGACAAAAGATTTAGCAAGTATAAATGTATTAATGAGCTCAAACAATAAATTCAAAATCTAGTATGAATATTTCACCCTTACAAGAAAAAAAGAAAGAATGATATATCTAAGTTTAAATGTCATATTGTAAGTAATGATATACATCACGACTGTGATCGTGGCCATGATCTCCTTGGAAATTAAAAAATAACACCAATCACGGTCATAATCTTAGTCGCAATCTCCGTTGTATTAATATTAAAGCCTATCACGGCCATAGCTAAGGAGATTATCTCCTCATAAAATTAAAATTTACCTCAATCACAACGATGATACAAGCCGTTGTCTTTACTGTGTAAAATCTTATACATATCACCCTGTAACCTTGCTCGTGATCCAATTTCTTATTTCATCACCACTTCGATAATGCTCGTGACTTACACCCTTTTTTTAAACCCTTGTAATTTACAAAAAAATTTCTCAAATAATAGAAAGTAAGGGCTATGAAACATAGATTGAAGTAAAATATAGGAATCTTAGAAAACATTCCATAACATATTAAAGATAAGTACTTAACTTAAAGATCAAGAGAAACATCAATGAAAATAAAACATCACTTAGATTTTGACCAACATAAGATTAATGAACTAGAGATAAGTTTGATTATTAAAACTTAATGACAAGAACACTAAACATAGATATAAACATGAAATGAAGATTTAAAAATAAAAACACTAAACAAGACATTTTAGTACACTTGGCTGCCTCTTAGCCCACTTGAGTCAAAGTGGGGATAATTCACAAATTGAATAATTTGAGTTAATAATTAGATAGTACACAAAATAAGCTTTCCAATGCTTATTCATATGTGAAAATTGGACTTAAATGACCAAGATCTAGCCATTTTAAGAAAAATATACATAACCAGGAAAATGTAGCGAGAAAAGGGAAATTGTGATATTTGGAAGCATTAGGGGAAACCTATAATATTGTTTATCCCTTTTGTTAAGGAGATTTTGAGTTCGAGTGCTTAAACCCAAGGTATTTTGAAACGTCATGTTAAGTAAACAATAATGCTCAGGTAAGAGAGTTCTAATGATCTATTATTTGCTTGTGTTTGCTACTATTTGTTATTATGTTGGTTGTATTACTTGTTTATTGAATGACTAATTGTTATGGGTGTCATCATCCGCATAATCGCTAAAATAAATTGGATAACTTTAAATACTCGGTTAAATTAATTAGATATACCCATTGCATACGAGTGGACCCCCTATAGGTAATGTCTTAAATTTGTAATTGAAAGTATTTTCAAAATATATGTCTAATGAAACATGACTTGTGGTATTCCAAGTCACTTTTATAACCTTTTTGAAATTGCTAAGTTTTACAAAAATAGTTTATGAAATAAACTTGGGATGTTTCTAAATAATGTTTTGATAGTGAATGTTACCTAAGTCGGGGTCCACTTGTCAAGAGGTGATGGTAGATGTTGCCTGGTTTAGGGTCTACCTATCATGATCACCAACGTTGAGCAACAATAGATGTTGCTTAAGTTTGGGTCTACCTGCTATAATCACTATATTGGGTAATAGATATGTTAAGATAATTTTAAATATTAACCAGCGTACAATTCGCATTAGGGAATATTTATTTTTTTTACTAATGATAGGCAAGCATTGAGTTCGACTGGATGGAAATTGCCATTGGCAACCCTGTTTGGATAAGACAGGATATCCCATGTGGGTAAGCATGGGAGATAACTGATGTATAGACAGTGTAAATTGACATCGTCTATGCCTCTAGACTCCTATAGATATGTTGTTTGTATTTATCATGTGTGCATTCATATCGTGTATAGATAGATCTACATGAATATTAATTTAATGCTTGATAGCTAGTTTGACGAATAGTAATGAGGAACAAACTCACTGGGCCATGGTTTTGCTCACCGCCCAATAGTTTTTGTGAAGGAATAGTGCTAACTGGGATTGGACTAGGAATGTGTGAAGAGCTCCTCTTCGTCAAACTTTCTTGAAGTTAGAAAGATAGTTACAATCAACTTATAATACAATTTAGATAAATTGTACAAACACTTGAGACTTTGTATTTTGTAGATTAAAATCTAATTTTACTTTTTGGTAGGGGATAAAAATTCTCTGTGATCTTTGCAAAATGTGAAAGGTCGGATTCCATAGTGAATTTATATAAAGATATCTTATATATGTGTATGACTGAATGATGTGAAGCAAATAAATAGATAGAGTCTAATAATTGCTAACTTGTAAGACGATTCTCATATTGCAGGTTCACACGTGGTAGGATAACTTTAGAATAATCTTATTAGGGTCATGACAATAGTAGATGAGATAAATTAATTACCAATAGAGATAAAAATACACGTATAAGGGCCATAACTGATGTTCTTATGACCTAAAAAAATTTTATTTGATATCATATGGATATCTTAACATTATTCTAGTATTAATTGATTGTTAATATATTTGCCTTAGTTTGTGTGTTGGCACTCGGATACATATATCGTTAGCAAAAATGGTCAAAATGATTAGGGTTTTGGATAAATTTACCATTTTAGGGTTTAAACCTCATACTCGTATTATTTTTAGGGTTTTCAATTTTTTATACTTCAATGGATACCTTAGGGTTCTAGAATTGTATTTGATCAAGTTTGGGGTTTCATTAAGATTTAAGGTTAGTCTGGTTTGACTTTAAGGTTTTGGTTCCAATACCGAACCTAAGGTATTTACCATAAAATTTAGGGGTTTACATGTAGAATGCAAGGGAATATGGCTTTCTTCATTTGAAATCCTCACTGAAATTGCTTGTCAATGTATACTGAATTATCTAGATAAAGTCATTACATTAATGATTGTGACCTTTACGTTGTCTATGTGCTTTCTATCACATATTCTTATAGGAGAACTCTCACATAACTCTAAGACTATTTGATATAATGAATTCATTAACAGTGCCTAAGTTGTCTTTGATTGAATTAATTCTTCAACTGCTTTACTGACATTCTTTTCAACCTAGATTTGGAATTGGAGTAACTTATTGACATGATTTTCAGTGTTGTGATTAATAGTGTAGATTTGAATGGAAACATGACAAATGAAAGTAAAGGATGAAGATGTGTTTGTCCATATTTATATAACTTTGGTGATTACTTGATGACTTCTTTTACAATAGTTACTTTTAAAAGTTGGTTTAATGAATGAAGACTTCCAATCAATTACTATGAAAAATTGATTAAATTGATGGATATTTTACAATAGTTACTTTTTCCAAAATTAACTTTATTAACACATATTCTTACAATGGATCACTTCATTAATGGAACCTTAAACAGCCAAATTCATTATTAAAAAATTATAGAATCATTAGTAAAAAAATAAAACTAATAGTTACTTCATTCTTTTCCATAATTTTCTTGCATGTCTCATTGATACTTCATCTATCAACCATGTATCGACAAACATGATTGATCTTCCTTAATCCAAATGCTTTCAATGTTCCTTTTTTTCATCAATTTTGTTAAGTTTGCACATGACCTTAACTCTTTCAATGTCTATGTTTTCAAGTGGTGCCTCAAATACTTACTTATTTCTCCCACAATTTATTGTGCTTTCTTTTCCTTTTCTCATGGTCACGGCTCCACTTAGTGGATGTATGACTTGTTCTCTGATTTCATTGTTTATAATACATCATAGTTTGAGGATGAACTGGTAAGTGGTCCAAATGTACTCACTCTAATCCACTTACTCTAGCCTTTTTTCAGTATTACCAATTCGAAAACTCTTTTATACTTAATTATGCAATATTGCCCAAAAATTCTTGACCATTCAGTTTTTCTTTTTATTTTACTTAAATAGATTATGAGCATATATTATACAAGCATTGCCATTTTTTTCGCTCTATACTTATCGTTTCATTTGGTCATAGTAGAGCTTGATATTTTATGATATCTTTTGAGATTTCATTTCATTGAGATTTATATTATTTGTCATATTCATTTTTGTGGACTATTTTCCTATCAAATGCTTATCTTTCCTCAAAACTATCATGGACTTGCTACCAAAAAGTCCATAAAGGCTTATCTTTTTCAACTATTGGGTGAAGAAGTTTACTAACATTTTGCTCCTCTTTGTCCTATGACCTTGACTTCCTTCATTTTCACCATGATCCTCATCATCTAATTATTTGTGTAAGGTTTTGTGGGTTTTGCAAACTTTTGTTTGTAGTTGTTTGTAGTGATTGATCCAACATAAGTTGAGAAGCATTTTTTCTTACCAGCGTGCATTATTGCATGTTGTTGGTTTCAAATTGAGGGACAAATTGAAAAAATAATGATATCATACTTACTGGTTTTTAACTGAAATTATAAGGTAAATTATATTAAAAAGTATCAACATTTATGAGTAAGTCCAATTAAAGTATCGATTTAAGTGGTAAACAAAAAGGGATCAGTATTTCATAAGTATGTCAAAAAAGGTATTAACATCTTAAATTGTTAGAAAAGCGAATCAAACATAATATAAAGTGGTGTAAACAAGGGATTCCTTTGTTGTGTTTATTTTTTATTCATATAAAATGTTGATCACCTTTTTTTAACCATTTATAATGTTAATTGCTCATTTCATCCACTTTGTGAAGCGTTAGTATCCTTTTCTAGCCACTCAATATCTTATTTGAATTTACTCCAAATATCGATTCGTTCTAAACAATTTTCCTAAGTAAAATAGGAGCCGCCTTATGATTTTGAAGTCATTTAATTTTTTTTTTTTTTGGTGCTTGAAAGAGGGTAAATTTAGTGAAATTTGCAAGTTGTTGGAATCCATGTGTTACCTCAACTTGGAATTTAAAAAGATTTTCTCAATTCTATACTTATGGATAGGAAGAAGTGAAAAAACTAACGAATGAAAATTCACAATGGTAGATGTTAAATTTGATATCTAAACTTTGCATAAAATTTAATTTGATATCTAAACTTTGAAATGGTCAATTTACTACTCAATTAAATTTGTGTGGTTATTTTTACTATAATCTTAACATTATTTGCTCGTTTTCTAATATACTAAAATGATGTACAATGAAAAGTTGAGATAATAAATTTGACATTTTCCCAATTCAAAATGACTATATGTAAATTTAAAATTGCTATATTTAACATTAGATTTTTGCATATCAGTTTGTTGTGGTTTCCTTTTTTTTTTTTTTTTTTTTTTTTTCTTGTTGAAATTTTGCCATTGCACTGTATAGACACCCCATTTTTGCTAAGTTAAACTTAAAAGGTATGTACATAGAAATATGTATATATTTTTTAGTATATAATAAAAATAAAATATTATGTTAAACCTAAAACTTACATTTTAATGTTTTAAGAAATAAAAATGACATGAAAATTTAATTTCATAAGCCTTCGAAAATTATTTGGGTTCAATATAATATATTTTTTATCTTATATTTAATTTAGGATTCATTGAATTAAATAATTAATTTGAATGATTATAAATTATAAACTTTAAAAATATATATGCACATGAAAAAAGCTTATGGTTTATTAGTAAGACACATACACATGTTTGGCCAAAAAAATTAAAAAAAAAGACACATACACATGCAAATAAGAGGTCATGGGTTCAAACCAGAAGAGAGGCAAAAGTACCTTTTGTTTTGTTAATAAGAATGACAAGTGGCAACAAGCAATTGGGCCACGCGTGCACCACGACACGTTGACATTAGCTTTCTTCAACCTTAAGCCGACAAGAACAGTTCGATGGAGCCTCTTTGTAACCATTTTTTTCTTGTTTTAGCTTGCAATTTCACCAAATTGGCAAAATTGTAAAGTGGGCGCAGGGTAATTTCAAATGATACCAAACTTGGAAAAGATTTAGGGTTTTAGTGGATTAAATTGACTCATGAAAATTGGAAAATACCATCTTGGTACTTTCCTAAAGAACTTCAATTCAAGTCAAATTTGAATTATTTAGGCAAGTTAGAAGATATAGAAAGCTTTTAAACACATCATAAGCAACATATATATATTTTGATTAGAAAGTTATCATCCAATTTGATAAATTCCCAAATTTCGTGACAAAAATAGCTCAAGAACCCAGATTTGTAATAAATTAAATTGGTAAGTTTTAAGGCCAGAATTGAAACCATAGTAGTATAAGTAGGACAAAAACAATACAACCTATTGATAGTTTGGCTCTTTATTTAATCAATTTTCAAGTTTGTTCTCATGAAGTTCAATTAGGGTTTCATGAACTAATCCTTCAATTCGTGTTTATACAAGAAAAATTGAAAGAATGGGACCTAGGAGGTCGAACCCATAAGTTAGTGATCTTGGATCTTGTCGACAACCACTGTATCACCATCGTCGGAGCCTGTTGACACCGCCGCGGCACCTAAGGAGCCTCCAAACCACCATCCTATAGCTGGTTTCGAGCTAAATCAATGACTTTGGAGTGAATGCTACCCTTTACTTGTGCCATCAGACCACCGCCCAGCCGTCGTGCCGCCGCAAATCACCCAGAACCCTAAAACCTGACTCGCCGTCCCTAAGCTGCCATCAACCAGTTAAGTTATCTTCCGTCTATTTTCTTAACAACAACAGCAACAAGATCATTAATAATAATATTATTATAATTATAATAACAATAATAAAAAATCTGTTATCATAATATTACGTATATAATGTGTTGATTGTCTTGGAAACCTAACAACATGTGTAATTAAGGATGATAGTAATAGCTACATTTTAACCTAATGAATAGTTGTTTTGTCGTAAAATTAGTAAATAGTTGTCTTATGATTCTTTGGATGTGTATTATATGAAACTATTATAAAAAATGTCTTTTATGCATGATTTTGTGAATATTTGATACCATGATGTGTATGTTCTATTGATGTCTTATTCTAATAGTATAACATGAGATTTTTTTTTAATTAAATCCATGATATTTAATGCATAATATTTTTAACTTGACTAAAATTTGTAATTAATTTGTAAAGTACCCTATGATAGCATGATGTTTTCTTTTGAAAACTTTGAATCCTGTGAATAATTGATTTCATCATTGCATGTCTATATGTGTTCATAATAGCCTAAATTGATAGTTAGTTATAATGTTGTTATTAAGGCAATGTGTGAAATTTAATTATGTTAGTGAATATAATTATATGAGCGTGTCTTGTTAGAATTAGAATATTTGATATTGATGATCCTCATAAAAAACCTTAATCTTGATATATTGGTTGAATTGATATACTTATTATGATATGTGATTATAGTTTCTTACTTAATATTTTTCATAAAATTGCAAAGCCAAATGGATATATTTAGGGTTCCTATTGGAAAAGTCAATTTTAGCAAAAATAAACAAAATTTAATGAATTTAAAGAGTAAGATTTTAAAAATTCAAAAAAATAACCCACAAATAAAAATTTTCCTAAAAAGAATTACGTATCATCTTATTTCAAATAGCAGGTATGTAGGCACTTAACAGGTAACCTAAAATATGGGGAATTTTTTTCCCTCTATTATTGAAAATTGAGGTGATTAGGATAAATCTTGTAAATATTATTATTTTGACTTAAATAATTTTATCTTTTGTAAATTCTTGTGAAATTGACTAATAGTATAAATATACTATATAATATTCAATTTTAGGAGATTAAAGGAGTAACTTATAATTAGAGAATTAAGGTGTTAACTTTAGAGTTTTAACATGATAGCCTTCAACTCATTAATTTCTAGTTATTTGATTTTAAAAGACAATTTGTTGTAGATTAGTAACAAATTAGGATCAACCTAGCCACTAATTCTAATTTATATTTTTCCTAATTTTAGTTGTGTGATGAGTCCAAAATTTTCAAAAATAAAAAAAAATATTTTAATTTTTAGTCAAGTATTGATATTAAATGGGTTAAGATTTAGTATAAATCAGATTAAACAAAATTAAATCGGAAATTGAAATTCAGTATCGACACATTGCAATCAGCTATATATGTTGCCTTTCTCATCCATAAGTCAGGATTAGAAGTATGAAAGGAAATAGAGTTGCTCGGTTCCTAGCAAGGTAATTTTGAAAAATTTAAGGTTTTTATTTTAATGTAGAAGACACCTCAACTCAGATCCTTAGCTCATTGGATTCACGTCAAACAATCACTCATAGAAAATGATACAAAAGACAAAATGGTCCTTTTCCTCTTATGATTGTAAGGGGTGGGAGAATTCAACTTGTGCCCTTCCTTTGGGTAAATAATTTAAATTTAGTACCTAAAATGATAGTTTGAAAAAAGGATAATAACCATTTTCTTTGAATAAATTTTACAAAGGAAAATATTGTTAAAAATCGAGATATTGTTTCTACATCTACTTGAAAACAAATGCACCTTCTTATTGTATTTTTTACAACAAAATGGTATGATTATAAATTAGTAGAGCCACTTGCGAACTACTAAAACTTAGTTTACTTTAAGCTTGATAATGCTTGAACTCGATTTGTAAACAAGTTAAGCTTAAACTTTTATTTGGGTTTGTGAATTGACTCATTTGAGCTCTTTTAGCCTTCAAAATATCGGCTCTAACATGGTTTGGCTTAACTTATGACCCAATGAAAAGGAGTAGGAAATCATACCCTTTTAATGTAATAATAAAGCAAATTATCATATTGTATAAACTATAAAAAGTGAGGTCTTTTTGGGCTATTACAAACAAGTAACAGCCTGTTCATATTGATGAATGTAATAAGACCTTAATATTATTCATTTTCATTTAAAAATTGAAAAGAGATATAATAGCATTACATTATTAAGTTGAGAAAAAAATTTCCGAAGAATAGATCATTAGTATATTAGAAATGATTATATCTCCCTCTCATCTTCATCCCCTTCACTAGTATGTCTCTTTTTCTTTCACCCAATCATTTGTTATTCTCTACTTTAGCCTCTCTTTATGCACTCTATAGAATCATTAAACTAAAAACTTTAAGCATTGCATTTGGGTTCACCATTAAAATGAAAGATAAATATCGGATCTAACTTAATCTTAGCGCATATTTGACTCTTTTCACACACCCCATTCAAAACTTATCCACCTATTATGTTCAAAAAGTTTAATTTACTACTTGATCTTTGGTCTTGTTAAAATAGTTACCCAGTAAAAACTATCAACATGGCTGTTGCTACATGCAACACATAATGCAATATTTGTTTATTTAATCACTTTTTTGGTCAATCAAAATACAACACGTGTCTCATATGTAAAAAAATTTCAAGTTAAAGACCTTCCCTAGAGCTTCTAGCTCTTATTAACATAAATAACCTAAGAAAATAAAATATCTATTCATTGCCTATATTCTCACAACATCATATCTCATTTATAGTGTTTATCATAGGAAAAGCAAAGGCTGTCTCCTCCTCCTCCTCTTCTACTTCATCTATGTAAAAGCTCACATTTAGTGAACAAGTTATAGTTGAAGGTAAAAATTTCCATGAGTTACTCAAATTTTCATTTAAAATTCATATTTTTAAGTTTTTAAATGGGTATTGTTTTTTCTTTTTCTTCTTACTTTTTTGCTTGATATGTGTAAAATCTACTATGCACTTATATTGTAACACCTTAAATTTATAGTCATTTACAACTCACCAAGTTGTTGTAACGGGTAAGACATGCTAAGATTCAGAACATGCTAAGATTCAAACATGCTAGAATCCATAATTTATGTCATCAATAACTCTAAAATTACTCATATATTAATAACTCCAAGTAATATCATATTACATACTTGTCACTATAAACAACTATATAAGTCTAAACTCATAATTTACATGAATTCATTTGAAAGATGATTTTGAGAGCCTGTCATAACAATATTACAAGAATAATATATTATAACCAGATAGTTACTCTATTATAAACACTAAACCCATATTACCTTTCAGACCAATTATAATTGATTAAAGTCTCTATTTTTCTTAAACCATCACATGTCCTCTATTTCACTTCTAGAAAGTCTCAATGGTAACGATATTTCCAAACCTAATAACCAGTTGCAATTAATGATAAAATCGTCTATACATTTACCACATGTACTCGCAAAAGACAAAAAAAAAAAAAAAAGAAGAAGAAGTCAATGCCTAGTACAATATACCATAAACATATACGCAAAAAAAAAAAAAAAAAACGGTTACTCAATCACATGCATGCATATAAATTTAATGCAACAAACATGTAATTTATTATCTTTAACTTTTAAGTCGAGCATCCATCAAAAGGGATAGCTCGATATCCGATCACATGTAAATTTACATATACTTATATATTGGATATTTGGTACGTTATAATAACCACAATACCAAAACCACATATATATTAGATATCAAGTACTCCCAAATAATCACAACACCATAGCCATCTATATCTACCTAAGCCATTTCCTAATGTAACTCCACTTAGTATAACGCTACACTAAGACATCGGGTTACCATGAGAGTAATATAGATACTCTCCATCTACTACCAACAGTCATATATAAGCAACAAACACAAAATCTTATGGTTGGATATTCGATTGTTTAGTTTATTATTATATCCTAAACAAATATAGAAATGTTGATTCATCCTGAATATGAGAAATCTCTAGCTTGAATTACATAACAATAAAAAAATTTAGAACCATTAATACTTCTAACTTATTTATGGTCTACACTTTTATAGTACTCACCCTTATCCTATAGAATCAATGTTTAAAGGTCTCAATAAGTTAAATTTTTGAGAGAGGGTTTAGATTAGTTTCAATTACTTTTAAGAAGGAAAAAAAGAGATTTTAGAGAGGTTATAAAGCATACAAGCAAATGCATGATCGTGCTAGCGGTTGTGTAGGTCATAAATAGATCATCTGAGTCACAGAGAAGTACATAGGCATATCCATGAGCTCGTGCACTTGGTCATGCACTTCCAAAATTATTTTTATTGGTCACAGAATTATACAGGGCCTAATGCACAAGCTCGTGCATATGCTGTGCACTTCCTAAGTCATTATATTTTGGGGTAAAATGCAAAACATCCCCTAAACCTTAGGGGTAGCATAAATTGATCCTATGAACTTTGAAAGTGTGGCTTTTGACCTTTGTAATTATAAAAAAATTGCAATTAAGGAGTTTTTGTACTTTTCTATCAAAAAAGTAAAAATTTTACTCTTCCAGGTGTACTTTTTGTATGAAATTGTATGGAGGATTGTATGGGAAACAAAAGGATAGAAAAAAAGGACATGATGTCTTTATTTGCAAATTGTTTATAGTTCGGGAGATAAAAACCACACTTTTAAAGTTCAAAATATTAAAAAATTTGCATAGGCTCTTGTACAAGTCATCTACTTCCAGATTTTGTTTCTTCTTAAATTTTTCTTTAATTTTTGATCCAAAACATGTTTTAACCCTTTTAAACTTGTGTTTGTCACTCTAATACCATAAAATATGCAAATTGCTGGGTCCTAATAAAACTTAATTTCATGAAATCAAAAGGTTGCTCGGTTTTAATAAAACTTACATCCATGAAATCAAAAGTTTATATATCAAATCACATTACTTTCTTAGATTTTGTTACAATCCTTCGTTTTTGCAAATTTCCTTAATTTCCATATAAAATGCAATAATTGTTGTTTCTCTATAATATATTGCTATCAATACTAAATCGTCAAGATTTCCTTGTCTAAGTGTCCATCTTGTAGGAGACAGTAAGAAAACGAATTGTATCAATTGAAGAGTAAAGGAGAGTTTTTGTAGAATATTGAAAGTAAAAAGGAAGGAATGAGGAAGTGGTTACTCTCCTACATTTTAGTACATTGATTGCTCAACATATCTTTTAAATTTTAAGTTGATGGACCATTTTGTGCCTAACTAAAATTCCTAATTTACTTTCTCACGCTTAATTATATTTTTATTTATTTTAAGGTATTTCATATATTATGTTTTTTGAAGAAAGATGAGATGAATGAAGAAGATGATGAAGTGGACACTGGCTTTTGATGATATCCGTTGGATCATATTGACCACTAAGAGGTAAGATAAGTCTTTCTATTGATAGGCTGTTAGATAGGCTCTCTAGCCCATGGATAAACTCTTTAAGTGCATGATTTCTTTAAGAAATGTTGAGAGTAGATAAATTGTTTTAAATTAATAGTCCTTATTTCAAGCTCATAAACCAAATTTTCTTTGGTTATCCCAATTTCCTAGACTTGACTCAGTAAGCCTTATCATTAGTCCAAAGAGTTAAACTAAGTCATTAGTGGACTTTAAGACCCAAAACCTAGATTTAGCCATCTACAATTTGTAATGGATCAAAGAGGAAGAAAGGGAAAAAAAAAAAAACATCGACAAAGGTTTTGTTGCTTTTTCAAATAGTTCTGCGGCTCCAATTAATATTCATAAGTAGAAAAATTATGTTAGAATTGACCAGATATAATGAAAGTCATATGTCACTGAGGAGGAGTCCTAAGGCATGCATATGACTGTAAACAATGGAAAATCTTAAATATTAAATTTATAGCATTTGGTTATGTTCCTTAGAAAATGAGATCATAAATATTAAATTTACTGAATTTGGTTATGTTTCTTAGAAAATAAGATTAGGGGTCTATTTAGATTATCTAATTTTTATTTGCATCTTATCTATATCTAATACGCCTAATTTGCTTATAAGTAAAAATGTTTATTTTTTATCTGTTTCTCAACAAATATCTGTTGAAAAATAATAAAAATAGAATACCAAAATACATCCTAGATCTTAACTCTTCAAGGACCGCAAGTGTAACATATATATATATGTGTGTGTATAAACATATTTCTTGTAAAGGATGCAAGAAGGAGCCATGGAGGGATCCAGTATCGATTCTCCTATCAGGTCCATATTATGATTAATCCATTGATTTTATTGCTCCCATTTTTAGTTCCACAGCCATGATCAGTTACAAAACCACTGAGTTAGGCGATTTTAGAAGGTGGAACCTCTTTGAGGCTATGATCTAATCCTACTTTTGGGACTATCTAGAGTTCTGGATAGATTTTCTTACCTTCCATCTAATAGGAATGATTTTATCTCAGTATCGTATCGTTGGACTTCAATTTGTTAATGTATCGGTCATATGTGCTTGAGCTGATTGGCAATTTGTAATATGTTATTTGTTCTATCGTTTCAAATCCTATATATTTATGTTAATTTCTATAATTATTTAATAATTGCATGATTTGGACAATGTAAATTATCATTTTTGTAAACATCAATGATATAAATTCATTATAAATTTATAATTATTATAATTTCAGATAGAGATAATGATTTTAACTAATATAAATATTATTAAAAAGTAAAATAAAAAAAGAAATATAAATAAATCACATAGAGTACGCGGTGACTTTTCACTCGATGCCATGTGGATAGTCTACAAAATATGCAGAAAATTGCTGTATAGCTCCTCTTTTTTTTTTCCCATTATTGTATAGCTGTTCCTTCTAGATACAAACCTTTTTTTTTTTTAATTTTTTTCTAACAAATTATTTATCAAGAAATAGATATAGATAAAAAATAGTTGCAGTTCTTATTAAAAAATCAAATATAAATAAAATATAGATGCAAATTAGACATATTTATATATATCATTTCGATACAGATATATGTACAAATGAAAAACTGACCATCCAAACATATCCTTAATCTGCTTCTATATCCTACCTGTATCTTATTTATATTTGATTTGTTTGATTTATTTATAAGTAAATATATCTATTTTTCATCTATATTTATTCACTGACAAATAATTTGCTTGAAAATAAAAAGAAAAGTATCAAAATGACTAAAATAAGAATATCTCACAAGTGAGAGTGTCTTTGCGAGGCACTTCTACTAAACGAATCAACCCATGATTTATTAAAATATTTACTCGATGCATGTGCTTTTAAACAATTACATATTTGAATTAGTAGCATGGAGACGCCTCGAACCTATCGGGTCATGTGCTTTTATACTTTCTAAAACATAAGTTGAAAAGTTTTTACACAGAGACAAGAGCTTTGAGATTATAATGCAATATATACTTTCTTTTTTTTTGTTTTTGAATAAAAATTTGTTTTATCCACAAGCCTTTCACCTTTGTAACCATTGTAATGAAAGTAAATATGCATGCGTTTAGATAGAAAGACTCGCACGAATACAGAACCATACGATTAGAAAGATCAAATTTATTTTATTACAAATATAAATATAACATATATTTTTTTTATTTAAATATATTATGATAATCATTTTTTTTTTTTAAGTGAGAGAGCCGGGGTCGCTTTCGGCCCCTGCTAGGTCTGTCTCTTGGTATTTTATGGTTGATGTGTAAATAACGGTGCTTATAAGCAGAAGGGTGATGGAATCATGGAGAAGCTTAGCTTGCACTAGCCAGTTTGCAGTTTGCACATTCATTATTCATCCACCGCCTCTCCTCCGATCGAGGCTAAATAAATACAGAGCGCGATTCACGTGCCAGACGCGGTAGGTTCCTTCAAACGTCAACGGCCGTTGATTCAATAATAAAACCTAGTAAACTATCGGGCAAGTACATATATCAAATTTAATTGAGTATCGATCTTACAAGAATCATAAGTACTAGTAGTAAATTATATCCTAATGATCGACAATTATATTAATAGAGTTAATTGAAAATTCCTATTAAAAAAATCAACAAGTAAGAAGAAAAAGCAATAATAGATATCATGAATGTGAAAAAGGAAAAAAATAGTATCTAGATATTGCTACCCCTAACATATATATATATATATATAACCACTTAATTTTATCTTCATACTCGTGGACCATGGAAAATATATATATATAATATATATAGTTTTCTGTAGAGATCATTCAGACCCACTATCACTAATAATCCATCAATTAATTAGAACCATCTTAAATAATTGTTTGAAATTGTATTGCCTTAATTAATTGATCAACCACCTAACTAATTGCAACTTGGTCTAATCATGCAGTTCTACTCATTTTTAAGAAATACTACCCAACCCCCACCACGCCATTATCTATATACCATTACCCTATCACAAACCTTTAATGCTATTGTCACAGCAATACTTTCCTTAGCACGACCATTTCCATCATCTTTCCCCCTACATTATCATCATTCTTATAATCTTGACACCAATGCCACCACCACTACTATCAACAACAACAATAACAACAATAACAACAACGACAACCATCACTAACATCCACCATTGTGTTAGTGCCTTTGGTGGTTCAATTGTGGTAATAATAACAATAATAATAAAGGCAATAGTTTGCTAGCACCATTTGAGGTAGTATAGGGTTGTAGTGGTGGTAATAGAAGTGATGGACATGAAATGATAATAGTTGTAATGAAATGGAACTGGTGATATGATGGTAGTGACATGGGATGGTAGCAAAGTTGGTGGTAGAGCCTGTGGTATTTTTCATGAAATGGAGGCAAGATAAAAAATTTTTCTTGTTAAATAAATTTTCAATTATGTAATTAAAATCATATATTAAAATAGATGGATTAAGATAATTGGAAATCAACTGAAGCATGGAATTTCCAAATTAATTATAACCAAATATGAGAGAGAATCAAGTTATTTGAAAAGATGGGTTCCTCAAAGTTTATTAGTAGGTATACTCTTGATTGAACCATCATATCTTTTGGTTGAACTATTGTGTCTATTGGTTGAATTATTATGGCTTTTGGTTAAACCATTGTGTCTTTTGGTTCATTTGAGTTGTGGCTTTTCATAATTCGTGATTTAGATTAACTTATAATCATTTTAAATACGATATAATGATCAAAATTAATATTTTTCAGTATTTATGACTAATAAGTGTAATGTCATAAACCGAAGGCGTTATGAGTCTGCCACATGTCCTCACTAAATATGGACACGTTAAGACTATTATTATACCAATCCACAATTGTAAATTCCATATGACATCAATATTTCACATATTGCAGTAATATTAAAACATTATGAAATAACAAAACTTCTGAACAACTTACTTGGCATAAACCAAAAGTCAATTTAATATAAACTTAAACATCATAAGAAAAGGTCTCATAAAATTTTTGAATCATAAAAACTATTTAAAATTGTATTCAGTCTTCAACTTTAACTCTCTAAACCAAAATATCTAAAAATTAGCTGGGAAGTCAGCTCTACTGTCACCCTCCCTATAATCTACATATACATCATAGCCTGATAAATCTAACACAACTAGGTCATCACTCGTACTTGAAAAATAGAAGGAGTGAGCGTAAAAGCCCAGTACACCATACCATAACCACATGCGCATTAATAAATATCATACAAATTCACATGTAATGTAATAGCTTATACAACAACTATAAGTTATTATCTTTATTAGCCAGGCAAATGACACTGTTTAAAGCCATTTGCAACTAATCCTAAACCTGGAGTAGCTCATGACTCCTTAAAAACATATATGTATACAAAATACTTATATAGATATAGATATAGATATATTGGTGTCGAATACCTCTCACACACCTTAAGTACTATATTCGTACAACTAATAAAGTACCGGAATCATCTCTATACACAACTCCACTCAGGATAATGCCATTCATAGATCATCAGGGCACCATCCTAGTAACATGGCACTCCCTGTCTACTAGACCTAGCCAAGACACAAGCAGCAAATCAATTAAAGCCGGCTAGCATTCAGTGAATTTATAGATACTAAGCCTACAATAACAAACAATAACCAATGTAAGGGCATACCTGATATAATGTCTAAAACGGTTAACCTGGGTTCATCAATGACACATAAACATAAGCAAACACCCTCTCAAAACTAATTTCAAAAGGTAAACTTGCTCCTAAGGTCATGTAAACCCTTAAACTAACAAGTACTATAACTATCCTAGGTTCATTCACACCTTCTTACTTAGATTTAAGAGTACTAGAATATAGGTTAGGACTAAAGGTGTCTAAAAAGGTCAAAAATGAGGAAAGAAGAAAGCTTCGGAATCCCCTTACTGGTCATGCTCGTGATTTGGGATGTGATAGCCTATGGGGAAAAAAATTGAAAACATCTTTTTACAAATAAAACATTGTATAAGTATGATACTTGAATTTTCCCTTGTCTTTTGAAATCAACAATGCAACCACCAAGTTGATTTAGGGTTTTCCAATTTCTCACCAACAATACAAAAAATTTCAATACAATGACACAAATCAAACAAGAACATTCCTTCATATTAACAAGGGATCAAAAAATGAAAACTTACTTTTCACTTTGCCTCTACAATCCCTTCTTCTTTTCTAAATCAACAACCGCAATCACCAATAAGACAACTTAGGGTTTTTCCAAAACTCCTCCAACGATTTAATCCCTTCAACATATCGAAAAAAAAAAACTCAGAAAAATGACTATTCTTTTAGATTTAAAGGATTGAAAAAGAGAAAAGTTACCTGTTGATTTGCCTATGCGATTCCTTGAAACAACATATAAGCTTGAGAGAGAGAGAGAGAGAGAGAGAGAGAGAGAGTCCTAAGATTTGGCTCTTTATGAAACTGTTCAGAGAGAGAGATACATTTCTTCCATCATTGATCGCAAAAATACTAAAATCACCAAAGATGGAATTTAGGGTTTCATAATTCTCTTTCGATTGAATCCTTAGATATTTGACTTCTGATCTTCCTTGTAGCTAGATATAAACTTGAGAGAGGTTGTAGGGTTTGTCTATTTGTGAAACTACTCAGAGAAATATGTATATTTTAGGTGAGGGAAAGGGAAATGTTTTTTTTTTTTTTTTATCATTATTATTCATATTAGGATGGATCATAAAACTCTCTTATTTATCAACATATGATAACTTTACCCTTCGCTATGATTTATTTTTTTTTATTACAATAAGAATTTTAACTCATGAAATTGATAAAAAGTCATTGGTATATATATGTGTGTGCTATTTTTTGCATAATTTTTCACAATAAGTTTACACAGTTTCTTCTCCATGTTCTCTCTTTCTCTCTCTTAATCTTTTAAACACAAAATTAATTATCCAAATATTACACAAACTCATTTGGTCATCAATAATAAAGGATTGCTACTTTTGCTCTTGACACATATTTAGGTGTATCTTGAGAAAAGTTGTGATTTCCTTTAGCAAACTTAATGCAAGACTTGCGAAACTCTTTTAAGGAAAGCATTCTTTATTTTCCTCTAGGTGTTTTTTATTTTCCCTAATTTTTTTAAAAATTTTTCTAACATGTTCTATTACCAACTTAACAGTAAGGTATAATGATATGAAATAAATAATTAATAATGGAATATTTATTGCTTACAATATAGATTCCTTAGACAAATTTATACAACCTCTACTTTTGCCACCACCACAAGTGCCTTGCATGCACGGGGTTTGTAGGACTAGGCAATAGGAGCTAAAAGCCCTTTGTATTGCTTATAATAGGCTACAGCCCTAAGTTTCTTCCGATATCAAGTTGGTTTCTAGCGCAACTTCATAGTTTGTTGATAAATTATGGAAGTGCATAGAAAGTAAATATGACTTGCTTCGAGATTAAATGCTGTCATTAGATAGCCGTTCTCCAACGTTGTTATGTTATAATGAATTAATGCCATGTAATAATTATTAAAGGGATTCCATGTAAAATCTATTCCTTTTAATTACTTTTTCACTTTTCATTTATATTTAATACTGACTTTTATGTTTGATTCAAATCTATAGCCGAATTTGGCCTAGCCACCTGAATTGTGACCACGAATATAATTACACTTTATTATCTTTTTCCTATGCGTCTCCTTTTATGTTGCCCCATGTACAAATAATACCTAACTAGTAGATTTATATAAGAAAGTTGATTTCGATGGCACGTTTATGCCAAATGTGTTGGTCGGGAGGCCATGTCTTTCATGCCTTCATTGAGGATGGGACCGCATCGATGGAAGATGCCTTTTGACTTTTTTGACAGCTGATAGCAAAAGAGAGCAAGCGGAAGGGACAAGACCACGAAGATGCAGATCAGATCACTCAATTTCCTATAAGTTTCGTGGAAGGAAGTTCAAGCATTAAAAACATGAACACCTCAGAGGTTCTGTTGGCTTTCTTATTACCATGGTTTCTTTGGACTCAAAAGATAGCCGCTTCCTTGCAATAATGGGAATAAGGTTTGGCCGATTCATTTAATTAGTATCAATTTTGAACCGATCCGGAATCCAGTGTTTGATTAAATTAGATATAAGTAAAAAATTTTAGGGACATACAAATTTTAGGGGAGCAATATACATATATTAAATAAACTTATGTCCAGATGAGATGGGAGACGGAGGTGAAATATAAACATGAATCATAATAGCCAATTCTTTTCTTTTTTTTCTTAAAATTATGAATAGTAAATGAACTTTGATAAAATTTATAATTAAGTACTTAAACTTTAAAATTAATCAATTTAATATTTCAATTTTAAATTTGATCAATTTAATATCTAAAATAATTTTTGTGCATACTAATAGTACCTTCATCAAGTACTTTTGGTGTTAAATTGATCAATTTTAAATAGTGATACTATATTGATTGATTTTAAAATTTAAATATTTAATTACATATTTTGCGAAGCTCAGATATCATCCATGATATCATCCTCCTTTATCCTTCACCTTTATAATAGTTGACGTTAGAAAGATTTTATATTGTAAGATGAGCAAGTTGTGTCCAGTATGGAATTTGCAACTTCAGATAAGAGATCTGACCTACTAGTGTCAAGGACGAGTAAAGAGAGATATCAACGTAAATTAGCTGGACATGTGATGATTGCGATCAACCTCTTATTGGAGTAATTTTGCATACTAACGAGAGGCATACACTTGTGCCTATTATTATATTTAAGTGATATCTAACTTTTAAAATTACTCTTTTTTATATGGAATAATTTTACATCTACTAGTAGCTCTTGAGACGTAATTTATATTTATATATAAATTCTTTGATACGAAGTAGGATTTTGATGATCGTTTCCTTTTGCTAAATGCATTAGAGCCATATGGTATTTGCTGTCTTTATAAAATTATAACAATAATGTCCGTACCAACCATAAACTAACACCTAAGCATATGATGTAAATAGCAACATTTTATTTGCAAGTGGGATAAGTCACAAATGATATTATTGGTATGCATGAAAAGTTTTTTCAGATTTAAATTGATCAATTTCAAAATTTAGATACTAAATTGATTAATTTCAAAGTTTAAGTATCGAATTGCATATTTTATTAAAATTCAGGTATCTTTTGTGATACTAATCATTTACAAATTCTAATAAAAGTGTCTTATTATAATTGTGAATCCACTGTTGGGACAATATATTAAGAGCAGCAAATACCCATCATGGAAAGGCGTATGATTAGTTATTGGAGGTTCTTCAAACAAATGTAAATAAATGGGGGGATTATTATTATTATTATTATTATTATTATTATTATTATTATGGGTAAATATCATGAATGATATTTGAACTATGGTAAAATATGTACACTACAAGAAATTTTAGCTTTAGAGACAAAAAATTCTGTCTCTGAAAGTGAAAAATCTATCTCTAAAAACTTTCAGAGACAGATTTTCCGTCGCAAATTTCTATTTCAAAAATCATCATCGCTAATTCTTTTAGAGACAGATTTGTTTTCCTTAGCAAATTTTTGTCGCAAATTTGTCCTTGTGTTTATAATTAGATATTTTTAAATATCCAATTAGTAAATATTAAATAAAATTATTCCCTCGCAAATCTGTCTCGATTCTAAGACAAATTATTAAAAAAATACACGTTTACCTCTTATTTATCTTTCCCAAGAGGTCACCCATCATAGAATGCTACATACTAAGCACACTTAACATTGAAGTTTTCACAAGCACTAAACCGATAAACCAATTCGTATCTTCATGAGTAAAGTTTCACTACTAATTATTTAAGAGATATCACAATTTACATATTATAAATAAACATTTTACATATCTTTTATAATTTATTTTTATTTTATAATTTCACTTTACCTATTTATTAAGGATTTTTCATTAAATTTTTTTAAAATTGTAAAGACCCGACATGCTCAATTCTCAAATTAAGCACACCAAGTCCCCAACAACGTATAACTCTTACAAATTATACGTAAGGTTGTCTTAAAAGAAGGTGTTTATGTTGAACATTACTAAACTAATTTTAGAATTTATGAAATTTTTTAGTTAGATTTCTAAATAACTGGATTCGGCAGCGGAAAATCAAATTTTATAAAACAACTTATAAACTTCCACTCCCTACAGAGCAAACCAGCTTTCTAAGAAACTAACTTTATAAAAACACTTTATGATCTACTCTTAGGGGTAAATAATTATTTACAATCAATTGGGAATTAACAAGCCCTTAAAAGAAAAATACAATTTATAAATATATCCAGTCCTCTTACAATACAAAACAAAAGAAGAAACAAAATACAAGTAATATCTCGATCCTATCACACTTCACTCATTCTCCCATATCTTCAAAATCGCCCAAAACCCAGGACAAACATCATCACATCAATCATCATCACCATCACCATTCTCATCAACATCAACAACAATAATAAGAACAACAACATCAACAACCTCCACATCATCATCAAGTCATCATCTCATCATCATCATCAACAACAACAATACCTGTAAAAAGAATAACAACAACAATAATGCCAGAGCCCAGTACATAGTAACACAATCACACACGGAGTGGCACACGACTTAAACTATATGCAATGCACAACCATAGATTATTATCTTTTCTTTAAAGTAAATAAATAATTATCACAAGAGCACTCACACTCCGAATCAAGCCATAGGAATCTGCAGATCCTGAGTAACGCTCACGATGCTCAGGGGGTTGATATAAGCAGCCTGAATACTTATATCTCTTAGATAACATTACACTGAAAAAGAAATAGTAATCTCATCCAGGGCTTATAGCCGTTACCCAACTCTACTTAGACTCAGTCCATAACATGAATCTAGTTCATACGCTCCCATAAACGTTGAACTGAACTATGATACTTCCTTCCAAGTTTAAGTAAATGTTACACTGTTACTATATTCCCTTCGATTGCCCACCGAGCCATGTCATTGCATCATGATAAGTGGTCTAAGCACCTATTATAATATTGTCATTGCATCATGATAACCCACCGAGCCAAATCATTGCATCATGACAAGTGGTCTAAGCGTTTATTCTAACATTGTCATTGCATCATGACAAGTTGTCGCTCCTTGGACCGGATTCAACGATGAATAACACAATCAACAGTCATCAATTATTAAGCCGAGTTTAAGTCTTAATCCATATTAGATGCCTATCCTAACATCCAACACACAAGTTACTGCGTACCTTGAATATGAAATCCAAACATAGCCTCGAAAGGAATTTCAGAAGATAATCCAGAAGATAAATCAGATATCCACTTCTGTTAAGGAAAGAATTCGTATAAGAAACTAAACTAAATTAATCATATACTTCATCAAAATCATATAAGAACTTAAGCTATTTATCCATTCATCTCAAACTCATTTTATTAAACCCTATTTGATCAGACACTAAATAGGAACCCCACTATGGCTGCGAAAATCCCCCCTCCAAAATATGGACAGTTCTCTTTTGTCTGTCAAAGAATTTCTTTTCTCTTTATTTATAGTGTTTTATTACAAAAGCATTAACAAAGAGTTCATAAACCAAAAACATTCATTTTACAAGTAAACACACATTTGAAACAACATATTCCCCATATTATTCAAAGATCATCCTAATTCATTCATCTAAACTAATTATTAGCTATTAACCCATTTCAGCTTAACCTTAGCCAAATTGTTTAGAGTTAGTCATTTAATCTAAAACTAGTTCAAGTTGATTAACTTAAGTAATCTAATTCTTATTAGCTAATTCAAGCTCATTTAGTCAAGTTGAACTTAGATCCATTACTAATTCATTATACATGTAGGATCTATGTCAACTTGAACTCACCTTAACTTAAACTTAGCTAAATTAATTAACCTTAATCATTTAGTTCAAAAACTAAGTCAAAGATGGTTAAACTAACTCAATCTAATTCATTTTAACTCATTCAAGTCTATTTAATCAAGTTGAACTTAAGTTTGTTAACTAAGTTCATTTAAGTTCAATAGCTAATCATAAGAACAAATAATAAACAAAGTAAAACAATTGAAGAAAAACACCACTTAAAACATACTAAATCTTAAACTTAGTATGAAGGAAATTAAAATAAAATTCATATAAATACATAACTCATCATTTATATACTTACCAAGATCATTTAATTTCACTAAGTGGTCACAAGATCATAAAACAAGCAATGAAAATCATATATACAACATAACTACTTTTAGTTTAATACTCATGGAAATTCAATTATTTGTTGAATTTATAAATCTATCTAAATCATGCTTAATTAAATCAATCTATCAACTAACACATCAAACATCACTTAGATATCTCATTTTAACTCAAAAAGATCCATTTACACTTAACAATAAACATTTAGAAATCAAAAACAAGTTTTAATTTTGTTTAGGAAAACACAATATCTGGAAAGAATAAAAATTTAAGCATCAATACGTTTCGAATATGTAAAAACTCAAAACATAAAAGTTGTAGATATCTTTTTAAGCTTTTTATAGCAACTTGAATCACCTCAATAGGAGGTCTTATGAAAAAGTTATGGCAAAAATACGATCAAGCTACGAAATAGGGCACTGAGTAAAACGAACACCAGCACTTCTACACCGGCGGCGTAAATTTCAAAGCCGGCAGCGTAGAGGTTCAACACTGACAGCGTTGGAGGCAGTTTTAAGAAAATGCATTCTGTTCCCTTCAACACCGCCTCAAAGCCGGCCGCGTAGAAGCTCCAGGAGGCGGCGTTGACGACAGAACAGTGTTTGCGAAAACACTTTTTTTACACTTTCCTTTTATCAAAACTTCTTCAAATCATTTACTAAGCTTCCTATATCAATTCTAACATCAAATAAACTCTAATAACAACTTCTAACACTTCAATCCTCCTCCAACAACTTCAAACAACAATCAAACCATCGCAACCACTATTCACCATCTTCTTCCTCCTTCACAATCCAACCTCTAACAAGCATATATCAACAATTACATAAATAAACAGCACTCTCAACCCAATTCAACATTAACTCATCAATTAAAAATGTAAATAACAAGTAAAAACAAGGAAAAATAGAAATAGAAAACTTAGCTTTAGAGAAGAAAAGAAGTTGAAGCTTCATCCTCTAGCTTGATTTTCTCTATCTAGTTCATCTCTTAATCTTGATTCATCCTCTAGTTGGCTTTGATCTTGAGATTCAAGTCTTAAATTTAGAGAGGAAAGAAAAAGAAGAAGAAGAAGGAAACATAAAAAATAAAAAAAAAGGGGAAAAGCAGCAAAAGATTAAAAAGAAAAGGAAAAGATAAAATTAAATTTATATATTTTAGAAATAGGGTATAGTTTTAGAATTATCATATCAATATCTATAGTTCCAGAAGTATTTAAAAGATGATTTCTGAACCAATAGATTATAAATTAAGATATTAAAATAAGAACTTAATTTAGGAATTTAATTTGGATACAAAGATATTTAATTGAGTTCAGGTTTAAGAATTGATATTTGTTCAAGCAAATGAACTCAAATTTTACTGAGATTTAGGAATTAATATTTTTGGTCTAAACTGAATGTTTAGGAATCCTCTAAACATTTTTAAAACATGTTTAGGGATTTGAGGAATTTCAAATCTCAAAACCAACTTAATTATTAGCTAATTAAATTAAGCCAGCTTGTCTAATTAAATCTTATAATTCATTTGATTCATTTAATCTATCTAAACTCAATTTCTAATCTAGGTGAAGATTTGGGATATTTCAAAAATAATATATAATATTAATATATACAATGTTTACATTTTATAATAATTATTTTAAATTATATATTTATTATAAATATAAAATATTTTCAGTAGTATATTAAAATTTTTTTTCCAATATGATATTATTATTTAAAAATATTATATATTATGTAAATATAAATAATGTTATACTATAAATTATATATATTTAATGATATATATTATAATAATACTTTTTACATTACTTATTTAATATTTTATATTAACTTAATAAATTGCATATTTTTAATCAATGTATTTTTTTTATTTTATTTTTGTTACACTTAATAAATTATAATATAATATAAACAAAATAAAAACATATTTTTCACTAATATATTAATAAAATAATATATAATACCAATTTAACAATATTTAACTAATTATTATATATTATATATTTTATTACTTAAATATACTATATTTTTACATAGTTTATTATTTTTCCCCAAATATGTTATTATATTTTAAATAAAATATACTATGTAAATATAAATTATGTAAGATATATATAATAAATTTTTTTATATTAAAAACATATGAAAAGTCATAATAAATATATAATAAAAAAATTAAATAATATGAATATATATTTTATTAATATATTATTAAAATATAGTATATTATTTATATATTTGTATATGTTTAAATATATTAAGTTTACATTTTATATTAATTATTTTATTTTACATATTGTATTATTGAAATATACTTTTTTTTAAGTAGTATTTTAGGATATTACTTGTATATAACATATTATATTATTGTTATACACTATTTTATTAAGTTGTATAATTTGACTTTTTATATAAGTTATTATGAAAAAGAATATATAATAAGATATAAATATAATATTTTATTTCAAGTACTATTTTTAACTGATGCTTTATAATATATAAATATGTAATGTTAATAAATATATTATAAATAAAAATATATAATTAGTTGTAAATAACATATGATTATACACATTATGTTATTATATAATAAAATTAATTTACATATATAATATATGTCCTTATTATATAAACACACATTTAATATATTATATTAAATATGTATATTAAAAATGAATTTTAAACATAATTAATTTATATATACATATATGTAATAATTTGATTTAGAGACAAATTTGCAACAGAATTTAAAATAATAGAAATGGCGGTAGAATAATTTATTTCCCTCTGCAACGGAAAAATTTCATCGCAAATCAATGTGTAATCCGTCGCAAATTCCGTCGCAAAAGCATATAAAAAATTAGAAGATTATTCATAATTTATGTCATCACAAATCAGTCATAAATCTGTCTTTAATTTATTTTTTTAGAGATAAATTTTTTATCGCAAATTTTCTATCTCTAAAGGCTAGTTTTCTAGTAGTGGTAGTTAGGTACCTTTGTTATTTTAGTTAAAATGCTACATAGGATAATGGCATTAGCTTGTTTAATGGGATGCTAAAGGCGTGCACAAAAAGTAATTTTAATTATTAAATTGATCAAATTTAAATTTCAAATATTTAATTGCATGTAGGTAACATTCTCAACATTAATCCTACTATTATTAATTTAAAACCAAAGATGGGCGAACCTACCAGAAAAGGCATATATTGTTGCTTATATTATTTTTTATTACGATCGGATGCCAAAACAATAGTAATTTAAATACAATTTCAAACGTCCGTGTCGTCAAGAATGTTAGTATAAAAATTCAATTCAGTCAATCATTTAAATTTTTTATATTTGGAATAAAATGTAATTATGTGTTTTATGATTTAAGTAAATTATATAAATTCTTTATGTTTCAATTATCTTACCAAGTATAGATATATTTATAGAAGATACTAATGGAGGAACTTATATGGTAAATAATAATAATAAGGATTTTGATACTTCCAATTTTGATCAAATTCTTCGAAGATGCTGTAACACCATTTTGCCATAAAATGTCAAGCATATTGATTATACATGACGACATCTTAAAGATTTGAATAGCAGATTTACAAATTTAGGATATAACTGAATTTTTTTGCTTGAGAATAGTTATTTAATAATTTATACAGGTTGAGAAGTAGAAGTACACAATATGGCATAAAATTAAAAATTCCTAAAAATAAAAAGTTGTACTAGTACAATGAGAGTGAAATCCAATAGTTTGATTTAGAGATCAAATAATTTCAATAAATTTATAGGTTTTGATTGTTGAGCTACATCTACAAATGAGTCAAGTTATAGGTTTTCACCATTAGTGTTCTGAATTTTTTTTTCTTTTGTCATTAATTAGTTCACTTTTATTACCTAATTACTTATTGGTTTATTTAATTAATAATATATTGATTATAAGTACAAGGAATTGAAATCTGTCCCTCATATTGAGGTAACATATTCAAATTTTATCAAGTCTAGCATATTATTATAATTTAGGATAATTCAAGAGAGTAAGATTAGAGTACAATTATAGTTTTATAATGGATAAAATCTCTCTCACACTATAAGTTTTATATATTTATTTATGTAAATAGTTAATTTTTTAGTAATAATAAGAAATATGCAACTAAAGTGTCCCCATAGAATGTATTTTTATTTTAAAAATTAAAAAAAAAGGTTCAAATCATGCCAAATATTTTTTTTTTCAAATTTCACCTCATATTGGGGCAACATATTCCAATTTTATCAAGTCTAATATGTCATTTCAATTCAGGATAATCCAAAAAAGTAAGACTGGTATAATATATAGTCTTATGATGAATGAAATCTCTTTCCACTATAAGTTTTACACATTTAATATTATTGTTTGTATCGGTATTAGTGATAAGAAATATGAAACATCCTAAACTGAAGGTGTTATCAGTCCACCACGTGTCCTCACTTGAGATGAGCATGCTAAGACTATTATTCCACTAATCCACAATGATAAAATCTATATAACATCAATATCTCACATATAAGGATACATTTAAAAACACTAAGAAATAACGATAAAACTTCTTAACAACCTAATTGGTATAAACCAAAAGCCAAGTTAATATAATCTTAAAAGCATCCTAGCAAAAGGTCTCATAAAACATTTATAGAATCAAAAAACATATAAAAATTCATAGGATCTTCAAGTTTGTCTATCTCTAATCCAGTATATCTAATAATCACTAGGAAAGTCAGCTCCACTATTGTTCTCACCATAATCCACATATACATTATAGCTAGATAAACCAAACACTACTGAATTATCACTGTTCCTGAAAAATAAAAGAGTGAGCACAAAAGCCCACTATGCTATACCACAAACACATGCACATGAGGATACAACACACAAATCTACATGCAACCTAGTAACTTAGGTAGCAACCACAGTTATTATCTTTGATTAGCCGGCAAACAACACAGTTTAGAACCATTTGCAAATAGTCCTAAACTCGGAGTAATTCATGACTCCAAAAAAACAAGCGATAAAGAAAATAATAATATATACATATATTGGTGTTTGGTAGTCCCCACAAACCATGGGTACCGTACTTGTACTACTTATAGACTATCGGAATCATCTCTATGCACAACTCACTCAACACAATACCACACACGGATCATCAGGGCACCATTCTAGTAACAATGGTATTCTTGATCTACTAGACCCAACCAAAGACAAGCAACAAAATTCAATTAAAAACGTATAGTATTATGTCATTGACAAATAGTAAGCCTACAATTACAAACATCAGTAAGGTAAGGTCATACCTATAAAGGCTCTTGAAATAGAAAACCTACTTTCACTAAAGCACCTGATCAATAACCAAAACTATCTCAAAACTTGTTTTCACAAAATAATCCTAATTTGTTACCATCTAAACCCTAAACTAAAAAGAACTATAAACACTAGATTCATACACACCTTTCTCGTTTTGATTGTAAAACCATAGAATCTCTAAATACCAAACTTAGGGTTTTCTCTAAAATTTCTCCAAAGTTTTGACTCCTTCAACATAAACAAGAAATTTAGGTAAAGATCACAGTTTTAGATCACCAAAAGGATTAAAAAGATCAACTTACCTATTTTATTCTTCTTCTTTCTTGATTGCAGAACACGAAATCTCCAACAAGAAACTTAGGGTTTCCTCTAAGACTCTTCCAAGATTAACTCCCTTCGAATCCAATAAGAAGACTTTAGGAAGAGATTATTCTTTTAGATCATTAAAAAATTGAAAATAACTAACTTACCTAATTCTTGAATCTTGGTCCTCCTTGAAGCAATATTAAAGCTTAGAGAGGTTCTCTAAGGTTTTCTAAAAGCTTGAGAGAGGTTTTGGAGAAGAACGAATAAGGCTAGGGCTTATATAGAAGATGAAAAAACATAAAAATTCCAAACATGTATGTTGGCAGCATAAGAAATAAGGCTGGCAGCCTAGAACATACACTGGCAACTTAAAACTTCAAAAGATGAAACTGAAGCCATGTAAGCCGGTACCAATGTCGGTGGCATACAGGTCGAAGGCTAGTGGCTTTAAAGGAGGCTTTGAGTTGTCTTCTCATGTCTTTCTTATATAACTCCCACTTGATCAAATGTATCTGCCATTGAACATTATATTATTATTCATTTTAGTGTATATCATAAAACTCTCTTATTTAACAACAAATGACACTTTGCCCTTCTCTACGATTTATTTATTTATATATTGAAATATGCAATTGAAGTGTCTCATATCATTTTTTATTTTAAGTTAAGAATGAAAAATGGGTTTAAACCATAAATTAAAACATTTCTTTTCTGTTTAAAAAAATTGTGAAACCAAATTGAATAGATTTGTACTACACCCAACACTATACAAAGTTCTAGTGAAGCAATGTGATGGAAGGACTACACATATGTTGGGGATTTCCCACATCGTTATAGAAAGGGTTGGGTGTTACTTTATAAGTATGAGGGAAAAGTCTCACCCATGAGTTAGCTTTTGGGGTTGAGAATGCCAATAGCACCTAACAAATGGTATCAGAGCACAGGGTTTCAAAAGAATTAGGGTTTTGTTGCAGCGCAAATATGGTAGAATCATCGGGTACGATGATAAAATTGAATTCAATAAATTATTCCATATGGAAATCTATGATAGAGGATTTGCTGTATTGCAAAGATTTATCTTTGCCTTTGGGTTGTGACACTGCGAAGCCAGAGAACAAATCTTATGCATATTAGGTAATCATGCATATGAAAACTATCAATTATATCCAAATGGGTAGATCACAGCATTTATAGCCACGTGGCCCAGGAGATGAGAGTAGATGTCCTATAGAAGAAATTGGAATCCATGTATGAGAGACAAACGACCTTAAATAAAACCTCTTTAATTAGGAGAGTTGAAAATATGAAATACAGATGGATCCAACACAACGGAGCACTTGAATGATTTTCAAGGGCTGGTGAATCAATTGTCTGCCATGAAGCTAGTGCTTGAAGATGAGATCCAAGCACTGTTGTTGCTAAGTTCCTTACCTAATAGTTGAGAGACACTGGTTGTGTCTGTTAGTAACTCTGCCCCAGAGGGAATGCTCACCCTTGCAATTGTGAAGGACAGCCTAATGAATGAAGAGGCTATGAGGAAGGATCTAGACACAGGATTGATTCTAGGGCACTTGCTAATGGTAAGCCAGGAAGGAATGGTTGAAGCAAGTTCAGAAGATCATCTGATGAAGATGATGAATCAAAGGTCCAAGTTAAGAGGAAAGAAAGACCTTAGATGCTACTATTGTAACAAGCCGGGTCACTTGAAGCGAGAGTACAGATTCCTGAAGAAAGAGAATGGCAAAGGTGAAGAAAAAGATGTAGACATAACTGCCAGCAGCAGCAGATGATGAGGAGATTGTCATTGCCTGGGATAAGAAGTGTGTTAGCCTTACTAGTCATGATGATGACTGGGTTGTTGATTCTGATGCCTCCTTCCATGTGACTGCACATGGTGAGTTCTTCTCGACCTACAAAACTGGAAAATTTGATAATGTTAGGATAGGAAATGATGGTAAATCCAAGATTGTAGGCATTAAAAATGTTATTTTGAAGACTAACACAGATTGCAGGCTCACTCTCAGAAATGTTAGACATATTCCAGATATCCGCCTTAACCTTATTTTTGCAAGAAAGCTTGATGATGATGGTTATAGTAGCTACTTCGGTGAAAAAATGGAAGCTCACCAAGGGTCCTCTCATTATGGCAAAAGGAAAGAAGAGGAATAACCTTTACTTAATATCAGTAAAGCTAAGTAAAGAGATATGAATCATGTACTCTCACATAAAGATTCTAATGATGGCAGAAATGAGGGAGTTTTAGTTGAAGAACCCCAAAAGCCTCATCAATAGTTCAAGATGAGAAGATCTGCAAAAGATGGAAGACCATCAATTAGATTCAGTCCAAATGAGTATGTGATACTCACTGATAGGGAGAGTCAAATGATCATAAGAAAGCCATGGGAAATGAGAAGAAGAAAGGAAAGGTTAGATCCATGCAAGATGGATTGAAATCCTTGCATGAGAACAAGAAAATTGACTTGGTGAAATTGTCTAAGGGCAAAGAACCTCTTAAGAACAGATGGGTGAAGACTTATGATAAAAGCTCACAATCAAGGAACAAGACAAAAGTTAGTTGTGAAAGATTTCAATCCAACAAAAGGTATTGTAGGAAGGCAACAGGATTGAGGATACCCCCATATGAGTTGGAGGGGGAGATTGTTGGGGTTATAGATCTAACTCATATGGGTCTATAACCAAAAAAGGAGCATAAATATATATCGGATATATATTTAGAAGACTTTAGAATCAAAGGAGGATGGATCAGCACGCTTTGAACAAGGAGATCCTAAATATATGGTAATATATATTTAGAAGACTTTAAATCAAGATATCCTAAGTATATGTGATATACTTGGAAGAAAACTTGAAGATAAGGAGTTGTTTGTGTAAACAAAGGATGAAATTATTATGTACGTTGGCAACTGAGAGGACAAGGCCGCCGGCCTTCATTGAATCATAAGTCGGAATTGATTGCTCCAGAATGCCAAAAATCAGCACCTAAATCCAAAACCGCCAACCTTGATTTATGACATGCCAACTTATGTATGTTCGTTGATATTCTCTTTGTTTTACATATTATTTATCTTGTTGCTCTAGGGTTTGTATGGAACAAGTGTGCCTTTTTCAATCCTAGATAAAGAGTCCTAGAGAGAGAAAAGTGGGAAACCTAGAGTAAGAAACTTGGATGAAGGAAATCTTGTTTCTGTTGTAATCTATTAGTTGTGGTGGAATTGAGAGATTCACTAGCGAGATCTAGTGAAGAAGACTTGTTGTAATCCCATTATTGTTTATAGGGAAAGGTTTAAGCACTGCTAGTCCCGTGGTTTTCCCATTTGGGGTTTTCCACGTAAATCCTGGTGTTATTTAAATTACGCATTTTTATTTATATTTTATTGATTGTTAATCGCTTTAGAAAGAGGAAAAGATCGGACCTTTTCCTAACAAATGGTATCAGAGCCCAGGTTTGCAACATCTCTGGGTTAAGCCGGACATGGACGGTTAATCCCTTGGTCTGATGTGTGATAGAGGGAGATGTTGAGAATATCCCAAATCGGTTATGGAAGGGGCTGAGTGCTACTTTATAAGTGTGAAGGAAAGTCCCACCTCATGAGCTAGCTTTTGGGGTTGAAAAGGCCCAACACACCCAACAACATAATAAAGAAGGAAAATTTGAGGTTTGTGGTAAGATCGATGGTGCATGTCTCCATTAGGGTTACAGAGGAAGGATGACAAAAGAGAGAGGAAAAGTATTATAGGCACTCGTGTAAATAGGGGGGAGTAAGTATAGGACGAGTAGGTATAAAGTACTATCCATTAAGTTACAATGTATTAAAATTCGTACCTAAAACCTACATTATGGCTCCTTATACTAATCCTGTACCCTATAAAACCTACATAGTACATGGTACTCTATGAAACCTATAATTTTTTTTTTTTTTTTACAAAATCTCTGAAACATCAAGTTTATGGTCTTTGATATCTTTCCATATAATCTATAATACTATCTTATTTTCATACATTCAATATAAACAACATGCAAAAATAAATTTATAAAGTACTGTTAAAATAACAAGTTCTACAATATATAGAATCTATTTATGCATGAAAGTTGAAACCTACAACAAATACTTATGGAACATATTTATATGATATTAAACAAAATTATAAAAATTACACCAAATTCCAAAATTTAAAACTTTGGAACTACTTCTATATATTAATTGGTGTTATGATATAAACAATATTTATATATTATTTAGGAGTTCAATTATATACATACAACCATAGTTGTAAAATAAAAATAACAAGTAATTCTAAAATAAAATTGTACAAATCATTCTATAATAAAACCTTCTAGAATGTAGTCTATAAATAATAATCTTGAATATAAGCGGTTGCAAAATAAAATATGGAATATCATTACTTATTTAGTTATTATATATTATAATTTATAAAATTTTTAAACAAATAGATACATGATACCCTGAAGCATGTACCTTCTATAGTATAATACAGAATCCACGGTGGGTATAGGGTATAAAGATCTCATACTCGTATCCCGTTTGTAAGAGTAGGTTTCAAAAAATTTATACCTGTGACCCTTAATACCCGCACAGTCCCTATCCGATCAAGTAGAGTCTGGATAGGTACCTTATATGACAGGATTACCCACTCATCCCTAGGTATAAAAAACGAGCAGAAAGAAAGAAAAGAAAAAAAAAAAGAAAATACAGTAAGAAAAACATTACTATTTTCCATCCTCTTTCCTTAAATCTTTTGTTAGTTTTTTGAGCTTTGGTTTTGTATGCTTTTATTTAAATTCCTATATAGCTCATTTGTTTTATTCTTTTCTTCTTTTTATAATATTATATCATAAGACATCAACAGATTGCTAATTGTTCCATTACAAAGCTATTTTAGGGTTTGTTTGATATCTGACATATGGCATATATTTTTTAAAACTTTTTTTTAATAAATTATCTATCAATATACAATATCATTACATATAGAAGAAAATCATATAACAGTTCTCATAAAAAAAACAAATAGATCAAATACAGATAAAATATAAATAAAACACAATTATAAATCAGATACTTTTACATATAAAATTTAGATATGGATCCAGATGATTCGAACAGACCCTTAAACTTTCCGACATGGCTTGTTACCTTATAGAAAATTTAAAAAGAAAGAATTGAAAAATAAAACGCATTTGTTTGTGAATTGTATTTGTTTCGTGAATCTGCGACAAACACATAACCGACACTTTTCTCCAAGTCCATGGTTATGTCCTATCTTATGTGGGTTTGAACTGGCAGTGGCTACAGGAGGATTAGACTCCTTCGTATTCAGCACTTTCATTCTTTGTTCAGCAATTTTCTTGCAAGACAAGATGGTTCTTCCTAGTAGTGTCATCTCTGTTTTGCCATTTTCAAACGTTGAAACATTTATAATTTGTATCAATGGTTTTGCTTGAAATTAAGATTCTAGATGAGATGTTTACTTATCAATTTCAGTTTGATTAGACTTTTAGAAGTGCAATGTTTTTTTTTTTTTTCTTTTTGCTACAACTTCATTAGTTTAGAGTTTTAAATTTGGATACAATCGTAGCTAGTTGTAAAATTAACATGCTATTCTAGTATCTTTTAATGATATAATAATAGAGTTGTTACCAATCTTTAACTGAATTAGCATATCGTTTGTCACCATTTTTAATTATTTGAAAAACCGATTCCTCATTTGGACTTATAGAAAATTATTAATGCCTTCATATGTAATTTTCCATTTTTTCCCCACATATGGGTTGTGATTTGTTTGGCTTACATAAAAATCCATATGTTAGGTTTGTGGATTTTATTGGAGAAAATTGATGTTATCCATATTTCTATGTTTTGTAAGATAATTTTAGTCTCACATTTTAGCATTTTATTTATTTATAGTTCAACTTACAAAATTTTCATATTATATAATGCTCTTTTTTTTTTTTCTAAGTTTGTTTGTATTTTCTATTACGTTGGAAAGATAAAAACTTAGGTCATTAATAGGGATGATCAAGTATAAGGTGGGTAAGGTATGAAACCTTTTACGTGCTTACTTGTAAGATACAAAGTATTAATTATTCCATCCGGAACCTACCAGTACCATTTGGTATCCACCATGTATCCTACACTTATATTTTTTTAATCAAATCTTTTTTTTTTCCTTTTCTTAAGTTTTAAGTTTATAGTGATATATGAATTTATGTAGTATGTAAAATTACCTAATTTTCATAAATTTAGAATAAACAACAGTAAAAAATAATTTCTTAATATCATAAGTTTTGTAATGTGGGGATATTATTTATATGTGAATTGAAACCTGAAACTTTTTTTAATTGAAGGAAAAACAAAAGAGAAAATAACAAAAATTATAAAAGAACAAATATTTTACCAAAACTTCATTAAAAGATTTATATTTTAGTTTAATTATCCTTGTACAATACATAAAATATTTTTCTAGTTAAGCCGTTAAGGGTAATTAAAGGAATATAATATTATTAAAAACTAAATAGTTAATACAATGAAGAAGTATCATTACCTTAATTAATATTTATGTTAACAAAAAATTAGTATAAATAAATAATACTATTTTATTTTTAATAACCTAATATTATTTTATCCAATTTTTATAAGGTTGGTCAGGATACCCAAGAACATGTACCCTATATTTAGTATAGGTTCCATGTAGTCAAGGTATAGAAAGTCCATATTCATACCTACTAATACTTAATACCTATCTGAAACCTACTTGGTCAAGTAGAATTTAGGTAGGTACCCTGTACAACTGGAATACCACTCACCCCTAATCATTGAACGTAAAATACAAAATTAATGGGAGAATTAGACCAGCATAAAAAAGAGAAATCGATTTATATATTTAAAATGAAAAACTACAATTGCATCGAAAGTAGGACTAGACAAATTATTAGGTGTAGTAGCAAGAGTATAATAATCCACATCAATCATAGAGCATTAATCCATCTAAATACAAGTTCCTAAGGTTTATGCAACTGTATTAGTGTTATGTCCTAAACATAAAGACAATCACGATAAGATATGAACACGTTAAGTCTCATTTTTATAAATGGATACGACAAACAATGGCAAAAAAAAAAAAAAAACAAAATTTATAGTAAAGCACACACAAGATTTATGTGAAAACCCTTGCAAAAAAACTACGAGCAAATGAGAGAAATTCACTAATGTTGAAGAAGGAGTACAAGAAGAAGTGTTTGCAAGTGATACAACCGATCTCAAATCACATAAACCTTAAAAAACAACACACACACACACACACACACACACACACACATGTATGTGTAAGCTGGCTCAAGGCTGGTAGCTGAAATTTAGACGTTTCACAGCCAGCGGCTTTACTATCAAGGCTAACAGCGTAGCCAATAAAAAGCTGCAACTTTGAGCCAACCTTGACAATCTATATATTCGAAATTTTAAGAGCTAGTTTCAAGGCCAACGATCTACAGTATGTAGGCCAGTGGACTAGGATTTAAAGTTAGTAGCTTTGACAAAATTTGGGTCACACACCCAACAATCTCCACCTTGACACGAATTCAGGAGCAAAATCATACAAACTCCAATCTTCAACACAAAAACAAAACATTTTCCTCCTCATCCACAAAACCTTAAAGGGAATCAATCACCAACCAACTAAGTCAACAGTGCTCAAACTTGCTACAGGAAGTGTCTTATCATCATATCAATAGGGTTATCCTAACTACTGAACTTACTTGTAGCAATATCACTATTAGCAATAATATCACAAACAAAATGATATTGACATCAATGTGCTTTGTCCTCTCATGATACATATAATCCTTTATGAGATAGATTGCACTTTGATTGTCACAATAAGCTATAATAGTCTTCAAGTTATCACTGAGTTCACCAAATGATCCATGCAACCAAATTGCTTCTTTCAAAGCCTCTGCAATAATCATATATTCAGCTTTAGTGGTAGATAGAGCAATTGTAGCTTGCAATCTAGCTTTCCAACTGATAGCATAACCACCAAGTGTAAAAATATAACCTATGAGAGATCCTCTTTTATCCAAGTCTCCAGCAAAATCAAAATCAACCCAATAATTCCATGTCTAGTTCTATCAAATTGTAGACAAATATTAGTAGTACCTCTTAAGTATATGAAAATCCACTTAACTGCTCTCCAGTGATTTTTACCAGGATTTGCCATATATCTAGGATGGGCAAAAAAACCAACCGAACCGAACTAATCCGTAATCAAACCAAACCGAAAAATATGTTTTTTTTTTTTTAATAATTTGGTTGAAAATTTTTCCAATCCGAACCAATTTGTAAATTTATGGTTTAGTTTGGAAGGTAAACCAAACCAATCCGTAAAATCGAACCAAATCATTTTAGCAAATATAATAATATTTTACTTGTAAGTTATAACTATAGATTCTTTTATGATGATTAATTAAAAGTCATATATTCATATGATTTTATTTGATATTTATTATTGTGAATATTGATTAAAATCAATTATTATTTTTAAATTTATTTTTAACTCATGATATATATTTTTTTGTTGATGAAACTATTTTTGTAATAGTTTTTAACTTTATAAATATGAAATTTATTTATTTAGTTATAAACTCTTATAATGTATTAATTGTTTAATGTATATTTTGTCAGTGGATCATTTTATTTGTTGATGAATTTTGTTGATAGATAATTTTTTATTTTAGCTAAATTTATTAGTAGATGACTTGATGGTTCTATTAAAAATTATAAATTATGACTTACTATGTATTAGTTAGTGAATATATTTTATTGGTTGATAACTGAATCTATAGAGAACTATAAGTTAAAAATATGAATGAATTCATAAAGTACTTTATCGTGGTTTATAATATAAACTTTGTAAAATGACATAAATATTAAGTATCTATACAAATGTAAAAAATTGGAACAAAAAAAAATAGTTAGAATTTTGATTTAATTCATAATTTAAACCGAACCAAACCGTTATTTAATGGTTTAGAAAATTTCTAATTGAACCAAGCCGTTACTTAAGGGTTTGGTTTGAGATGAAAAAAAAAAAAAACCAAACCATGAATTATGGTTCGATTTGATTTGATTTAGGAAAAACCGAACCAAACTGATCCGTGCCTACCCCTACATATATCTACTGACCATACCACAACATATGACAAATCAAGGCGTGTACAAACTATAACATACATAAGAGATCCTACAGTACTAGAATATGGAACCCTTAACATATATTCAATATCATCATCTGATTTTGGAGACAAAGTAGATGAAAGTTTAAAATGAGCTGCTAAAGAAGTACTAATAGGCTTAGCATTCATCATATCAACTTGCAAAGGATTTTCTCAATATACCCCTTTTGACTTAGATACAACATACTTGCTTTTCTATCACTTAAATATCCCATCCCAAGTTTCTTGTTGATGCTCCCAAGTCTTTCATCTTAAACTCTTTACTCAATTGAATTTTAATCTTTTTAAGCTCTCCTCTACGCTTGGCTGCTATAAATATGTTATCAACGTACAAGAGTAAGTAGATAAATGACCCATCATTACATTTCTTGAAATAGATGCAGCTATCAAAATTACTTCTCTTGAAATTATGAGAAGTCATAAATGAGTCAAACCTCTTGTAACATTGCCTCGATGATTACTTCAAGCCATAAAGCGATTTCTTTAACATGAAAACGGTCCTCCTTTCGTGAGACCACAAAGCCCTCTGGCTGTTGCATGTGAATATCTTCATTAAGCTCCCATATAAGAAAGATGTCTTCACATCTAACTGTTCAAGCTCAAGATCTTCCATAGCTACAATTCCAAGTAATGCTCGAGTCAAGCTGTGTTTTACAACAGGAGCAAACACATAAGTGAAATCAATACCTAGTAACTGTTGTAGCGATTTGCAACAAGTCTTGCTTTGTATTTGGGTTCTTTAACTCTTGGTGTTCCTTCTTTATTTTAAATATCTATTTACATAGAACAGTTTTCTTTCCTTTAGCAAGCTTCATTAAATCCCATGTACTATTCTTATAAAGGATTTCATCTCCTCCTTTATAGCAATCATCCACTTACTAGAATCATTACAATTAACGGGTTTTGAGTAAGTAGATGGCTCCATATTAGAATTAATATCCTCTACTACATGCACATAAGCAACAAGATCTACCTCTGCATATCTCTAATGAGGCCTAACTTCTCTTCTAGGTCTGTCTTAGTAATAGAATATTACGACTGTGATGGTGTAGAAACAGACTGAGAAGTAGGCTTTGGTGTAGAACCTAAACTAATGTCAAACTCCACCTAAATGCTTGATTTCTAATGTGCTTTATCATATAAAAATGTTAGAAGACAAGTCATGTAACATAGTTGTTTCATCAAAAACCACATCTCTACTAACAATGACTTTCTTCAATTAAGGACATCACAACTTATATCCCTTGAAACCAGGCTTAAAACCAAGGAATATGCATTTCAGAGATCTAGGCTCAAGTTTCCCATTATCTACATGAGCATAGCCAAACATCTATAAACCCCCAAATTTTTAGAATCGATTTAGCTTAAAACCCTAATCTTGAAGTCAACCGAACCCTAAAATCAATAAAACCCTAGTTAGACGTAATAGCTTAAGTCTGGCAATCCCTAATAAGCAATTCGGAGAAAATAAGTAAGAGTTCAGTATGTAGAATAGTGTGTAATTACCTTAGGAAGTTTAAAAAGATTATATTAATAAAACCGCGAATTGTTTTGAACCCGATCGAACATAGTACTTGAAAAACGTGTCATGAGGCTCGAATAGTAAAAAATTCTGAATATACCGTTAGACTCGTAAAAATATAAGGTTTTCAAAATATCAATTTCATAATTTCTCGGTAACTAAAAATATCAGATATCACGATTATACGCGTATTTTCTTACTACCGGTACTTAAATTGTCATGTTTACTTTATTACACTATTCTTTACTATTCTTTCTCTTTCTTTTTCTTACAACCTACTGTTACAACACCATAATCTATAACCTTTACTTTTTACTTTTCTCATAACTTTATTTCACATCTACCTTACTTATTACTTCTTTAAATCGACAAAAATACAAAAAATAATAATAAAAAACTCTCCCTCTCTCTTACACCCATGGCTGGCACCCCATGCCCCCTCTCTCCCTCATCTTGTTTCAATTTTCTTTTATTTAAATCACTCAATAATCACTCCACATTTTCCTATAAATACTCCCCCTCTTTCACTTTTTTCACACAATTACTACTCACAAATTCTTTACAAAAACTCTCTCAAATTCTCCTTTCAAAACCCTCTCCAAATATCCTCCCAAAACTCTCTCAAAATAATCACAAAACCATTTTCTACCTACACAAAACTCATAACCACATAACACTCCAAAACCCTTCTTTAGGTGAACTTTTCTTATTATTTTCTTCTCCTCATGTCATGTAACTTTACATGATCATGGTGTGAGTTTTCAAAAACTAAATGTTATGGAAGCTACACTATGTTCATGTATTGTTCTTGTTCATGAAAATTTATTTATGTTTATGTTGTTATTTTGTTCATATTATTGTTACTATATCTAAGTATTATGTATTTATATATATATATATATATATATATTTAGATTATAAGCTCACTTGTAATTTATTTATTTTCATACAAAGTAATTTATTTGTTTCTTTCATTATTGCAATTTATTTATTTCTTACTATTTTAAGACTAGTCTCTAGTCTTAGACTTGCCTCATCAAGTCAAAACAAATTTTTCTTTCTTTCATTTCATTTTTCTTTTGGGCCAAGTCTACTTCTTAGTCCCAGGAGCCTTGAAGTAGCTAAGACTCCCAATACTTGGCTTTATTTATTATTTATGTTATTTTTGCTTGCTATTATATTCCATAGATCATGCCATTAAGATTGTTGTCCAAATTCTTTTTAAAAAGCTCTAAAAATATTTGATAAAAGGAGATTTTATCACTTAGGAATAAGTTTATATGAAATATCAAATCTATGGTTTAACAAAAATAAAGTCATTCCTTTCCAAGTTATAAGAAGAACTCACTACAATTTTAGAAATTACTTTTGTTTTGAAAAGCTTTTAAATCATTTCTATATCACTTTGTTTTCAAAAAGAAAATGATTTTTTATACAAAAATGATTTCTATGAAAACATAAATAAAGGAAACCTTATGAGAAAGGAATGAGAATTTTTCAAATTAAGATCTTTTCAAACAAATGGGCAAAGAAAAATTGTATAGAAAATAAATAGGAAAATAACACTAATGCAAAGAATTTAGAAAAGAAGAAAATTACTTTTCAAAAAAAGTCATCTAGGAGAAATAATAAGTCAAACATAAAGTAATTCTTTGAAAACAAAAAGAATCAAATTATTCGTTTAAAAAGATTTACAAAATGGATTCTTGTAAACTATATTTTTCTAAACTCCTAATTAACATTGTTTTACTCAAGAAACATGAATGGACAACAAACACTTGAGCAGAATAAATATGAGCTAAGTAACTATAAAAAGAGAATTTTTCAACTATATAGATAACTAAGTATTTATCAAACAAATTTTGAATGATTTAAAGTTTGAAACAAAATTGTTTTTGAGTTAGAAAATTCGTGGCGAATCTGATCACCACTGTTTTGGGCCTAAATGGTTTATTTTGATAAAAATAGTTTTATAAATGGATAGATCTTTTCGTAGATAAAATCGGCATATTATATGTGCGATTCCGAGTTAAAATGACCAAGTTATGGCTATTTTAAATTGAAATTCTCCTTTATACGAACTTTGACGTTCTCATGACAATGTTTTGTCAAAATTCAAGAAAATCATCAAGAAATACTCATTTTGGGTTTTTTTTTTTTTTTTTTACTAGGTGACTCCAAAGAAGGATACCTATATCCTGAGGACTATTTCGATTAAAAGAATTGTGTGAAAAACTCATCCGTATAGAAGAATTGTCGTCATGGCCTCGTGAGTTTATTTCCTTAAAATGCTTTACTTGTTTGTACTTGTAATCTAGTTGCATTAGAATTAAGGAAAAGATAAATGGATATGTATGCAAGATAATTATTTGAAAGAATCCTAAGAATATCGAGGCCAGAATTGATTTAATGTTTGTTTTAGTATAACACTTATTTTGTATGAGATTCTATGATCACTTTAAATTTGATAATAATGACGCTATGATATTATAAATAAATGGATTCATGCTTACCATGAAGTGAGTCATATTGCATTGGGTTATTATCCTTGGGTGAAAAGAATTATAGCTCAGGTCGAAAGCAACACTTGGCGGAGTGACCGAAAGCGATTGCTTAGCAACATGAAGGAAATGCTTGGCGAAAAGTTCGAAAGCAAGGCTCAATTCAAGGAGACTTAATATGCTTAGCGATATTAGTCGAAAGCATAAATCTTTTTAACTAAAACTACTTGTTTTGAGGTTACGTATCACCAAACCCCGAATGGAGGGCGTAAATCCATTCAACATATAGTTCTCGGAAAACTATATGCCTTTGTTTGCATACGTGTATGTTGCATTTCATTTGTCTACTTAAACAACTTATTTGAATTCCTTTACGCAAGAAGTTATTTATGGAAATGGTTCTCACTAAGCCTATTAGTTTATACCCTTATAGATATCTTTTGCAGTTCACTTACTTGTGGTTGAGGCCACGTGGAACCTGCAGCCAGGTATTTTCCATTTGGGTTAAGGAATTTTCTAGATGAAGTTTAGTGTTGGATAAGACGTAGATATATTATTGTAATAGATTTGTGACTAGGGAATGCCCCTAAGTTTTGTAAGATCATTGATATGAACAAATGAATATTATGAATCCTTTTTTCTTAATTTGTTATTATATCTTCTTAAGCTTCATAATTCCATGTATGGTCCTCTAAATTTGTGAGAGCACACCTTACACTTAATATCAACGCTTTTGAGAATGACTAAGGTTGTCATACTTAAGTTTTAATATTGAGTGTGGCGGACTGTTACGTTTAGGGTACCCCTTGGGCATGACAACATCCAAATATTTCAACTCATAATATTTAGCAGGGGTACCAGACTATACCTTTTGTGGAGTCTTCTTCTCAGTTGCAATTGATGGAGACCGTTAATCAAATAACATGTTGTAGAAGCTGCTTCAGCTCAAAATGACTTCGGTAATTGAGCATTAGAAAGCATACATCTGACTTTCTCTATAATAGTTCTATTCATCCATTCTGCTACCCCATTTTGTTGAGGTATCCTAGAAACTATTAGATGTCTCACAATTCCCTCTAACTTGCATAGAACACTAAACTCATTAAACAAAACTCTAAGCCATTATCGGTACAGACGCTTTACCTGTTTCTCAATCATCGTCTTCCATTCCTTAAATGTGGGTAAAACATCACTCTTCTATTTCAAGAAAAATACCAAAACTCTTCTGGAGAAATCATCAATGATGTTCAACATGTAGATAGCACCTCCACTAGAAGGCACTCTAAATGACCTCCAAATATCATAATGGATGTAATCAAGAGTACCCTTTGTATTATGAGTACCTATGGTGAATCTAGCTCTCTTTTGCTTTCCAAAAATGCAGTGTTCATAGAATTTCAATTTGTTGATGCCTTGCCCATCAAGAAGTCCTCTTCTACTCAATTCAGCCATACCGAATTTACTCATATACCCTAGACGCATATGCCATAGTCTAGTAGCATCTTCATCTAACAAAGAAGAAGCAGTGACGACTGCATCACCTACTACCATAGAATCTTGCAAAACATATAAGTTAGCATTCTTTTTCCATCCCTTCATCACCACAAGAGATCCCTTTATTGATCTTTAGAACTCCACCTTCACCAGTATATTTGTACCTTTTGTATCAAGAGTACTCAAAGAAATCAAATTTTTTTTCAAGTCAGGTACATGTCTCACATCACCAAGAGTCCTAAAAACACCATCAAACATTTTAATTTTGATGGTACTAATACCTGCAATCTTGCAAGAAGCATTATTATCTAATAGAACAACACCCTTTGATACTTTTTCATATGTTAAAAACCAGTCCCGATTAGGACACATATGAAAAGTACAACCAGAATCAAGAATTCACTCTTCACTAGTCTGAGGATCATCATTAAAAGCAATAAGAAGTTCTCTACCACTATGGTCTTCACTACATCAGCTTCAACTCATTTTTCTGATTGTTTCCCCTTTTAATTTTCAGCAGTTGTCTTATTCTTGTTCTGTGATTTACAACATTCAGATTTGATGTGTCCTTTCTTCTTACAATACCTATAGATTTTATCCCTATTTGTAGATTTTGATCTTCCTCTTGAATTACCACTAGAATTGCGATCCTAACTCCTACCACGAGTAACAAGCCCCTCTGCCTAAGGCTCGAGTCTAATTACAAGATGCTCCATCTTCTCAAAAAAACGTAAAGCTTCATAGACTTCATCAATGATAAAAGAATCATGACTATATAAAATGATGTCTCTAAAAGTCAAATAAGAAGAAGGTAACGAACACAATAAAATTAAAACTAAATCCTCTACATCATACTTAACCTCTAAAGTTCCTAAATCATAAACAATTTCCTTGAAAGTGGTTAAATGATCTTTTAGAAACCCAAATTCCATCAAACGGTGCAAATATAGTCATTACTTCAAAGCAATTTACTGGTCAAACTCTTCGTCATACACAACTGCTCCAATTTCAACCATAACAGCAGCAATTGTTTTCTCCTTCAACACATCTTGCAAAATTTTATTTGATAAATGAAGATGGATTTGAGAAAGTGCTTTATGATCCTCACTTTGTTTTTCTTTTGGTAACTGTGATGCAGGCATCTTCTCAAACCCTAATAACGCATCATCCAAATCCATCTATGTAAGAACCACTCACATCTTAACCTGCCATAAGGAAAATCTTATGTTGCAATCCAGCAAAGGAACGTCATATTGCACAATTGCCATTGTAGAGAAAATAAAACCAAACCTTTGCCTCTGATACTAGTTTTTTATAAACAGATATGACAAACAATGCTGAAAAACAAAATTCAAAGTAAAGCACACACAAGATTTATGTGAAAACCCTTGCGGGAAAAACCACATGCAGAGGAGAGAAATTCATTAATGTTGAAGAAGGAGTACAAGAGGATGTGTTTACAATTGATATAACTAATCTCAAATCACATAAACCCTAAAAGAAATAGCACGCACACACATATATATATGTATGCATAATTCGACTCAAGGCTAGCAGCTGAAATTTAGATGTTTCACATCCAACGTTGACCAAAGGCCAGTAGCTTTGTTGCTAATGCCAGTAGTGTACCCAATAAAGGCCGGCAACTTTGAGTTGGCCTTGACAATCCATAGATTATAAATTTTAAGAGTTGGCTTCAAGGCTAGCGGTGTATAGTATATAAGCCGGCGGCCTAAGATCCAAAGCTGGCAACTTTGACAAAATTCGGGTCATACATCCAACACTCATAACTCATTAATAGCCACAATAAATAATAATCATAATTCCAAGACACATATCAGTTTAAATCCATCATAGTTATACACACTAGGTTATTTCCAACACATATAAGACAACTAAATATTAGACATCATATATCTAACACCATATAGCTCATAAGGTCCTTCAAACCATACAAATATTACTCACAGCAACTACAGAAGTCCATGGTCATAATAACATTGGAAATGAATATAACATTGACCAGTCTTTGTCTCCTTAACCTAACCAACTAGATCATATGTTAGTTGGGATGTCATCAATACTATCATTTTCCTTGTAGTCTACCACTATGTTATAACTAAAAAAATTGAATGCAATAGCACTATCATATGTACTCAAAAAAGATAAAGGAATGAATTGAAACCCAATACTGTAATACCAACATTAACATGTACGTAATCATATAATTACACATTCATGAGTAGTTATTTAATGCTCATGCAACACATAATAAGTTAATTATCTTTGATTTAAGTGTTACAACCACCGTAAGAACAACATAGTATTATGAAGCACACTTGTATAGACACACACACATACACACACACATACATAAATATACGGTGTTAAGTCCTCCTAACATCTTGAGTTCAAGAATCACTTAGATCTAAATATCATCATTTCCAAGTACAATCCCATGCAGCAGCAATGTCACACAAGGATTAATGGGGTACTACATTAACGTCATTGGTTCTCAGTTCACTAACCACATCTAAGCATAAGCAACAAGCAATATTAGGTTAGATATTAATTTAAGTCATTTACTTTAACATTAATAAGCAAATACAACCAATAAGCAAGATACATGTAACAAAAGTGTTAACTCATCATGCAACCAACACTTTATGATTTCCTAAACCTAGTATAAAACCACTCGATCTTTTCTAGTACTAGCAAACATCTTTTAGTATCACCAAGTATTTCTTTCACACTCCCTAGTGTCAAACCAAATTAATCTATCAATTTGATTGGAAAGCGATATAATTTTAGGAAATTCAATCAAAAGTCATTTTTTAAAATAGTACTTGCAAGGAAAAGTTTTCATTTAGAAAGTAATTAGAAAAATTGAAGAAATCGAAGAACAAAAAGAAGAAAGAACTAATTGTACACAACTAGAGAGGTATACAAGTGGGAACATGATTGCATACATGGTTGTATACCTCCTTATAATGTATTTTCTTTTTCTTTTTTGTTTTTGAAACTTACAAGTATAGAGGTACATGGGATGAGAGCATAACCATGCTCTCATTGTACTTCTTTAAATATATATATTCTTACTAAATTTTGACAAAACACACCACACATCATTTATCTTCAATCCAAACCTTTATTAATCATCAATTCCTACCTCAATATTCACAAACAAACCTTCTCCAAACACTTTCCACAAAAATTTCTTACTATAACAAGAAATAATCAAAATTCACAAAAGATATCTACTTTAGTATTTCGTTTTTCTTCTAATGGTTAATGTGCCTAAATCCTAACACAAGATTATAGAACTTTAACACTAGAAAGACATAATTTCTCATGGTTATATTCTTATAAACCAAACTCATAAAATATGACTTAGAATTCAGAATGCACTAATCCACGTTGTTATAGGTGCTTGAGCTTTAGAAAGTGCTAAGATGCCATATTTATGATATTTCAATCGAGAATTACTGAGAATCAAGAGAATTAGCCTTATTGAACCTTCTTGGTGAAGAACAATATTAGGAGATACCTTGGTCGGTTTTGTATTTATAAGATTTGAAAGACTACAACTGTCATGCCCAAAGGGTACCCTAGTAGTGGCAGTTTGTCACATATGGTTAAAGCTTAAGAATAACTTCATGAAGCCATGCGAAAGCTTTGACACCATATGTAGGTGTCTATCATAGCAATAGGAGACATTGATGGGATGTGTAGTTTGAGAAAGTAAATATAGCATACAAAATCTACATAAATATTTAACTTCATAATTATAGGAATATGGTCTTTACATCATCTTAGGGGCATTCCCCGATAAATATCCAAAGATCAAAATATAATCTTAGTCTTACAAAAGGAAACAATACTAGAATCAAAAGATTTTAAACGGAAATTATTCTAATCTTCAAAAGGATTTCTCCTAAAAGCTTCCCAAATACATAATTCATCTTGATATATGGAGTCCTCGAGTAAAGAGATATTAGTTCATGTGTCAACGAAAGTCTATTAGGATGTAAGCTCAATTGTCTTAGTCATAATATTCCCGGATTAACGTATTATCAATAAATTCAAACAAGTTATTAAACAAGCATATGAAATGCATCAATCAAGTGAGCAAGCAATACATATGATCTATCAAAAATCATATGTTTGAATAGATTTACCCCTCTATTCGGGGTTAGGTGTTTCGGGCTCTTTAAAATCCATCTTTGAAATATGATGATGTAGTTTATTTCGGGCTCTACTTGCTCCATCATAAAATAGTTCTTTCGAACTCCTATTCGCCCACTTGAAATAGTTTTTTCGGGCTTCTATTCGCTCATACTTGTAGACTTGCAGGTTCCCACAACCCACGACTATACCCTTGTCCCTTCGAGTATAATAGCTAATGCAATATGACTCACTACGTGATATGCATGAATCAGTTATTATAACTCTTAACATGCGATTAAGGTAATTTAAAGGTGATTATAAAATTTACAGATACTCCATCATTATAATAAAACACAATTTAATTAACAACAATTCATGTCTCGATATGTATACTTTCAATAAATATTATCATGTATATTCCATTTTCATCTTTTTTCTACTTCTAGTGCATCTAGCTACAAGCATAAACAAGTACGTAAAAGTAGAGATTAGTTCACTCGGTCATCCTTGCCAAAATTCTTTACTCGTAATAATCCTCTATATGCGGATCCTCCAAAGCTTCATTACCTAAACGAAAGAAATATATGGAATGAGTATTTCATGGAAGTTCTACTTGAACTTTCTAATTTTATTCTAGATTTGCGTCAAAATTCAGATAGAAGAAATTCCAACTTAAAATGGCCATAACTTGCTCATTTTAACTTAGAATTTACATATTATATGTCCTTTTTACCTACTCAAAAACATTTATCTATTTCTAAGGCTATTTTTAATATTAAAATCCATTTGGATTTGAAATCAGATCAGTATAGATTCCACACGAAAATCTCAGCCTTTAAAAACTCAATTTTTCAAGTTTTACTTCACCCAAAAATACTACATTAAGCACATAAATATTTATATAGTTGAAAGACCCTTTATAAATAATATGTAGGCTCATATCATATGCATGATTCTAGTGGTGTTCTCCCATTAACGTTTTAATAAAACAATTTGTTTTAGAAGTTTGAAAAGTTGAAGTGCATAAAAAATTTCTTTTAAGTAGTTGTAAAGAAAACTAAAATTCCTAAGTTACTATAATTGAATGCTTTCCGTATCATCACTATATTTTCTTAACCTTTAAAAAATAATTTACTTTCAAAACTTTAGTTCTTTAAGTTATCTATAAACTTTAGTTCTTAAATAAACCCTTAACTAGTGAGTTGATTTTTAACTTGACTTGAAAAACTTGTCTTATTCTTTGTATTGTTAAAGTGTTAGTATAAACCTTATAAATAAGTTTTTAAGAAAAATTTGCATAGTAAGAAATTATCAATGTAAAGGTTTAAAAATAAATTTTATTTTAGTAGCTTGAAAGGAGAGTGTGTAATGAAACTGCTAAGTTAAATCTTGAAGAAATCTATCATAATAACATTATATAAAAAATTTGTGATGAACTTGTCTAAATTTTTTAAGAGAATTTTATTGAAACATAATCCTAAGTTTTTAATGAAAGATTTCCTAAGTGTTTAAAAAATCACTTTTCTTTCTCTTTGAACTCTAATCCTATTCTATGTGCAAGAAAATAATTTATTTTGTTGTTTTGAATATTTTCATAACCCTATCATCCTAAGTTTTAAATGAGAATTTCTTTTCCTAAGTGATAAAATCGTGTTTATTAGAAATTTAGTTAAATTTTATTTAAAGAAAACAACTTCTCTTATTTCCATGAAATCTTATTAAGACAATAACATTATGGCCATGCATGAATATGAACATATAGTTATAAAATAACTCACATAGAAAAATAAAGGGCATAAGAAATTAAATAAGAAAATAAGTAAATGTCAAGTATCGGGAAGTCTTTAACTTAAATCAAGGCTTCCCGAACTAAAAATGGACTAGTCACGTAAAGAAAAGCAAGAAAATCATGGAGTTTTAGATTTATCAAGGCTCCCGACTTAATTGTGGACAAGTCTAAAAAGAAAAGAAACAAAAGAAAAGAAAATCGTTTTGACTTGGTAAGGACATGTCTAAGACTAGAATTACTAGTCTTAATTAATAGCATGAAATAAGTAAATAAATAAATTGTAATGCATAAATAAATAAATGTTATCTTAGTGAGCTCATATGCTTAAGAAATATATATATATATATATTTCTTTGGTACTACTTTCTGCTTCTTAAGTGGACTTTTTGTGAGATTCATAAGCCATTAGCTTTTCTCTTAGTTGGCTAAGAAACAGTTTGTTGAGATCTTGAGCTTCTTATGGCGGTTTTCTTTGCATCCCAAGAAGGTGGTAGAATCCTCAACATTTTTCTCACTAGATCAGGATCACCAATCACTTTGCCAAGTAATGCTAGCTCGTTTGTTATTGTAGTGAATCTATTAAAAACATCTTTGATAGATTCATCAGTTTTAAATTTAAACAGTTCATATTGTTGAAGTAAAGCATTTATTTTGGTTTCTCTAATTGTATTGGTTCCTTCATATGTCTCACACAATCTATCTCAGATTTCTTTAGCACTTCCACATGATGATATTAGATAGAATTCTGATGGAGCAATAGTGGTCAACAATAGATTTTTTGCTTTGTTGTTCTTCTCAATGAACTTCTTCTCAGAGTCTAACAGGACTAAATTTCCATTCAAAATAATTTTGTCTCCCATGGAAATAACCTGCCATGAATCATAATCATTAGCTTTAATGTATGTTTGCATTCGCATTTTCCAATAAGAAAAATTTGAACCATTAAAGAAAGGAGCACAATTAATTGCAATATTGTTCTCAATCATTTTGTTTGGATCACTCAAATCAATAAAAGAGCCCCGTTTTGATACAAATTGTAGGTATCAGGATTTAAAAAAAAATACTCTTTTAAAAATTGAGCTTGGCTCTTATACCAATTGTTGGTCCCAAATAATAATCAAGAAGGGGGGTTGAATTGATTATTAATAAAAAATTTCGCCTTTAAAAATAATCCCCTTTGGTTTTAAAAATGAGAACCAAATATGCAATTAAACAAATATGAACATAAATTGTGGAAATTGAAAAGATAGAGTATAGAAAATCAAACAACGATTTATAGTGGTTCCGCCTTGTGCGTCAATCTACTCTTCCAGCTCCGAACCGGGGACCCCGTTATCCTACAGGTTTTGTTCTGTATATACTGGGTAAGAAAAAAGAGCTTCTTTTTTGTGCATGAATAGTATCAGCTCCTCCTTTTTTTTTTACTTCGATCTTCTTCTTTTTCTCTTTGTCTTCTATATTATATATTCATTCTTTTCGTTCCAAAAGCTATTTGGAAGATGGATAAGCTTTCCCAAAAATCTCGATTAAAAAATCTTTTGTTCCTTATCTCTTTCTCAAATTTGAATTCTTCTGTTTCTTCAATTGGGTAGAAGATAAATGAGATATGTTTCTTCCAGATATTGTGGTGACATTTATCTTGATTTGAAATTTGAAAACCGAAACGGATTGATCATAATCTGATCTTGTTCTTCTTTATCTAAACCAAAAATAGATAACGTTCTTTTTCTTTGATCTCACACATGAATCCCATAAAATTAGGTAAGTGATGGACTTGTCCTTATCTTGAAATATTATAGATACTGATATTTTACTTGTCTTGAAGGAGAAAAACATGCAACAGCTGTTCAAGGAAGTTCTGGTAATGTTCATGATGATTTTTCTTCCGTTTGTAGAGAGAAACGTTTGTAGAGAGAGAAACTTGAGATAATCTTTAAATCCCCTTGAATATTAACCAACTTAGGTGGAACAAATGAGTATATTACATAAATAAACTCACTTACTCGGAGCTAGGTCTTCAAGATTTATTTTTGTACCAAACTGGAATGATTTGCATCAAGTTAGAGAAGATGAACAGTGAAATCATGTGATATAGAGCTACTATCAAAAGTACAGTGAAAGGTTCTGTGAAAGGTTCTGGATTTCTGGAAAAATTCTTTATAGTTAAAGCAACCTTTTGGAAAACATTCTGGATTTTAAATACTTTTCATCATATTTCTTCTTTCTCTTTAACTTGATACTACACACTTAATAAACTCATTAGTTATCATTTTTACTCTTTTGTTATCATCAAAACCTATTTTAAGAGAATCTAACACTTTAACTATGCAAATCTTATAAAGTTTAAGAGGTAAAAATGCTCACTTTGAAAGTTCGAAGCTGAATCCACACATATGTAAAAGTTTAAAAGGTGAATTTGTAATTTCTTCTTAATTTTTATTCATGAAACTTCATATTTTAGCTATCTCATTTTTCTTATCACGAGCCAAACGTTCTTTTGGAACGTTAAGAATTTGTTGACTTTTATGTTAATTTTTTATATAGAAAATCAACTTGCTATAATTCGATGGAATCTCATATCAATGTGCTTTTTGATGTCTTAAAACATGGTAGCATGATTTCGTCTTAATTTTTTTTCCCGTTATGGCTTATATAGGTTAATTAGCTCTCTCTATATAATTAGAAACTTTGAGATTATTGTCCAAAGTAACAACAGTTGAAACCCTAAGTTGATGGTGTGCATAATGATGTAAATGAGATAGCCGACACATTTATGAGTAAAGAAGCATCAAGAAGCGACCCTGGAAGCACAGGAATGAAGGCTGCCGACCTTAAAAGGCCAGCTTTGGTGGGAACCAGCAAAGCTGGCTATAAGCCGTTGGCTTAGGGAGATAGGCCATCAGCCTAAGTGTTGGCCTACATTTAGGCTACCCGACGTTCACCTTTTAAGCTACCAGCTTTTACTCTAGCTTTTAATTATCTAAGTTATTTTTCTTTATTGTCGTTTTTAGGACTTTGTTATGCATATAAATAGTCCAAAAACCCTAGCTTATGTTTCTTAGAACATTTTATCATATTTGAAACCTTATTTGAGAGAATTCCTCAATAAAGTTGCAATCTTTTGCATCTGGTCTTTGAAATCAATCGTTGCTATTGATTTTTGTTATCTTTACACTTTTCATCCTGCATCTATTGGTATCAAAGCTCGGTTAGAATCCTGCGAAGATGTCTTTAGGCGAAGGTGCTTATAGCAATCGTATTCATGGCAGTGCCCATGATACGGGAGTCCGAGGGACTGAGGTTCCTGAGGCAACAAACGAAACCATGGATCAAAGAATTCGACTCATTGAGTCTTGAGGAATTGATCCAGCGTTTTGACGCACTGGCAAAGGTTGTCAACGGAGGTAAGGAGGTTCGTAGGAGACAACCGGAGGTAAGAGAAGCCTTTAGGGGTCCAATCAATAGACATGCCGCCGCCAATCGGTGGGCGCAGATTTCCGATGAGTAATCTAAGGAGGAAGATGAGTTTTTTCTTAATGCAAGACAGCCGCGAAGGAGAGAAGATGAAGATGTTGGGGTAGATATCAGAGAAACTATTATGGCTACGATCAAGGTGAAGGTGGAGATTTTAGTTTGAAGGTAGACATCCCTTTCTTTAATGGTAGTATGAATATCAAGGTTATCAGAACTGACTTGGACCGATCGGTTCGATCGAAACTAGCCACCAAGGAGGGCCGGGTCCAACGGTTAGCTCGCTTTTGGCGAGAACCAGACTGACCCAATCGACCCGACCGGATCGATCAGGAACCGGTCCACTCGGCCGGGTCTACCGGGTCAAAATGCTCCTCATATGAAAAAAAAAAGAAAAAGAAAAAGAAAAAATTTAAAACCTAACCTGCTGCTGGCTATAGAGAACCGTATAGGAGAGGGAGAGTAAAGGTCAAACTAAAAAGCAATAAAATGTAAAGGTCAAGAGAAAACAAACTAAAACAGTGAAACAAAAAGGGGAAAAAAAAGTAGAAAACAGAGTGAAAACCCTAAGCAGTAAAATGACTAAACATATAAAACCAAAAACACTCAAAACTCAAAAGTGAAGACTTTCAGCTGTAGGACCACCATCGCTACCCACCGCCGCTACCCACCACCCAGCATCTATAGCCACTTCGACGAAGTGCTGCGAGCTACTTCGGTGAGTTCCGACTTCCGAATTTCAATTTCTATGATGTTTGTAAAGCATGAATCAATCACAAACACATAACCTGTAACCTAAACACATAAGGTAGCTACTCTTCCTACGAATCACACTAAATTGGTGATCTCAGACGTTGAACCAGTAAATATAGAGCAGAACCTGTAACCTAAACATATCCTTTTTTTGTTTTTTTTTTTCGGCCTCACCTACTCAGATTCATATCAAAGTCTTATTTTACTTCATTCTTTTATGGAGAAAGTCCGTCATTACCGGAATGTTGTACCACTACTTCATCACACTAAAAGTCTTCTTTACATGATCTTTTGGTTTTTTGTAACACCACCTAATTTCGTTATTTTATTAATTATTTATGATGTCTCTTCTCGAAACATGAATTATTAGATAATATCTAAGCCTATTTATATATTAAGGAAAATGATTAATAAAACGAAATCGTGAACAAAAAAACTTGAGACAAAATGCTTTGGTAAGTATTTTGTTGCTACTTTTGTCTTGAAAAAGAAAAATTAATAAAAAAATTCAATACAAAATGGTTTGCATTAAAATCGTAAAATTTAATACCTTAAATATCTTTAAACCACAACACTAAAAAAGATAATTGCTAATGGAAACTTAATGTAACTTAGCGCATGATGTCAATATAGTGATTACAAGATGGAACTGAAATTTAGTGTACGAAATACTAACATTAGATGAATATGCTGATTAATGGGATAGTAGTGTCATTAATTGCTGTATGAGAGAGTGAAAAAAATTTCAAGCTTTAGCAGATACCCTACTAGTGTCGCCATACTTGTTGAAGTAACCTTTCTGTTGCTAAGATTGAGATATCTTAAGTTTACTCCTATATGTGCAATCGAATGAACTAAATTATCATCAATTCCACCAGAGCTGAGATCCAAATGTTCTATTGCATTCATACTCGATATGGAAATTTAAATTAGTTTATCTACTACATAATTTAGCTTTGCTAGTACATATTGCTATTATTAAACTGAATACATATTCCTAGCATTGTTAGTTGTTACTAATTAATAATTATAAATGCTCTTTTTTTTTTTTTTTAGAAGAATAGGTTGTTGAAAATGAGACATGGTGAGTAGTCAATCATCTTCTTCAATTCGCACCAAGAACGATCCTACTTGGGAGCATTTTAGCTCATCTACTAATGACAAAGGAAAGACCATGTTCACATGCCTTTATTGTGGATCTAAGTATCAAGGTGGAGGGATCAATAGGATGAAATATCATTTTGCAGGAATTCGGGGCAATATTGCTCCTTGCAAAAAAGTGCCAAGTGAGATCCAAGAAAAAATGTTGGCATATCTCAAATCTGTCAAACATAAAGATCGAGACACTGATGAAGTTTAGTATACTCAATTTGAAGATACTGAAGCTGAGGTTGAAGTGGAAGAGTTAGAAATTTTGCCAATGCAATCAAAACAAAAAAGAAAGATTGGAATAGATAAATATGTCACCAAGAACAACCCTCCATTGTCCCAACCAAGCATAAAGAGTGCATTAGCTGGTAAACAAGCAATTCAAAGAGCACAAATGGCATTGGCTAGATGGTTTTTTGATGCATGTATATCCTTTAATGCTTTGAAGTCACCTTATTTTCAACCTACAATGGATGCTATTGCTGCAATTGGTACTGGATATAATGGACCGTCTTATCATGCCATGCGTATTCAGTTGCTAGGGGATTGTAAAAAGGAGTGCCAATTGCTTATTGATTCATATAGAAGCAACTGGGCTAAATCAGGATGTACAATAATGGCTAATGGTTGGACTGATCAAAGATAAAGGACCCTCATTAATTTTCTAGTGTATTGTCCTGCCGGGGTGATGTTTGTGAAATCAATTGATGCATCTAATATTGTGAAGGATGCTGATAATTTATGCAATATGTTTTCAGAAATAGTTGAGTGAGATGGGCCTTCTAATGTGGTGCATATAGTGACTGACAATGCAAGCAATTATGTTGCAACCGGGAAGTTGTTGCAAGAGAGTTTCGATCATATATATTGGTCTCCTTGTACAGCACATTGCTTGAATTTGGTATTTTAAGACATTGGCAAGATGGATCATGTAGATGAGCTTGTAAAACGTGCTTCCAAGGTAACTATATTTTTATATAACCATATTCACTTGTTGTCTTGGTTGAGAAAAAGAGATGGTTGGAAAGAAATTGTTTGTCCAGCAGTAACTCGATTTGCCACTACTTTTATTACTTTGAAAAGTATCTTTGAACATAAGCATGACTTGCAAGCTTTGGCAACAAGTAGACATTTCACAAGTCATAGGCTTTCAAAATGTGCTGCTGGAAAAGCTTTTATTGCTATTGTGTTAGACACATCATTTTGGGAAGATTGTTTGCTTATGGTGAAAGTCACAACTCTATTGTGAAGCTCTTGCGTATTGTGGATGCTGATGAAAAACCTTCTCTTTCTGTCGTTTATGAAGGGTTTTCTAGGATTCGTAAGGAGATTATATCAATTTTTAAAAATAGACAAAAATTGTATAGTCCTCATATCAAAATTGTTGATCAAAGGTGGGACAAACATTTTCGTCGTGGCCTACATGCTGCAGCTTATTTCTTGAATCCAAATTTATGTATGATGATACATTTGAAGAAACTGCAGAAGTTATGCAAGGCTTATATGATGTGATTGAGAAAAAAAGTATTTGTGGTGATAGCATAGCTGTAAATAAAGACATGAAATTGTATCATAAAAAGAGAGAGAGTTTTGGTCGAGAAATAGCTGTCAAATCTATCAAAACATCACAACTAAGTAAGTGACTATGAACACTGAAATCAAAATTATTGTTAATGTTTATTTTTACAATTTAATTGACTTGCTTTATTGAATTGTAGATGATTGGTGGAGGTTTTTTAGTCATAGTGCTCCTACATTGCAAAATATTGCTATTCGAATATTAAGTCAAACTGCTTCTGCTTCTGGATGTGAGCGTAATTGGAGTTTCTTTGAGCGCATTCACACAAAGGAAAGAAATAGATTAGAGCATCAAAGGCTTAATGATCTTATTTATGTGAACTATAATTTACGTTTGAAGAATAGGTATGTAAATTATTTTGACCAATAATAGTTCATCACCACTTCACCTTATGTATTTTTAATTTTTTTTTCCTTACTAATTACTTCTTTAGGCATCAACATAAGAAGAAAAGTTATGATCCAATAGATTTTGATTGCATTGATAAGACGGATTTTTGGATAACTGAAGAAGAAGAAGATTTACCCCTTGAACTTAATTTTGATAAGATTATTGAACAAGCAATTTATGAAGATGATGCCACTCCTGTAACAACTTATGGTTCGATTAAAGGTTAGTCATCTATTTCGGTACTTTTAAATTATTAATTTTGTATATGTTCATTGAACATTATTTTTCCTAGGACTTCGTATATTGATGAACCAAAATTATTCCTATTTTATGAGTGCTAAAACATATGTTCAATGGTCATTTTATTGATGAATATTTGGAATTTAGCACTTGAATTAATGGAGCTAAGCTTTCAGGTCTTTAAAGGAGATATTTTTCAAAGAAAGTGAAGACGGGTCAAAAATGTAAAGATTGGATCAAGAAGAACTCAACATGACAAGAACAAGCCATGTCTTTCAACCATTACAAAAAAGAAGCAAAATTAAGGCCTAAATATCAAGCTTTTGGAAGATATTTATGAGACACGACCTGTCCCTAAACCTGTTGATTTGACAGTCCGTTACTTTTTGAGAAACGTTTTTTTTTATTGAATAGTAACCCCCTATTTATTAAAGAAACGTCTATTGGACATTAAAGGGGTGTTACTTTGAAAAGCCAAAAGATCCATAACTCCCGTAACTTCCCATTTCCTCCATAATGAGCATTCAATTCCATTTATGTGTTACTTTGAAAAGCCAAAAGACCTGTAACTCCCGTAACTTCCAAATTCCTCCATATTGAGCTTTCAATTTCATTTATGTGAAATCCATTATAAATTGAAGATGGAGGAAGAATCAACAACAGCAAGGAAGAAAGAGAGAGAAAGAAGACACAAAAATACTCAGAAAAATTAGGAAACAAAATGTTCTTGTTTGTTTCTCTTTTAGGGCACTAAGACCCTAATGTTCTAGCAATTTATAGTGGATTAAGGTTTAGCTACAATCAAGAGTTGCCTACAATTGTGGGATTTTGGATTTGGAAATTCCCGTTTCTGAAAAGAAACCATTTTTAAGGTGTTTTCAATCTCTATTCTTTTATGTTTATGCTTGATTGTATATTGAGATGCATGTTTTCATTGTCAATTATGAATATGGATGAATGGATTCGATGATTTGATGCATGAATTAAATTGATATTGGTGTTGATTATTTGGGAATTTGATTATATTTGTTTGTAATCTGTTTAGATTATGCCTGATCAACATAGATTAGATAGAAAGGATTAAAGATACCTGAGAAGGATTCAATGATCCGCACAAGCAAAACTTATGTTTTTGAATATGATTTGTCATAGAGATATGTAAATCTGTGATAGAACTTGAGAATTCATTAATCTTTATGCGGTTAAGGTTACAAATTTGGGTCACGTAACGGTGCTTGTTTTGTATTCTTAACTAGGATAGTAATTTTGGTGAGAGCAAAATGCTATTAACCTGAAATCATAGATAACTTATCTTAATAGGATAGTTTATGTTATGAAAGATTTTGTTACATAGAGAGGTGAGCAATTCTTAGATGAATTTGATCAAATCCCAAGTAATCAATGTTATATATCAATTTAAAGTATGAGTCATTTTACATGAGAATAGAAATACATCATTCATATATCATCTGCATCTCCTAAACCTAAATCCCTTGTTATAGTTGCGGGAACATATGCTTTTAGTTCTTGATAAATCATTTGAAATCTAGTTTTAATTTAGATTAATATAGATTAATTACACATTTGAAAAATCAATTGCTTAGATTAGGGTAAAAGTTTAAATCTAGTAATTAGCCATTAGCTCCCTGTGGATATGACTTGGACTTTCCAGAATATACTGCTTTGTACCGGTGATTTTGCTGACCGGTTAAGTAGTCCACTCATATTTGAAATTAAAATCTTTAGAATATTGAGAAGTGTGGTTTACTGCAGTTTCATATACTCTTCATCAACCCCCCACCCCCCCCCCCCCCCCCCCTCCCCCCCTCTCTCTTTTTTCTTCCAAATACAGAGATTAATAAAGTTGTTGATTTAGATGCAATTGTAGACCGAGATGAAGATCGGAATGACATTAATTAATAGTTGAATTAATATCTTACTTTATAATATTTTATTTTTGTTTTCAATATGTACAATGTGATTTCAATCTAATGATGGATTTGACAAAGTAAATTTTATTTATTTGCCTTTTAATAGTTATAATTTAACATAAAAATTTATTTTTAATCGATCCCGGTTCAACTTCCGGTTCAACCCTTGACCCCTGACCCCCTAGCATATCCGGGTCAACTTTTGGTTTGGGTCTGACAACCTTGAAGAATATAGAGGAATTTTTAGATTGGATAGCAGATATATATCGATTCTTTGAATACATGGAAGTACTGGAGGATCGGAGGGTTAGATTAGTAACTTGCAGATTGAAGGATGGAGCCTCTGCTTGATGGAAGAGATTGTAGAATAGGAGACAGAGGGAAGAAAGATAGCCTATGAGGACCTGGTATTGGATGAATTAGTTGCTTCAATGGGATTTCCTGCCTCCCAATTATGAGCAGATTCTCTTCCAGTAGTATCAACAATATCGCCAAGGTCAGCGATCTATTCATGACTATACGGCGGAGTTTATGACGTTGGCTGAGAGGAACGATTTGAGAGAAAGAGAAGGGCATCAAGTAGCTAGATATGTTGATGGGCTAAAGTTACAGATAAGGGACAAGATCAGAGTTAATGTTATGAGGAGTTTGAACGAAGCAAAGAATATGGCGTTGAGAGCAAAGATGATGATCCAAGATAAGAGTAGCCGCTTTGATGGAGGAAATATGAGATATGGAGTTGAAGGTGCGAGTGGTAGTAAATCCATGATTAAGAAAAACAAAGGTCATGAGGAGAAGCAGAATGTGAGTGGTGATAAGAAGGATGATAAGGCTGCTAGTAAAAGGCCTATGGAGACTAAAGTTACCCCGAAGCAGAACAACCCCTATGCCAAGCCTATCTTGGGCAAATGTTTTCACTCTAATAAGCCTGGACACAGGTCAAATGAGTGCCCGAATAGGAAGAGAGTGAATATTGTAGAGCGGGATGAAGAAGAAGAGGTATGTGAACTTAATGGGGATGATGATGTTTATGAAGAAGAGGATGAGGAGGTTGAGCAGACCTATGTAATTAGAAAAATGATGTTGGCGCCTAAGTAGGAGGACGATACTCAACGGAATCAATTATTTCACATTCGATGTACTATTGGTGGAAGGGTATTTGATTTGATTGTGGATAGTGGAAGTTGTGAGAATATAATTGGTAGAGCAGTTGTCAACTAGTTACAGCTTCCTATTGAGAAACATCCTAACCCATATGTTATTGGGTGGATAAAGTTTGCTGAGATGATAGAGGTGAAAGAGAGCTTCCAAACGCCATTTTCTATTGGTAAATACCAGGATGAGGTCTACTGTGACATTGTTGACATGGATGCTTGTCATGTGTTGTTTGGACGACCCAAGCAATACGATGTAAATGCACAGCACGCTGGGAAGGAAATTTGTATCGGTTAGGGAAAGGGGTATGAAGTACACCTTGCTACCCCTTAAGGTGGCAAGCCATTCTAAAGCTGTTAAGGCTGAGAAACGATCCTTCTTGACCATTACTCAATCAGGAAATTAGATGGAGGAGGCTATGAAGGAGTCAAGGGTGGTACATGCGTTAGTTGTAAAGAATGTTATGAAGATAGAGGAGGAAAGTAGTAGTGAGGTGCCAGAGTGTGTAAAGGAAGTGTTAGAAGAGTTAAGGAAGTGGCGTTGAAGACTTGTTAGAGGGGTTACCACCTTTGAGAGATATCTAACACCAGAATGACTTAGTGCCTGGAGCTAGCTTGCCAAATTTGCCACACTATAAGATGAGTCCTAAAGAAACAACAATCTTGCAGGAAAAGGTACAGGAGCTAATACAGAAGGGCTTTATTAGGGACAGCTTGAGTCCTTGTGATGTGCCTGCACTGCTTACACCTAAGAAGGATGGCAGTTGGCAAATGTGTGTTGATAGTAGAGCTATCAATAGAATCACAATTGGGTATAAATTCCTAATCCCCCGATTGGAGGACATGTTGGATAGATTGAGTGGGGCAGTTGTCTTCTCCAAAGTAGACCTGAGGAGTGGTCATCATTAGATCAGAATTAGGCTAGGGGATGAGTGGAAAACGACCTTCAAAATAAAGGAAGGGCTCTACAAGTGGTTGGTGATGCCCTTTGGCCTCAACAATGCTCCTAGTACATTCATGCGGTTTATGAATCAGGTACTAAAACCTTTTCTTAGACGCTTTGGTATAGTCTATTTTGACGATATCCTGATTTACAGTAAATCTGAGGAAGAGCACATAAGGCATCTTAGGAGTATTATAACTGTGTTGCTGGACAATAAATTATATGCAAATATGAAAAAAGTGTATTTTTATGGTGAAAAGGCTATTGTTTCTGGGTTTAATTGTTAGTAGTGAAGGGATCATGGTGGATGATGAGAATGTGAGATCTATAACAGAGTGGCCTGTTTCTAATATTGTTACAAATTTGAGAAGTTTCTTAGGCTTAGCAAGCTTTTATAGGAGGTTTATTAGGCACTTTAGTACCATTGCTGCTCCTTTGACTAAGTGCCTGAATAAAGGGAAGTTTTAGTGGGGTGAGGAAGCTGAGGCTGGTTTTGTTATGTTGAAGGAGAAGTTATAGTGCTCCTATGTTAGCACTACCTGATTTTGAGAAGCTCTTTAAAGTAGACTGTGATGCCAGTGGAGTTGGAGTAGGGGCTGTGTTATCTCAAGAGAAGAGGCTCGTTGCTTTCTATAGTGAAAAGTTGTGTGAAGCAAGGAGTAACTGATCTACATATGACAAGGAGTTCTATTCAGTTGTGAGAACTTTGAGAGTGTGTGAGCACCACCTCGTAAGGAAGGAGTTTGTGCTGCACTTAAACTGTATGGCTCTGAAACATCTGAATAATCAAACTAAGATCACCAAAGATATGCATGCCAGATGGATCCAGTTTTTTGCAAAATTTTCTCTTTAAACTAATGCACAAATCTGGAACTCAAAATAAAGTTGCTGATGCCTTGAGTAGGAGGGCTAAAGTGTTGGCTATGATAAGTGCTGAGATTATGAGATTTGAGCATGTGAAGGAACTTTATGCAGGAGATATGATTTTAAGGAGATCTAGGAAAAGTGTAATACCAGGGAGCCTTGTGGCGAGTATCACATACATGAGGGTTATTTGATGAAAGGTAACCAGCTATGCATCCCTAAATCATCATTGAGAGAAAAATTAATCAGGGATCTAAATGGAGAAGGATTGACAGGACACCTTAGGAGAGATAAAACTATTGTTGTAGTGGCTGAAAGGTATTATTAGCCCTAGTTGAAGAGAGATGTGGGAAAGATTGTGCAGAGGTGTTAAATATGTCAAACATCCAAAGGCCAATCTCAAAACACTGGACTATATACTCCATTGCCAGTACCTAAGAACATCTGGGAGGACTTGTCCATGGACTTTATTTTGGGTTCGCCTCATACCCAATGACGTTCTGACTCAATTTTTGTTATTGTAGATAGATTTTCTAAGATGGCCCATTTCATTCCATGTAGGAAGACTGTTGATGCTCAAGCTATTGCCAGGTTGTTTTTTAAAGAAGGAGTACAACTATGTGGGGCTCCAAAGTCCATCACATCAAACCGGGACAACAAATTTTTGAGTTATTTCTGGAAGACACTTTGGTTTTTGTTCGACTCATCGTTGAACTACAGCAGTATGGCTCATCCACAGATAAACGAACAAACCGAGTTAACCAACAAGACCTTTAGAAACATGATCAAAAGCATATGTGGAGAGAAGCCAAAGATGCGGGACTTATCCCTTGCCCAAGCAAAGTTCGTCAACAATAGTTCAATCCATAGGACCATTAAGAGATCTCCATTTTCTATTGTCTACACTAAGACACTGCAGCATGCCATAGATTTGGTGAAGTTAAAGAAAAGATTGAGAAGGCCAATGCCAAGTATAAAGCGAGTGTAGACAAGCATCGAAGGCAACAATTATTCTCAGTAGGAGATCAGGTTATGGTATTTCTGAGGAAGAAGCGATTTCCAATTGGGAAGTACAACAAATTGCAACCACAAAAATATAGGCCATATCAAATAATGAGGAAGATCAACAACAATGAATATGTAGTTGGACTTCCCAATAGTATGGGAATCTCAAAGACGTTCAGTGTTGTTGATTTATTTCTTTTCCATCTTAACGATGTGCCTTTGTATCCAGATGAGAACTCGGGGTCGAGTTCTTTGCAGGTAGAGAGAATGATGTAGATGACATAGCCGACGCGTTTATGAGCAAAGAAGCAACCCTGGAAGCATAAGAATGAAGGCTGTTGGCCTTGATGGGAACCAGAAAATTGGCTATAAGCCGCCGGCTTAAAGAGATAGGCTGCCGGCTTACATTTAGGCCGTTGAATGTTCACCTTTTAAGCTGTCAGTTTTTACTCCAGTTTTTAATTATCTGAGTTATTTTTCTTTATTGTCATTTTTAGAACTTTTTTATGCATATAAATAGTCCAGAAACCTAGCTTATGTTTCTTGGAACATTTTATCATATTTGAAACCTTATATGAGAGAATTTCTCAATAAAGTCGCAATCTTTTGCATTTGGTTTTTGAAATCAATCGTTGCTATTGATTTTTGTTATATTTGCGCTTTCTTTCCTGCGTCAATAATATCTATACCATGATTTCATTCCAATGGAAATTATTTGGGGTTCAATTTTCTAATTGGTTCTTTTCATCTATGAATATAATTAGAGATATAAACTAAATATTAAATTGAAATAATAGGCTAGACCTAGGGTATCCCTTAACTTATGGCTAGCCCTCCCCTTTCAAATAGCTCATTGTATGGAAAATAAGGGGAAACGTATTACCTTTTTCAAAAGAAATACTTAAAACATGTTACCTATATGAATATTCCAAAAACTATCTAACATAAATGGTGTTTTTAAATATGAGTTCATGGTTTGAAATTGTGTTTAGAAATCACATTATAACTAGAATTTTCTATAATACTAGATATCGTATTTTCAAAACATGATTTCAAGTCCATAAAGCCATGCCTTCAAGATACATTCATATGTAATATAGTTTTGAGTTTTGTAAGTAAGGTATTTTAATGATTATATTTCAAAATGGTAAATTACACTATAAGGCATCAATATTTAAAAGTAAGTTCATTTGAGGTATTAACGTTTCAAGTAATTCAAAAAAAAAAAAAAAAAAAAAGTTTCACAAAATGAATCAAATAAAACATTTTACAAAATTCGTATGAGGTATCAACATTTGGATTTGTTTTTAACTAAGTTTTTTTCAATTTCTTCGTCAACAATCAATTATTGATATCTTATTTGATATATTTTACAAAACGACAATTCCTCTTTTTAATCACTTTAAACGTTGATATCTTACATGAATTTATCACTAAACGTTGAATCGTTTACTTAATTTTACCACTCGAAATGTTGATACATTAATTGAATTTATTCCCAAACGTTGATATGCTTTGGTGTAATTTACCTTATTCTCCAAAAAGGCAATGATATTGTCATTTTTATACTTATGCTAAAAGAAAAAATAAAATTAGTCCACAGCCATTATTTAATGGAGTTCTTATTAGCAGTATTTAGATAGCGTTAGTTTGTAACTTTTTTATTATCATACTTGGTTATAAAATAGGTTTGTAGTAAATGAAGCTCCCATCATAATATTGAGTAGATTTCAAGAATTTTGTCCTCTTGCGTTTAATGGTATAAAATCTTTGACAAGATAAAATAAGATCTCTTAACCAAGATTTCAAACTAATACTTCTGTTCAATCAACACTACACCACCCACCATCACATTACTACCACATATCATCTCAACTATCAATACCACCTTAACCTTTCTAGTATCATTGCTACCATCGATTTTGCCACCATCACCTCCATCGAAGTGTTGCCACCACCACAATGGCCATCACCATTAATACAATGCTAACACCAAACAACCATCGCTATGACCACATTATTAGCACCACACCACCACCTACACTTCCACTAAGATTATCACATTGCCTTCACCATTATTATCACCTTAAAACTTCATACATAATTATTACTACTACCATTTCCCTACATCAATACCAGTAATATATAACCTCTACCTCATCATCACTATCAATGTTACAATTATTATAATTGTTGCAGTCCTACATCTTCATTGCATTACACCCATCATCACAACTACCGCCCCACATAGCTATCTCCCATCATTACCATTCCTACTATGAATGAACCGGCAAATATAACTGCAATCATGGTAGTACCATGCAAGCGGCAAAAAGTAAATATTGTGTGGTGATATTAGAAAGTGGTGTTGGCAATGTTATAGCCATTAACCACCGGAAAAAAACAAATGTTAAAGCAATGATAAAATGACACAGTATAGTCAAAATAAATAGAAGATAATAAATATAGTATACTATCAAAATTGTTTTAATTTTGTCCATAGCAGATTACATGTAGCATAATGGAAAAATTCTTTAGCACACCAAATATGATTATAAAAGAAACTTATTTTGTATTTTTATTATATTATATTATTCTATTTATCATATACTGTACTAAAAAGTAAACGGTGTTAATCAATTCACCTTTTGTAGGAATCCACCCACCAGTCCCGGTAGCAATCAAGTTCTTTTGGCCATCGTAGCAATCAGGTTTATGAATTCCGTGTCTAGCGATGGCTAAAGAGGACAACAGGGCCACTGCCTAATGAATATTTTAGCCCCATGACATATATATATAACAATACGCCAACGTAGTACTCCCAGAAATGCATGGTACCAAACAATCTTTAGCAAGCTTTATTATGCAACTAGAGTTAAGACGTCACCAAAATTGGCTGCAATGTCATTATTAACGCCACGTTTGGTGCGGTCGGTTTTTACAAGCTAGTTTCTCCTTCTTCTTTGAAGTAATTTTTATTCTCTTCGGGTAAAATCGAGTCCCCGTGCTTCGAGAGGTGATTATGGGCGTGTTTAAATTATTGAATTTGATTGTATCGAATTAGTATTGGTATTGGATTAGTATTGATTTAGTTTTGTCAGCTTATGAGTAAAATTATCAATTTTTTATTGGTATAATATCTGTATCGATTCGATATTGGATCAGTTTAAAAACGAAACCAAATTATCTATCCAAACAGGCTCAAAATCAGTACTTAAGTTTAGTGAAACACATATATTTCTTTTTTGGTGTTTTTGTCCCACGTATATATTAGCATATACGAATTAACAATAGAATTTTGCAGTCTATCAGGTCAACATTTTCTTCACATATTTCCGAACTGTTCGTCCTCTTTACAAGTATATACAACATACGAATCGCACTATTGGCTGATCGAGCAAAACTCATCTAATGAGGGTTTCTCCACCCTCTTCCCCACCCTCGATATACGGGTGCTATTTATTAGTTCACTTATCTGGGTTAGACAAAAGAATTGACCAAGAGGTTTTGTGGAAATATTGGTTAACATAAGCTACAGATATAAATACAGGATACATAAATATTAAAAAAATATAATATATATGATAATTAAACAGATGATTTTTAAAATAATGATGATATATGACTTATATAATAGGATATGACATGTTATATGATATGATATAAAATATTATATTATAATTATAATATATGACGTGAGTGATAAAAGTGCTGTTTGTGGGTGCGTATGTTTTGTATTATAGTGAAACGCATTTATGTAAACACATTTTTATTAAGAATTATTAGTTTAGAGATTAGCATAAATTTGCAACTTGCTAAAATGAATTTTTTTTAAAAAATAATTAATTAATTAAAGTTTCACATCGGAAGAGGACATGATGGATTTTGATGTCTTGTTTCTTGAGAAAGACTGTATCATCGCGTTGTCATGACCTTGAGAAAAACACTAAGAATATGAAATAAAATAAAGTAGAGTAATAATTAAATTGATTTGGTGGATGTTGCTGTCCGATTTTGTCTCCATCATGCCTGATGACCCCATGTGCAACTTGGGTCCCATGTGATGGAGATTGGAGATGGAGATGGAGATGGAGATGGAGAATATTTTTCTAGTATGAAATCGTACTCAATCCTTTCATCTTAATAATAATAATAATAATAATCAATAGACAACAAGTAAGTAGTGTTGATTTGCAGATGCAAAGTCAATATGCATTATAGATTAATCAAGTAAAAACAAATTGAAATTAAACAAGTAGGCTTTGAGTGATCTTATATATTAAAGAAGCAAATGAAGAAGCACTGGATTTGGCCCTTTGATAAGATAAGAAGTTTTCCCTCTCCCCCCCCCGGGATTCTAAGACAGACGGTCGGGAGTCCTTAGGGGGGAAGCTGCACAGGGACTACCTACTTTTAAGAGGTAACGATCCTAAAAATTTCATTGGTATTTTGGTTTCATAGAATCATAGGGTTAGTAATGTGACATAAATTAATTGGACAAAAATAGATAATGGTTTCTTTTTTCCGACCCTTAAAAAATTTCATAATTTCGACTTTGATCACCACCATAAGAAATCATAACTACTATTCATCATATTTTATAGTGAAAATCACCAGAGTGACACCATACACAAAGTAGATAATGAGTTAACAATAAATGAATCAGGATTTCAATCTAAAATAGAATTTAGAGTAAAATATACTTTCATTTTATTAACTTATCGTGAAGCAAGCTTCTTCTTCTTCTTTTTTTTTCCTGGTTTAATTATTTCGAGTAGAATTTATACTTTTTAAAAGATCTTACTCTTTTTCATTTCAATAAAGGATTTGAGGAATAATATATATTTTCATGATTTGCTTTCAAGGATTAATTAGTTCTTACTATAAACTCGATCAATATTTGCATTCCAAAAGCGAGATAGGCCTCCTTTATAAATGAAACATGCACACACAGCATGTTTTACCGAATTACTTATATAAAATAACTGTATAAAAGTTAGAAAGTATGAAAACGAACCCCAGTTATCCTACAGCGCGCCAAGTGAGGATGGTTGGTGATGCTGGGTTTGCGATTGGCCTTTTGACAGTTAGGATTCATATTCTATTTCATATTTCATGTATACTTGGAGGTCAAATTTTTCTAATTTAAGTTAATATTAAATCTACCTACAACTATAAAAAATTGTATCCATTCATTATTCTAATTATATGGGTCTATTTTTCATCTATATCAATATCTGTATCAAAACGATATATGTAAATATATCCGATTTGCATCTATATTTGATCTTTTCATGAGAATTGCTAACTTTTTTTTTTATTGTTATCTATTTCTTGATAAATAATTTGTTAGGAAAAAAATATCGATATCTATCAGAAAAGATTAACCAAATAGACATAGTGCATTTCATATAGGTAAAAAGATTTCATTATTGAGGGCACTTGTAATAATTTATAGTTTCTGATATTCAATATATAGAAAATATTAATACTTTTTTAGAAAATAACTAAGATTCCTTTGTGCGCTTTATAGGAAACTAAAACTATTAATTGTGGCATTTAATTTTAAAACTTAGTTAGCCATCAGTTAGAGAAAACTGAAATTACTAAATAAAATATGTGTAAATAAAATATGATACAAAATATTTAAATAGAAAGCTATAAATATTGAAAAAAAAAACAATGTAATATAGACAAGCATCCTATGGTTTATTCCATTTATAATGAATTTTTAATATTATTTTAGTTGTGTTAAAAATATAATATGTACTACGGGCCTGACAAGCCTAGTCTAGCCCACTGGCCACTTGGGGGGACCTAACTAGCTATTACCTAATTCATAGTAATAGAAACTCAAAGCCTCGATTAGGTCCCCTTCACCCTGGCTCAAAGTACCTATTGACCCCTTCAAATCCAATCGACACACGATCCAACGTCTGTTAACACCCTCTTTTCACTTGGGCTCGACAAGAGTGAATATGAGTCCAATCCATGTCTACCGTAATCGTCATCAACTGTCTATCGCCATTATCCCATGATGAACTCAATGGTTAGGTATATTCTTGCTATAAATGCCTCCCTCTACTCCATAAAAATTTCATTTAGATATCCTCTCTCTGGTATACATTGCTTATATTTAGATCAACATGCTTATTGACTTAAATATCAAAGTGGCTATGCTGGACCAAACCTAGTGTGCCATTAATTGGGTTCTGTTTTGCAAGCTTACTATGGATAGGAGTCCAACCAAGTTAGTCTCTCTCTAACCTCTTCTGGAGTAAACTAATGACAAGTTGTAATTTTAAAATAAATATTTAAGTAATCAATTGCTCAATAATACATAATATTAAATGTAAAGAAGTGTTAGCACAAAAAGTCTTATGTGATAGCTATAACTTGTAAAAATGCAATCAAACAAGCATTTATAGCACTAAAAATATAGTCATTATTTATCATATATTACAAATAATTAAATAGCATCATAGGATAAATCATTTAGTTAACTATAAAATTGTTAATAAATGAAATTTAATCTTACTAGTTATCATAAAAAGAAAATAATAAAGAAAAAAGAATTAAATAAACATTACTGTTTGATGGTCTGTTTTTCATTTGTATCTATATTAAAACGATATCGTAAATGTGTCTGATTGCATCTATATTTTATTTATATTTGATCTTTTCATAAGAAATACTGATTTTTTTATCTATATTTATTTCTTGATAAAAAACTTATTAGAAAAAAATTAAAAAAAAAATGTCCGTACTTGTAGAAAAAAAACTAGCCAAACATGAATGCAACTTTTGCATCAGTAATGGGGAGGTTACCAAGAAAAAAAAAAAAAAAAAAAAAAAAAAAATTGGGTACCCGAATGGGTTAGAGTCTCATGTCCCAGCAGAATCGGGTTTATACCATGCTTTAGTGTTCTTTTCAATCATATCTTAACCTCGCCCAATTTTTTACTTTTTATTTTGCGGTTGGGTCCACGTTGGGTTCAATGCAAAATTATAGTATCGAAGGTTAGATGTGTCAACGTTTAAGTAACACTATCAAGATAAGGGAATTAGGAAGGAGTGGTTAGAAGAGAAATGAAATAGGAGAAATTAAATTTTTTTTATTTATTTATATTAAAAGAGAAAGATGAAGAAAAAGAAAATTAATGTAATATTTGCCCGGGGTTTTATCATTTTTTTTTTTTGGTATCCTCCAAAATAAACAGTGTAAGGACGGAAAGATTTTTTTTTTTTTTCAAAACTAGTCTTATACCCTTTTAGAGACATATTAATAATTTACCATTATATCTTATTTTATGTTTTATAATAATTAAGATTCGCCCATGTACTTCTCTTTCATTATTCAAGCATATGAAACGATTTAAATTCTCTAATAGTTCATTCCTTCTATTTTCTTTCCTTCTACAATCTTTCATTCCTAATCATGCCAAGTGAAAAATTTTATTAATAAGTTTATTTTTATACTTTGTAATCATATTCGATAAAAAAAAAAAAATAAGTTATTAACTAAGAGACCAGTAATAATTGCAATATAGAAAAAACTAAACAGTAAAGTAAGAATAATTAATTGAACCCACAACCTCTTCTTTAATAAAACAAAAATTTATCCACTCAACCAAAGCCAATTGTTTTATTAAATTTACTCTTTAAAATATATATAATATCTACAATTTTATTTTATTTTTAAAATTTTAGTGACTCATTTTTTTCCCATCTTTGGTTCCATGACTGCATCAGACTCACAGAAAGTGAAGGTTACAGAAGACATATGGATCTCACAAACTTTCACTAAGGGCTTAAGATAGCAACACCACAAAAAAAAAAAAAAAAAAAAAAAAGGGTTATTCCAAATAGAAAATGAAATTGTGATATTTTGACCACCTATTGGGCTTTAAATTAGTTTAGTAAGATTACTGAAATGTGTCATCAAATTTTACTGACAAGGAATTTGTAGTGGGACGATGACAATCCACTATGCCACAGATTTATAATCCCATGTGAGAGATATTTCAATGATCGACCATCTGCATACTACTTGTGATTGTTTGACACTCTGCCACATGGTTTTAATTATATGATTTGTTGCCATCCTAAAAGCTGGTGGATTCAATTATTTGGCATGACTAATTGATCACATGTATCACATGCCTAAGAAGATTCAAGAATACAAGGGGATGTGCTCTGGATTTGTAAACCATTTTAGAAAAGCGTTTTCTAATAGCAAACCACACAGCTTAATGGATGGATATAGGGCTACCACTCAAGCACAAAATATGTTAAATCAACAATCCTCAAAAGGGACAACACTTTGTGGCTCAATAATTCCATTTTTTATTTCTAGCATAAGCTATGGCCAATTGGAAAATTTGTGTGAAGCAACACGTACTGCTATTTTAATTGGTATAAGCAATATTTTTGACGTTATACCAAGTTTTAGTATCAAAAAAGTTCTTGACACAAAAACTATGCTATTGAAAGTTTCGTAATTGATTATTAGAAAGTGGTGTAAGCAAGACCTTCTTTGTACCACCAATTGATTTGAGGAACAAGAGTGTTGCCTATGAAAGACATAACGTTAAGTGATCAATATTGTTGGATAATCTTACATAGCCTACAAATCTAGTCTTAAGAACACTTGAATTGAGAAATAAGATGAAAAAATTACTATCAGTGTTATCTATAATATGTTGTCAATCAATTAAAAATTATTCATTACTCAATTTAATAACAAAAAAAATCCCAATAGTTTTATTATTTGGTAGGAAATTTTGACTCAATATAATCAAGGATGATTGACTATTTTGAAATAAATATAATTTTTTTTTTAACTTTCTACTTTTAAATATTACAAATGATTGTCGTTGATGTAAGGGGTTTAATTAATGTCATGTACGAACTATATGGACTAATGGCTAGGCCCAAGGAGTTGGGTGCATTATTCAGTTATCTCTTGGGGAGATTTCATCTAGAAGACTTAGAATAGGAAACCTAAAATCAATTTGACAGCTCTTTACTATTCTCAATTTGCTCACACACTTAAGAGGCTTTTGATAAGTTTATTGATCTTAATAGAACTTTCTGAGCACTTTTTTAAGATGTTGTTATGCTTAGCCTATATTAAGCCTATCAAATAATCCTTTCATTTTAAAGCCCAAATCAAGTTACAAATCCATTTATTAAGGCTTCATTGCGTCTATTGATCATTAGGATGATATAATGGATGTTAGCGACACTTCATCTAGTCTATTGATCTTTGTAGTCACTCGCATAGAGAATGAGCCCCTATATCAATAAATAGAGGCCATTTCCACCTTATTTTAGACATTTTAAAGATTTAGAGAAACATTATTATGTTGCTGAAATCTTTTTAAGAAAGATGAAACCAACGATTCCACAAAAAAAATGCTCAAGACACTTTAATGGATGATATAATGGATGTTAGCGACACTTCATCTAGTCTATTGATCTTTGTAGTCATTCGCATAGAGAATGAGCCCCTATATCAATAAATAGTGGCGCTTTCCACCTTATTTAAGACATCTTAAAGATTTAGAGAAACATTATTATGTTGATGAAATCTTTCTAAGAAAGATCAAACCAACGATTCCATTAAAAGAAATGCTCAAGACAATCTTTGGTCACATGCATACCCCCTACTAACTAAGACCATCGTTCCTCCCATTTCTCTCTTTTGCCATATCATGCCACGTGTCATTAGGTTGAGGCTTCTCATGGCCACCCAACATGTGATGTGCATATGATCAATTAACTATAGTGTACCATAGATCAATAAGTAGAGTTTCAAACATCTAACATTCAAGATGGTTGTTATTTGTAGCATATGCATAGATCATGATATTATAGCATAATGCCATGACTAAAAACTATTTATAGGTATAACAAATCTTTTGGATTCATTTGTGCAAGATAGTGCCATTACAAAATTACTCATTTTGCTTAATTTAGCATAATAAGATGAACACATAGGTCTTTTCATGGTGCCACAACAATGGGCTTTCGAAGTCATTTAGGTCTTGTTAAGTGGCCTTGTGAAACACACTTTCAAAGCAAGAGAGACATTGATTCATTCCTTAATCATTACTATCCTCTAGAATGTTCATACTATAGCCAATAAGTGGTGTGATAAATGGAAAAACTCTATTTACCAACAATAAAGTATAATAGTATACGCATAAAGTATATGACAATTAAGGTTTAAAGATTAATCATTTTGGTACACATAGGAAGCAATCAATGATATTTAATATAATATTCCTAAAAATACTAGTCATATTTAAGTATGCAAATAATTAATTGATGTATGTTTTTCTCGTGCTTTGCCAGTGATTACAACCTCGATCAATATATGTGACGATCTCATTATACCCTGTCCTTTCTGGGCATTCCTCTAGGATGGTTTTGAGATTGACCTAATATTAGTAAAGTCTCCTATAGAATATCACATGTGAACCTTATAGGATTTTGTTATAAAATAGACCACTACAAAAGGATTTAATAGATAACAAATATTTGTAACTTAATGGCATCTCTTCTATCTCTCAAGTAAGAGATATTAGGTTCGATTCCCCCTTCTCTTATTGTAATAGGAAAAGAAAAAAAGCAGATAACAAATATCCTAACCAATTAAAGTCTTTTCAAAACTTGCTTGGTAGCACATACACCGTGACCAATAGGTGTGAGTTGTGACGCCGAAAATTAGAGAGAAGCTGTTTTATAGCACGCCGATAGTCTTTCGAGTGGAGTAAGTACGTGTGAAGTGGACCAACTACGACTACCAGTTGACCTATTGTGCGTGGATAAGTTAGGATGAAATGGCTCTTAATATATGTAACGAAACCAATCCATGTTTGCTTCCCGAAATTGAATGCTGCAATTAGTGTATAGGTCATATGCGTTGTCAATGGTGTATTTGTTAGTAGTAATAGCTTTTTCATTGGATGTTTTTGTTAACCTACCAAGAAAAAATTAAGTAAGCATTACACGCCAAGTGTAATATAACATACAACGTGTAATATACACGTAGTATACAACTATCAATGGTTTTTTAGCACGTGTATGTGAAAAATAATTACTTTAAAAATTACCCCTTATATTGAAAAGTACTTATTACGTTGTCCATATGTTAACATATAGAACACGTGTACGTTAACATAGTGTGTATCACCCACTCAATAAGGGACATTTCACTTCATTGAATGGAATAGTAATGTAATGAATAGCCATTCCTAATAAATTGCATAAGGATGTAATATGTTGTGAATATGTATGATGTTGTTCACTTGAATGTAATGAATTGCTAATACATTGTTTACTTGATTGAATTAAAACAATGAATGAATAGCTCATGAATTGATAAGACAAATACCAAAAATGCCCTTGTCTTTAATTATATATATATATATATCAATTTATATTTTACAAGATATATAATTAAACATATATTTATATATTTAATATATATGTTAATATTAATATATTTATAAATATATAATATAATTATTATCAATAATATGATGAAAAATGATTTATACAATAGTGCAACTTCATTCGCTATAGCATATCATAAAATGTATCCAAAAGCATCAACATATGAAAAAAGGATCGATAAAAGTAAATATCCAAAAGCAACCCAACATAATCCAATTCACAAGTTCCCACACCATGTGGACTCTAAAATGTGACTAAGGTGATCAAACGCAACCTAACGTAATCCAATTGACATTATGCGGACTCCAAAATGTCCATAACATAATCCAAACGATCTTTTGATTCAAGTTCATAAAGCACAGCTAAATTGTCCTTCTGCTTAGGCAACTTGATCAAAACAGCTTTCAACTCTTGTTGTGTTAGACCCTCCATTGTTCAAAGAAATTTGTTTAATCTTTTCACTTCCCTTCTTCCCTCATCAACTGACAAATGCTTCACAAAACGATCAATACTCTTCTTCAGATCCTTCATACCAGTCTCAAAACTTTTAATAATGGATGATAGCTCAGATATTGCTCCATCTCTAAACAAGCTTCGTTTCCTTTTTGTATTAGAATGAGTAACACTATGATGAGATGAGTGATCGTCTTCTTCATCTCTCATTGGCAACTCATATGCAATATCCTGTATAGTTGCTTTTTCTTTATTCAGCTCTTCAATGACATCCTCAGCAATTTGTGCATCTTGACCGGTGGCCCGATCTTTTCCATATATCATAAAGAGCTCTTCTAGGTAAGGGAATCTCCTATTCATAAAAACAGCAGCATCTCTATGGCTCTGCAAATAAAACAAAAAATATTGAAAACATTACGAAGATCATTATAGATATAAATCATCCTGGTGAGGATTAAACTTGGTACCATTTACTGTCAACATGAACTCCTTAACTATAGGAGTGGTAGTTCTAAAAACCAATTGATAAAACAGGCACTTCATAAAAAATAATTGCAATTAGCATCTCATACTTAGAATAATCATTGCTAAACAAAAAACAGTAAATACTACCATGACCCACAATGACATAATATAATATTGGAGAGATGAGTTTACATACCAATAAGTATGCATCCCATACTTGCTTCTCAGCAGTCACCATCTTTCGGATCGAATCCCATCCAAACCCACTAGTTGTTTTCCCATAGACCATATCATAAACTATACTCCAATCTTTCTTCAAGGTTCTAATGCACGATTCAATATGTGGTTTTGCTTTCAAACCACAATTGGGTAACTTAATGAGAAGCATCCTCTCCAATTCATTGAGATATCCACTACTAAAGCCAGTATCAGCATTATGTGTTCCATTGTTGTACAATTCCACCATACACTCAACCAGTACATTGTCTTCAATAACTATCCACTTTCTTTTTATATCCTTTGTTACTTTAGCTTCCATTGTCTTCAATATAAATCAGATATCCGCAAAAAACAACATCATAATATAAGAATAGCAATATGATAAATTGCAATAAAAGAAAAAAAACATAATATAAAGATTTGAGTTTCATACTTTCAATTGACAAATCAAAAATACACCAAAAAGAACGTATAATGAAATTAAACATAGCTTAGAATGTCACTTATATTTATTCTAATTATGATTCTTTCCACTCCAATCATTGAACATTTGAGTTGCCAGTTGTTGTCTCCAAGTTGTCTAGGCATCATTACTCCCTAAGTTGCAATTAGTTCATCTTCATTATCTACATTATTTTCTTCAATGGAATTCATGCCATCCTCAAGAGGGTTAAAGGCTATCTCTGTCCTAATGAAGTTGTGGAGTAAACAACAAGCAAGTATCACACGATTATGAATTTTTGCTGGATAAAATGATGGACTTCTTAGAATGCTCCATCTCATTTTAAGCAAGCCGAAGCACCTCTCAATCACATTTCAGGCAAATGTATGCCTCAGATTAAATAATTCCCTAGGAGATCTTGGTTGATGACCTTGGCGCCATTCATTTAAATGATACCTTTGACCCCTAAATGGCGCCAAGAATCTTTCACAATTGGGATAGCCTCCATTGACCAGATAATAACATCCTATATGAGTGAAAGAAGAAGTGAATTATGTTTTAACAAAGACACTACTTAAAGAAAACTAAATTCAAAATTTTGTGAGTTATAGCAAATCATACCTTGTGATACTTCAAGGTCATTTCTCCTAGTGATTGCATCTCGAAGTATTCTACCATCAGCAGCAGAGCCCTCCCAACCAGGCAACACATAAATAAAAAGCATATTTGGTGTACAAACCCCCAACACATTAGTGGCAATCTCATTTTTTCGAGTTCTATATCGAGGCTTATCTTTCATTGGCACTTTAATTAAGATATGTGTTCCATCCAAAGTACCTAAGCATTTGTAGATAAGACAAAAATATGGGTAAAGTTTAGAATGATTTTTCATTAAATTTTTATGAATTTAATGATCAATATGGGATTTTTTTTATCTTGAAAATTCCCATCGCTCATCAGTACAGTTCTCAGGAATAGGTTCAGGCCTCTTCAATAGGTGATTGCTCAATCGAAAAGTGGCATTCAATACACTATGAAAATATTTACTTACAATTGCTCTAGACCTCCTAAAATTATAATTAATCACCCTATTCTTCACATGGTGAGTAAGAATATGCAAGAATATTGCAACTTGCTCATCCACATGCATATTCCTTGTTGATTTCATCCCTCCTAGACCCTTTAACATCTCACAAAGTTTGAAAAAAGTATGCCTATCTAATCTCAATTGTTCGATACGTGTCACATTTTCACTATGAACAAATCTCCTAATATATTCACGTTGTTGATAAGAATCCAAACTATAAGACCATACACAAGGTTGGTATGAATGCAAGACCAAAGCATATAAAAGGGAAATTATGTGGCAAGCAACGTTACAATATTTCATACCTAAAGCTAAAAGAAAACAAACGATTTTCTTTTTCCTCCGTCGATCATCAACATGTAAACAAACTTGATCCATCACTACAAAAATCACAAATATGTATATGTCATTTTACTGTTTGTATATGTTTAATGTTTGAATTAACATAGTCTGCATACATTTGTATATGGTTCGATCAAAATCTAATGCAGCATACGTAAGAAATGACATTGTGGTTTGGAATGATGCAACATATCATTATTAGACCACATATACATCATCAAGGAATAGAAAATATATAAATTTTAAATAGAAACTGTACCAAACAAATAAGCTACAGACACCAAGTAACTCTTTGGGAAAAGGCAATTATGGATCTGCCATATACCTTTTATGTGGTGTGTCATGTTAGCTTCATGTTACATTACAGTATCATATTTGTAATCATGTGGGATTCATGTTTGAGCAATACCTTTTCAATCACAGGCCAGAATTGTTGTGTAAATTCTTCTCTTGCAAATACTTTCCTCAATCATGAACTGCAACCAAAAGCAACAAAAAACATGATCCACTTGTCTGAGAGTAAGTCCCCAGGACACACCCGTGAAAAGCTACAATGGAGATATTTATATGCAAGGATATAACTATTCTGCTTTGTTGTCTCTCTTTGGGCAGTGGTTAGATCAGAGACCATAAAAAACTATGACTACGGCAATGAAAATGAAAACATGAACCATATACCTTTTCCAGAAGCATTTATAATATATATGAATATCATGCATTTTCCACAGAAATGAGACCTAAAAGCCTAGAGAAATTTCGTATATTATGTAGATTTTTGTTTCTCCATAGCAAAAACATGATTCAAGTTCATAATTTATGACTCCTATTGATATGAAGCAGATTCGCATAATTAAATCAAAATGAAGGTGATACCATCTAATAAGAGATTGAGATTGTTGATATGAGGCAAATTGGCATTATTAAATCAGAATGGCCTATGTCTTTTTCATCTCCCATCGACCATACCATTATATCACTGATAGCATCCTTTCGTTAGAACTAAGGTTTCTAGTAAGATTGTGTTCATAAGTTCAGAGGAAATATGATAGACATAAATTATGTAACAAAAGATATACAATGAAAGCAAGACACATAATTTAACAAAACGAACATAGAGGATGATACACCAAATGACCTTGCATGTCTACTACAAGCAGAGGGGGGATAAACAGATTAAGTATATGCGACAAACTAAGCGACATAGTCAAGCCCATGAAATTCACAATGGCAAATACACTATCATCCATCGACAGCTTTTATATTTCATTATAAAATCCCAACAGTAACGAACTTGCAACAAAAAAGGCAAAAAAAAAAAAAAAAAACAAAGTCGATCGCTTCTCATATCCAGAATGACAAGTGCTATAGGCACAAAAGATAAAATAATTCTGGCGGAGAGAGACAGATTTTTTTCCTTTAAGATGGCATCAAAAATACCAAAATTAGAAGGGATTCCAAATTTGTTATCTTTCATTGGCATGGCATCCTTTTAAGTAAAAGAAAAAAGAGTGTATTAAGTAAAAATATTCATATTGAATTTCATTCTAACTGAATCTTTTGTACCTGTAATTATTTTTGAAAGATTGTTCATTACGAGATTTAGATTTTTCTTAATCAATTTGATTATTCAGCACAATTAACTGAATCAAATCAGATGAGGACCCAATCTAAAGAACATTATAATAATACCATAGCACTACATAAGATTGATTTCATGTAAAGATTAATTTTGAGCACTTTGACATTTCTACCAGAGTGGAAACTTAAAACACTGAGATGATGTAGTTTTGACACAATAATATCAGAGTAATCACAATTTATCAGTTTCTAGCTTTCATCATCTTCTTCTTCATACTCTCCGGCGTCTTAACCTGACTCAACCGCTTCATCTTCTTACCACTGGCCGAAGCCGTTGCCCTCTTCTCATCCTTCCTCTTTAAAACCTTGGGTGTCTTGACCTGACTCAATCTACTAGTCTTTTTCACTTTCTGACCACTACTCAATTCTCGATCTTTCGGCTTCGCGATTGTCTTCTTCGGTTTCATCTCCTTAATGCTGTGGGTGGATGGTATTTTGTAGGAGTTCTTAACCTTAATCAATCTGCCACACTCCACGAGTCTCTTCAACTGGACAGAGAGGAGTTTCTTAAAGTTATCTGGCAGAGCATTCTTGTGCTTATTCTCGATGAGTTTCGATATTGCTTGTTGACTGGAGCCGGTTCGATCTCTCAGTGTCGATATCGCGTCGGTTATCATCTGCAAAAGGAGAAGCAGAAAGCACAATTTGAATTAGTTTTATATATATAATTGAAAAACAATTGTTGATAATTGATGGAAATTGAGAAAAATAAATTACCTCGAAGTACGGCGGGTGCGAATTTGGTAAGGGAGTTTTGGATTTGGAAGTGGGTTTGGACTTAGCAAGAGTTGCGGATTTTTTTGCCATCTTGTTTTGGTGGAGGGAATATTGAATGAATGTGAGTGAAATGAGAGTAAGGTTATGGTCAAGGGCGTGTTGGAGATTTTGAAATTGAATTTGGGTGGGAATTGGATAATAGGAACTGATGAACTGAGGGGGTCCGTTACTTTCAAATATCAATAGGCGGGAAATCTTGAAGATTATTGAATATTGCATTGCAGGGAAGTTAAAAAGCGGAAATGATGCCATACCTTATACAAATAGCATTACACATTATAGATGGTTTATGCTTTTAACACATGAAAGGTATATGGTAATTAGTTAAAAAATTATTTTCACTTGCTCTCACCATATAAACACTATGCATATATTACATACTAAAACCTTTCTCATTCTCCGATATGGATAAATGCCAAAATGTAGTGGTATGTGTGAGATTATCGTAGTCACGTTGTAATTCAATCATATCAACAAATGTTTGGAAAAATAAAAATGAAAAAAATAAAATCATAATAGCAGTGACGCGTATTTTAAAACATATTAAATAATTATATGACATTATCTTAAAAGATTGAAATTTATTTTATTTTATCTATCTATATTATTAAAAACAAAGACCCTTGTTTTTGTATCTTTATCAACCACCATTACAAAATAAAATAGCTTTAAATAAGGCCTTACATGCATTGGCATATATTTTCATAACATAATGAATTTCCACTCGAAGAAGTTGGTAGGTTGGAAAAATGGATTTAAAGCCTATAGATATGAAGTCACAAGATTTTATCTGTATCTGATTTATATCTATATTTTATCTGTATTTGATTTGTTTGCTTTATTTATAAGTAAAAATGTCTATTTTTCATATGTATCTTTTTTTTTTTTTTTATAAATATCTATTTCAAAACGATAAAAATAAGATGCTTAAACGACTAAAAACAGATGAAACAAATAAACCCTAAATGTTCCTTTGTCACGTGTTAATAAATTGACAATAATAAGAATTATAGAAATCATATGACTTTTTGACAGAAGGGCGAGGGTTGCCCCTTGTTGAGACTAAGGCAAACTTGCCTCAGAATAACCAATAGTAGTGACTATCACTACCGACTCAGATACTAAGACGAGTTTTACCTCAATGTCCTAGTCAACAACGACAACATTCGCTGTTATTAGGGACACCCCACACACTCCCACCGCCCCCCGGTGGTATATATATTAAAGATTTGCTATAGTTATAAAATTTATCCACGTTAGTAATTTTATTTTTAATATTTTAAAAATTATTTTATTATATATAGATTTTTATGAAATATTATTATATATCTTAAACATTTGATATATATACATATTTATATAATTGTGTTAGTTAATGGTGTGATAAATTATTTACCTAGGTATTAGTAAATTATATATATTGTATGTATAAATGTATACATTGTGATTGTATTAGTTCTTATAATTTGGGTGTGATATTTTTTATATGTAGATGTGTGTGTATATCCTATAAAACCTACATGTTTAAGAAACTTAGACTTATTATGCAATACTACTATATATATTAAATGTCTTCAATAGTTATGTAATATACAAGTAAATTATTTATAAAAAAAAAGGGTAAAAGTGTCAATTGATATAAAATAAGAGGATTATATAGTCAAAATCTAAAGTTTATTCATGTTTTGATCACATGATAGACATATGACGAAGAGTGGAATTTCACAACTGTACGTTGGTCAATACGCCACCACACCAGTGTAGAAGTCAGCACTGCTGGCATGTGTTCTATGGCTTTGATAGCTTTGTGTTGGGTTGTGGAGCCTGAATATTGTACACCTTTGCAATACATATCTCTCTCTCACATATAAAGTGAATATCCTGGCTTGGTAGCGCCCCCAGACGTAGTCACAATCCGTGACGAACTGGGTAAACAATTTTGTGTCTTTGTCATTTCAATCTTTATTTTTCGTCTTTATTATTTCGTAACAAATTGGTATCAGAGCACCCAGGTTCGGTGGGATAGATATGATGGGTGACGGAAAATTGCCGATTGAAAGGTTTGACGGAGCAGATTTCGGATTCTGGAAGATGCAGGTCGAGGATTATCTGTATGGTAAAGATCTGTATCAGCCTCTGGGTACAAAACCAGAGGATATGAAGGACGAAGACTGGAAATTGTTGGACAGGAAGGCGATGAGCGTGGTTCGCTTGTCTCTGTCCAGGAACGTTGCGCTTCATACAGCAAAAGCGAAATCCACTAAGGAGATGTTTGAGACGTTATCGGAGATGTATGAGAAACCATCAGCAGCAAACAAGGTTCATCTGATGCGGCGTCTCTTCAACCTAAAGATGTCAGAGAATACTGTGGTTGCCGATCATCTTAACGAGTTCAATTTGATCACAACCCAATTAAGCGCTGTGGATATTGATTTCGATGATGAGGTCCAAGCCCTAATTTTGCTGTCTTCCTTACCGGAGAGTTGGAGCGGAACAGTTACAGCTGTTAGTGCTTCATCGGGGAAAGAGAAGTTGAAATTTGACGAAGTAAGAGATCTGATCATTAGTGAAGAAATTCGCAAGAAGGAATTAGGTATTACTTCAGGGTCAGTTTTGAACACAGGAAATAGGGGCAGATCTGATTCGAAGGAAACGAATCGGGGTAGATCGAAATCAAGAGGTCGGAACAGGGGAAGAAGTGCATCGAAAAGGGACTTGAGTAAAATCAAGTGTTGGAACTGTCAGGAATTTGGTCACTTCAAGAATCAGTGCACAGCACCGAAGAAAAAGAAGGAGGCAAATGCAACAGTAGATGAAACCGAAGATGCATTAATTTTGAGTGTGAGCAGTCCATTGGAATCGTGGGTTTTGGATTCTGGAGCATCGTTTCATTCTTGCAGTGGTGCAGAGTTAATGGAAGAATATACTTCTGGTGATTTTGGAGAAGTCTATCTTGCTGATGACGAACCTCTGAAAATCGTGGGGAAGGGAGATGTTCAGATCAAAACACCGAATGGATCTGTATTACAGTTGCATGGCGTGAGACATATCCCTGGGTTGAAAAGAAATTTACTCTCGGTTGGGCAGTTAGATGATGAAGGTTATGATGTAACCTTTGGCTGCAATAATTGGAAAATTACAAAAGGAGCCATGGTGGTGGCTCGAGGCAAGAAGGAGGGTACATTGTATACGACGACAAATCTCAAGGATAGTATTGCTCTTACAGGAGCATACAGTGATGCAGATTTGTGGCATTGCCGACTAGGTCATATGAGTGAGAAAGGGATGAAGGAGCTGTGTTCAAAAGGAAAACTGCCGGACCTCAAGACAACTGAAGTCGGATTGTGTGAGGAGTGTGTACTCGGGAAACAGAAGAGGGTAAGTTTCTCGAAGGCTGGCAGAACTTTGAGAAAGCAGAAGCTTGAGTTAGTACACAGTGACTTATGGGGACCAGCGCCGTGACATCTCTTGGTGGTGCGTCATATTACATGACTTTTATTGATGATTCCACTAGAAAGGTATGGGTTTATTTTCTAAAAAATAAATCTGATGCTTTTAATATCTTTAGAAAGTGGAAAGCTCTGGTAGAAGTTGAAACAGGCCTGAAAGTGAAGTGTCTGAGATCTGATAATGGTGGTGAATATGAGCTCAGTGAGTTTAAAGAATTTTGTGCTAATAATGGTATTCGCATGGAAAAGACTGTGCCAGGAACTCCTCAACATAATGGCGTTGCAGAACGCATGAACAGAACACTTAATGAACGTGCTAGGTGCATGAGGCTGAAGTGTGGGTTACCCAAGATGTTTTGGGCAGATGCAGTCAACACTGCTGCCTTCTTGATCAATAGAGGACCATCAGCCCCTTTGGAGAACGGCATACCAGAGGAGGCTTGGAGTGGTAAAGAGGTAAACCTGTCGTTTCTTCGAGTATTTGGCTGTATTGCTTATGTTCATGTTGATGCTGCTGCTAGAACTAAATTAGATGCTAAATCTGTTAAATGTACGTTTATTGGATATGGTGGTGATGAGTTCGGTTATAGATTCTGGGATGAACGTAATCGAAAAGTTATTCGTAGTCGAGATGTCATATTTAATGAGCAGGTTCTGTACAAGGACAGATTGGATGCACCAGATTCTAACAGTGTAGGTACCCAGATTGTTGAGTTAGATATTTCGAACTCAGGTGGGCGCAAGGCTGTTCAGAATGATGAGGTTGTTATTGAGGCAGAGCAGAGTACACCACTGCCCATAGCTCCGCTGCGGAGGTCTACCAGAGTGTGTGGTTCACCAGACAGGTATTCACCGTCAAGTTATTACCTGCTGTTAACTGATGGTGGTGAACCTGAATGTTATGCAGAGGCTAGCCAGGGACAGGATCGAGCCAAATGGAAGCTTGCGATGGATGATGAGATGGATTCATTGATGTCCAATGATACTTGGGAACTTGTCGAGCTTCCAAAGGGCAAGAAACCATTGCATAATAAATGGGTCTATAGAATTAAGCAGGAGGTTGATGGAAGCAAGCGTTACAAGGCAAGGCTGGTTGTGAAAGGGTTTCAGCAGAGACATGGTATTGACTATACTGACATTTTTGCTCCTGTTGTGAAGCTAACCACTATACGTATTGTGTTGAGTATGGTAGCTGCAGAGAACTTGCTATTGGAGCAAATGGATGTAAAAACAGCCTTCCTCCATGGTGATTTGGAGGAAGATATATACATGATGCAACCAGAAGGATACTTGTCAGAGGGTAACACTAACCTTGTGTGTAAGCTCAAGAAGAGCTTATATGGCTTGAAACAGGCACCGAAACAGTGGTACAAGAAGTTTGATGGGTTTATGCAGGAAATTGACTTTGTCAGATGCAATGCCGACCATTGTTGTTACTTCAAGAGATTTGACCAAAGCTATATCATTCTACTGCTGTATGTAGATGATATGTTGATAGCAGGGTCCAGTGCTCGAGAAGTGAGTAAATTGAAAAAGCAGTTATCCGAGCAATTTGCTATGAAGGAACTTGGAGAGGCTAAGCAGATTTTGGGTATGCGTATCATTCGAGACAAAGAGGCGGGGAAGTTGTATCTTTCACAGGCTGAGTACATCGAGAAAGTATTAAAGCGGTTTAATATGCAAGATGCTAAGCCAGTGAGTGTCCCGCTAGGTGGTCAGTTTAAACTATCTAGCAAAGAGTCGCCTAGGAGTGAGGAAGAGCGAACCCATATGAAGAAGATTCCCTATGCTTCGGCGATTGGAAGCATTATGTATGCCATGGTTTGTACGAGACCAGATATTGCGCATGCGGTGGGAGTTGTTAGCCGTTTTATGAGCGATCCGGGCAAACAGCATTGGGAAGCACTGAAATGGATCCTTAGGTACTTGAGAGGTACCACAGATAGGAGTTTGTGTTTTCAAGGCAAGGATTGCAAGTTGGCAGGATATGTTGATGCGGATTTGGCATCTAGTGATCTAGATAAGAGAAGGAGTACAACCGGGTATGTATTTACTTTGGGTGGTACAGCGATATCTTGGGCTTCTAAGTTGCAGAAGATCGTAGCCTTATCAACTGCAGAAGCAGAGTATGTGGCAGTGACAGAGGCAAGTAAAGAGATGGTATGGTTGCAGAATTTCTTAAGTGAATTGGGGAAAAAGCATAAGGATGGTACCCTATACAGTGACAGTCAGAGTGCTATTTTCTTGGCTAAGAATCCAGCATTTCATTCAAGAACAAAGCATATTGAGTTGAAGTATCACTACATACGGTATCTCTTGGAGAGAAAGATCTTGCAGCTAGTGAAGATTCAAGGGAGCGAGAATCCTGCTGATATGTTGACTAAGGTTGTGACCTTAGAGAAGTTGAAGCTATGTATGGCTTCAACTGGGCTTGAAACTTGAAGAGAAGTCTTGGCGCTACCATTTGGTGCAAGTTACTGATGAGAGATTGAGAAGTGGCTTACATGAGATTCAGTCTCCAGGTGGGAGATTGTTGGGTTGTGGAGCCTGAATACTGTACACCTTTGCCACGAGCACGACGATCCAACTTGCCGGACCCCCTGCTTGCCCCCGATAAAAATTGTTAGTAAGGGTATTTTAGGCAGTTCACGTAAAATTATCATTAGGGTTTTTTATAAATAGCCCATCAATGTAATACATATCTCTCTCTCTCACATATAGTGAATATCCTGGCTTGGTAGTGCCCCCAGACGTAGTCACAATCCGTGACGAACTGGGTAAACAATTTTGTGTCTTTGTCATTTCAATCTTTATTTTTCGTCTTTATTATTTCGTAACACTTTGAACAAACATTGACTTTGGAAAATCTTCATCCTAATTGAGTACGTCGCCAGCTTATATATATATACACCGCCAGCTTTGATATGTACACTATAGGCGTACATGCCGGCGTACGTGTAAAGAAAAAAATGGTCCGAGACGAAATGGCCGCCAGCCTTGGCACTTATGCCGCCAGCCTTCGAGTTACGCCGCTAGCATACGTTGTAAAACTGCCAATGTATGTGTGTGGCAAAATGAATGGTTTTCAAGGTTTCTTTATAAATCTATCCTATTATTCTCTTTCCAAAAACACTCCTAAACTTAGAAATCTTCTCTCTAAGTGATCATAGCATCTAAAGAGATTCAGAAGTCCATATCAAGTAATCAAATCATTATCTTTTCTTTAGGATTTTAAAGATCTATCATATTCATTAAGGTTTTCTATTGGTTTTGAATGAGCAATTGAAGAAAAACCCTAGTTTGTTTGAAGATTTGGATTTTTGGGTGATCAAGAAGGATTAAGGATCAAATTACAAGTAAGTTGGTATAGTCTTAACTCTTATGATATTACATAGATTATTTTTATTGATTTTTGGTTTCATTAGTATGAAATGGAATTCTAGGGTTTTGAAAGATTGTTGAGGAGATCTATACTTTTGGAGAATTTATGTATTTCAATCAAAGAGAAAGGTATGGAATTATGATTATTTTGGGATTAGGGTTTTAGGTGATGTTTGGATTGGATTTTCTTTATGAAAGATATGTATTGAAATCAATTTTGTTTATGTAATCAGGGTTTTAGTGATTTAGAGTTTTGTTTCTTAAAATTGATTCAGGTATGACCATTCCTTACTTGTTGTATATGCTTGTAGGATTAGAATTGTTAAATTGTTCTAATTATATTTGGCTTTTAATTATATGTTGCTTGTTGTTTGTGATTAACTGCTGTTAGTAAAGATCAAGTAGACTATGATACTAACACTGGCACCCTAATATTACAAATATATTTATATTTTAACTTAAAATATTGTATGTAAGTTTGTTATCTAACATTTGAAATAATAAGAGTATTATGATATTATAAATATATTTATATTGATATAAATGTTATAAAATAAAAAGTAGAATATATCTAAAAATTGGAAAAAATTACAAAGACTTTGTAAATATAAATAAAAATATTATACCTTATATTATATTTTATTTTAATATTGTTGAACTGTAATGAGAAATGGCAAAATCCTGCAAAAATAAATTCAAATAAATAATTATAAATAAAAAAAAATATAAAAACTAAGTAAATAAAATAAAAATAGAGGATGAAATTATTAACCGACGGTGAGAGCCGCGTTCGAGAGAGAGGAGAGGGAAAATTTGTGACGGAAATTGTGCAAGCAGAGGAGAGAAGTGGGGTGCATTTATGGGGGGGTGACTGGGCTGATGAGGCGAAATTCGCCTCATATGTTGAAATCTGAGGGGAATTTCGCCTCATAAGTTGGACACTGAGGCCAAAATTCACCTCATATGATAAAATGAGGGGAATTTCGCCTCATAATAATTAATTCCAATTTCCCGCCCCTGCTTTTCTTCTCCCGCATCGTCCCGCTAAAAATTTTTAGCGAAAATTTTGTATAATTTTTTAAAAATTTATTATTAAAAATATTTATTTATTTGTCAACATATTTATTATTAAATAAGATTAATTATCTTATTTAATTGAGTGATGTATTTTTATTTATTAAAAAATAAATTATAAAAAATTATATATAGATTAAATATTAATTATTAAAATTATATTTTTATTAATCAATTTATTTACTAATAAATAAGATTAAAAATTAATCTTATTCAATTGTGTCATGTGCTTATTTTGATTAAAAATGAATCATAAAAAATATTTATATAAATTAAATATTTAATATATTGAAATTACATATTTATTAATCAATTTATTTACTAATATATAAATTAAAAGTAAATCTTATTCAATTGAGTAATGTACTTATATTTATGAAAATTTAAATAAAAAAATATTCATATAGATTAATATTTATTATAAAAATATATATTTATTAATGAATTTACTTATAGTAAATAACAATTAAAGTCGTTGTTATTCAATTGGGTAATGTACTTTTATTTATTAAAAGTTAATTATAAATAATATGTACATACATGTAATATTTATATAGATTAAATATTTCATATTTAAATTATATATTAATTAATCAATTTATTCACTAGTAGATAAGATTAAAAATTAATCTTATTCAATAGGGTGGTATACTTTTATTTATTAAAAATTAAATACCAAAATTTTTATATAGATTAAATATTTAATAATAAAAATATATATTTATTAATCCATATATTTATTAGTAATAAGATAAAGGTAAAACTTATTCAATTAGGTAATGTACTCTTATTCATTAAAAATTAATTACAAAATATTTATATATAATTTATTTTTTTATAAAATATATATACTAATCAATTTATTTACTAGTAGATAAGACTGGAGAGTTATAATTATAAAGAAATATTTTCATAGATTTAATAATAATTATAAAAATATTTATTTGTTAATCAATTGATTTACTAGTACATGAGATTAAAAATTAATCTTATTCAGTTGGATATTTATTTTTATAAAGATATTTATTTGTTCGACATTTTGTATATTGAGAATATTTTTAATAATATTAAACATATAAAAGAAGATTTCGACTTTGTACAAAAATATAAAATTAACATATATTAATTACAATACCGTTAATTATTTCATATGGATTGTGATAATAATATATTTATCGTATTCATTATGAAATTGTTCGTACGAACATAAATTTTTACAATTAAAATCTGTGATTTATAGTCTTATAGATTACTTGATATTTAATATGTAAATAAGATCTTGATAAAAGTAGATTTTTAGCTAGTTTGTTGAGGAAATTATCTACGTTGGTGTTGTTACTGAAATACCCCAAATGTTCACCTAGATTATAAATTGAGTTTAGATAGATTAAATGAATAAAATGAATTATAGGATATAATCTCTAAAAATCCTCTAAAAATCGCTAAAATAGTTTAGAGGATTCATTAACTCTTGATTTTTAACCTAAACACTAATTCCTAAATCTTACTAAAATTTGAGTTCATTTGTTTGAATAAAAATATTGGTTCTTAAACCCGAACTCACATTAAATATGTTTGTATCCAAATTAAATTCCTAAATTAAGTCCTTATTTTAAGATGTTAATTTATAACCTATCGTATTTTAAGATCTTCAATTCCCAAATTAAATCCCAGTTTCTCAGCCTCTTCGTATTTTGGCCATAATTTTTTAATCTGATCTCTGATTGAGGCGATTGAAGTTACGTTGGAAAGATAAGAAAGAGATATACAACTTTCATGTATTGAGCTTTTGCAAATGCTAAAATTAACAGTGCTTAAATTTCATTTCTTTTCAACTGATACATTTTCCATGCAAAGTTAACAACTTGTTTTTATTTGTTTTATGTGTTTTTTGCTTACAAATTGGATATTTTTTAGCTATAATGAGATGGATAAGTGATGTTTGATGTGTTATGTTGACTGGTTCATATAATTAAACATGAGTTCAGTACATTTATAGATTTAACAAATAATTAGATTAAATGTAAAAGTTAATTAAAAAATGAATTTAGTTAACAAACCGAGGTTCAACTTGATTAAATAGACTTCAATGAGTTAAAATGAATTAGATTGAGTTAGTTTAACCATCTTTGACTTATATTTTGAATTAAATGATTAAGGTTAAGTTAACCATCTTTGACTTAGTTTAAGTTAAGGTGAGTTCAAGTTAACATAAATCCTACATGTATAATGAATTTGTATGAATCTAAGTTCAACTTGACTAAGTGAGCTTGAATTAGCTAAAAGTAATTAACTTAGATGAATGAATTAGGATGATCTTTCAATCACATGAGCAATATAATGTTTCAAATACTTATAGTTAACCATTCCTTCATTTTTCCAATCTGAAAACGTTAAATTGTAATGTATAGTTACGTAACCAAATAGACGAAATGAGCTTGAATTAGCTAAAAGTAATTACCATTGCCCTATTTAGTAATTTGTGTTTATTTTGTAATTTTTTGAAAATTTCGTTCAGTGTTTAACACATTAAATAATAAATTTGTCCTTTCCAATTTATTTAATATATGTTCGATCATGGTGAATAGAGATATACTGCGGGTTGTTGAATGCTTTTATATATAAATTAGCTGTGCATGGTACTCGTCGTAAGAAATTACAGTACTAAGGGACAAAATATGACGGTAATCATAATCAATAGCATGACAAACAAGGTGCGAAACAAGTAATGCAATAAAACGTGAACATCATGTCGGAATAATAAAAAACGATGAGGAAATGAAAAACACGGTAGCAGCTACTGTCGCTGCTCCTGTCGGAGTCGAGCACGACCAGATCCTCTCACGGATGTCCTCTGTGATACTGTATGGGGGGGAGTCGAAGCCGGTGTCGACTGAACAGCTGCCGGCTGAGTCGGAGTATGTGGAGGCTGCTGAGAGGCAGGAGGATGTGAAGACGAAGGAGCCCCAGGAAAAGCGTACGATCCAAACGCGGACGGCTGTGACGCAAACTGCGAAAAACCGGGACCCCCTGCCCATGGGATGAACCCCTGAGGATGTGGTCCTCTCTGCTGTGCGGAGCTGCCTGGTGACTCATGTTGGATCGTGTGGAGGATGCGTGAACATGGATGGATGGCTCGGCATCCCATAAAACCCATGGTAAGGATACGGAGGAGGTGGGACTGGTGTGAATGGCGTAAAGCCAGGCTGACTAGGATCAGGGCCATAAGTGGAAGTCCCCATCTGTGGTGCTGCGTGATGGTATGGAGGGTACTGCCCGGAGGAAGATGTAGTAGGGGGACGGACGTAGTTCATCAGCAAATCAATCTTCTCTTGCATCTTCTCAATCTTGGCCTCCTGGCTGGTCCTATCATACTCAGAGTGGACCAAATTCTCCTCCCGTGGCTGCTCATAGTAATCAACCCTATGTTGATCTATCGGCATGCCGTAACCGAAGCCACGTCGGTAGGCAGATCGGTGGCCCAAAACCTCCTCCATAATGACCTTATCCTCCTTAGGTCGCTGACCTGACGCAGCAGCAATATCATCCTCGTGCTTTCTTTTTTCCACCATTCGTTCCTAGTTGAAACAACATGAGCACAAGGTGAATATAATCGTACAAACAGATGGATATGAACTACTACTAAAAAAAAAAATAAATAAGAATCGAAAATACTAACATAATTCTGCATGGAGACCTCCGACTCCCATCGATCCGTTAACTGCCCTTTCTGTCTCCTTAGGTGGGTATGTCGGTAGTTTTGTATCGGCGTGAGATCCTGTAATACATTATTAAAAAAAGTCAGTACAAGAACATAGCATATAAACCCACATTTATTGTAATTGGAATACCTACATTTGTGAGTGCATGCTGGAGCATGGACTTTGTACCACCTGTATGAACTGACAGTTGCTTCTTCCTGTTCTCCGCATTCACCGTGGATCGCAACTACACGTTTCGAGAAGAAGTGAACAAGTGAACTATATCTTATGCATATGTAATTTACCACATGGAGAAGCGTACCTTATAATCTTGATCTGTCTCAAGGAAGTGGACGAATGCCCTCCATTCATCTATCCTGTGCTCGAAACCCGGTGGTGGCTTACTAGCAGCTGCATCGCCTCCACCCTTGGCTATGACATAACGCTTAAGCCTGTATCGAAGCTGACTATACGACTTGCTTGCAAGAAAGTCCAGTGCCACCCACCATTTATGAATTGCCCGCCAATTTTCAGGTAGTTCGAACTTGTTCTGCAAATTTGAAAAAAAATTTAGTGTTAAAGGAAGGTATCAGGAGCCAAAAATTGGTTTTTCGTATATCTTTAGATTTAAAATTAACTTACCATTACACGGCGGATGATGCCATGTCGATATGCCTCGGGAAATGCTGACCATGCCTTTCCTCGACCTCCAGGGACAAACAACTTCGTCGACGCTCTGTGATGGAGTAAGAACTCCAACCTAACCATCCCCGGAGATGAGCATATGAGACCCATAAACCCATCAGGCATAGTGATAGTCGGTCTACGGCCTGTCCGCCTATACTCCTCCTCCGCCCGGTAACCTCTATACATACCCCGGCGCCTGTCTGTCACCATGATGTTTGCCTCCTCATGCTGAGCCGCCACAGCGGCCTCCTCCTGCTCCACTGCGGCCTGTGGGTCATCTGGGTTCACCTGAGCAGGCATATCATCCGGGAGGTCGTACAACACCTCTTCCCCGATCCCGAGCTCATTTACCCATCCCGGCTGTGGCTCAGCCGCCTGCCCCGACTGGTCATCGGGATGTCGGACCTGCCGATCAGTAAGTAAGGCAGTAAACGATCCTCCTGTATAACAAAATGAAACGCATGAGTCCGAAGTAGATATAATATTGCTATGACAGATAAAACCTTTACAAATGAAGCTTCAAAATCCCACCAGTGTACTGCTCCGGATGTGCCGCAGAGTCGTCCAATAGCTGATCCATGAAATCGGAGCTACTCATCCTGCAAGTTAAAAAAATAACACCGGTTACTTAAACATTTCGTGGAGATCATTACGCAAACAAAGTACATGTGATAGATAATAATTAAATAAACGTATCCGTACAATCTATTCGTCCAAATCGTAATCGCCTATGCTACTGCATCCCGCACTCGGGTCGGGTAAGCGTGTAAGGTTTCCTAGATCGACAAATATGCGATTGATTGGAATTGTCCATGGCCTTTGCACTGTCTGTTGCATTGCCTCCTCTATTGGAGGTGGCTCGATCGATTCAACATCGTCTATACTCTCAGTTTGGAAGAGAGCACGTGTGAACATATGACGGTGTACAACTTTCTGGACAATCTTCCAATTGCCGTATCGCTTGCTTGGGTCCTTTAGGTAAAATACTTGTTGTGCTTGGTCGGCAAGGATGTACGGGTCGTTATCGTACCATGACCTTGCGGTGTTGATGGAGATGAGGTCTCCGTCGATAATTTCCGGTTTATCCTTCTCCGTATCAAACCACCTGCATTTGAATAAAAACACTTTCTTCGACCCCACATAATTTAGTTGTATAACTTCGGTGAGAACGCCGTAAAATGTAAGTTGTTGCCCTCCATCCGCACCGATGACATATACACCGCTATTCTGTGATCTTAGGCCAACCTCCTTGGCCTCTGTGTTGTATCGGATACCATTCACGATACAAGCATTGAAGCTATATCGATGAATTTCAGGGCCCCAAGCTAACGCTTCAAGATCTTCTGGCATCTGATGTCCATGGACAGCCGTTTGCTCCATAATCTACATACCATGTCAACAATTAAAGTTACATGTCAAGATATTGATGAATTAATGGAATTGAAGGCTTCAACAAGTTTTAACCTTATTTCTAAACCACTCGGCAAAATGTTTACATACTATTCCTCCCACATTGCATGCTCCACGTGCAGTTAGTTCGTTCTCGAACTCCCTGTAAGATATTTCGTTAGAAGTGGATCTTCAATCTTGGTGAACATATCTTGTTATCAGGTCATAAATGAATGAAAAGACATGATATACCTTATAAAGGGTTGCACTTCCTCGCAATTATTCAACACTGTCCAATGCAACCTGTTGAGTTCTGCATCCGAGCCTGTTATAGTGCATGCACCTATTGAACGTATGGGCTGTGTGAATACTCGAAACGATGATGATGGACATTCATCCAGCGGTTCGTCCCACTGTCGGTGGGGTCTATTTATTCTTGAGTCCATGTTATCAAAATATAGTGAGCAAAATTGAGTGCTCTCCCGCACAACATACGACTCGGCAATTGAACCTTCCGGTCTTGCCCTATTCCGTAAATCTGCTTTTAGAACTCCCATGTACCTCTCAACAGGATACATCCACCGGTACTGGACCGGACCACATATGCGTGCTTCATGTGGAAGGTGGACGGCTAAATGTATCATAATATCAAAAAAAGCAGGAGGAAATATCATCTCTAACTTGCAAAGAGTTAGGATTATTTTTTCCAAAGACTCCAATAAATTTACACGGAGTTCTTTAGCAGTCATTCCCTGAAAAAACGACATACATCACATACAACATCGTAAATGCGATTATCCAAGACCCACGAATGACAACCGGGAGAATACGTTGCAGCATGTTGGTAATTATGCCCTAGGCCAAATTAGTTTTATGTTCCCTAATTAGATTAGGGATTCTTATGTTCGTTAATTATCTTATAATTTATTTAATAAATTATAATATAATTATTTATCCCTAATTAGATTAAGGGGTTAAAAATGTCATTATTGAAATGACATTATAAATAGAACATAAGGGTTTGTCTTTAGGGTTAGACAAAACATGCTGTCACATTAGACTGCAGTGAAACACTGTAAACCCTAAAGCAAATAACACGAGAGTCGTGATTAGAAAGTTTAATCCCGTTCGAATCTAAAGGTGTTCTAGATTGTGCTAGCACACAGAGGATCTTTAAGGAGCATTCATTCGTGTGGATACCGTAGAGGGTGTTTGCGTTTGCAACATCTCAGATCCGAATTTCCAGATTTGAAAAAGTACCAAAAAGGTATGGATCTGAAATCTTTATCCTGTTCTGATCTAATCGATACACATGGATACTGGGTTAGGTTTTTCTTTTGATTCCGCTGCAAAAAGATTTGATCTTTATAAAAATTTTAAACCCTTGGAACCCAACAGTGGTATCAGAGCCGCTTGTGTTTTTATTAGATTGAAATTAGTTTATGATTTGCATGTGATGCTATGAAAGTTGAATTTTTGAGATTCAATTTTGTACATGTTAATTGTGAAATTAATTTGAGTTTGCAAAAATCTAAATCAATACAAATATGGATTTGTAATTATATTATAGTACCTTGCTTTAATGGATTGAATAGATCTGTGTGTAATTAGTTTACAAAGGATCTTTAGAGTTTTTCTTAACAGCATGTTGGTTCATGAAAAGCAGATTAGATCTGCATGATCGCGGTTATCAATTACAAGATGTTATTGGACGTTTGATTTATTAAAAAAAAAATACAGATGCGATCTGTTTGTGTAACTGAATCACACGTCAAGTTGTGCGCCTGAATACAAAAGCAATTGGATTTGTTGTGACGCGGTCTGACTAGCGCGATCGTTCCATATGCTGCGGACGTCCAATAATTAACCAAAAAAAAAAAAAAAGGAATGAACAGCGTGATAATGTTTCAAGCGGATTAGATCCGTGTTCTCACTTCGAGCGGTTCCTCTTTCGAATTGCTTTCCTCGGATTGGTTAAGCATCTAAATTAGACTTCTACGAATGATCCTCAGATTTGGAACGATGAATCGGACGTCTAATATCAGTTATGAACTGCATATTTAATTTTAAAAAAATGCGTATATTCTTGGAGTCTTTTAATATATATGATATGGTTCAATTGTTGAACAGATCTGGGTTGTTTTAAAACAAATTGTTTAATTATTGAACAATTTTTTAGTTTTAAGAAAGGATTTTCATGAAAAATTTTGGAAACAATTTTAAAGGGTTTTAAAAGGAGTTTCAATTTTTCAAAAGGATTTCCCTTACCCAGATTTACTTTTTCGTTTAGCTTTCCGGGGCGCTGCCCCTGAAACCCCGCAGGGGACGCTGTCCCCTTGACCCCTGCAAGGGGCGTTGACCCCACAAGGGGACGCAGTCCCCTTGACCCCTGCAATTTTTCGACTATTATGATAGTCAACATATGTGAGTGGTTTTGAATTGTTTTAAGCCATATGTATAATTTTCATATATGTTGTGTTGAATGCATGGTGCATAGTATGGCTAAGACCTATGTGATTGGCAGGTTGCTTTCTTTTACATCTTGGGTTGTAATTTTATAAATACGGCCTGCGTGTCGTTTTGTTTTGTTGTATCTTCTTTATCTTGTAATGAAGACATGAAGATGTTATGAAGATTAACATAGATTAAGGGCCATACTATGACACTTTCTCTTTTTCTTTATAAGCATGTTATACCATATATGATGATATATGTGAATGTATGTGATACCATGTTTGCACATTTACATGCTTAGTATCCATCTAATATGATAAGGTTTTAACATATAGATAAAATAAACCTTTACAAAATACTAAGTCATAAAATGCCTTCCATGTTTCGACACCTGTCAAGACTTAGATTGTCCAATTGTAGGTTCTGCCAAAGCAGGGTACAAAAGACCATCCTAGTCAGACAGGAGTGAATAATAGTGTTATTTGCATGTCGTAATGGTTAGACTTAAATAGGCCATCAAAACGGTTTTGGGCCTATGGCATTAAATGGGATTATTTGGCCGGGACATGTGATGTCAATCCCATAACAAGAGTTACATGTGATGTAATTGGAAAAGGGTTTCCTACCTAAATAACTAAATTTTGAGCGTCATGCCAAAGCTGACTCAATATTTGGTGAAATATGGATCTTATTCTACTAAGAAAATTTGTTTTCCAAATTAATATTGAAGGGTTATTAATTTGATAAAATAGTAGAAGTATGTAAAATGACTTATATAAAGATAATTAACTTTGCATGCCTCTGTATGTAGATCATGACAACAAACAACATAACCTTGCGATCGATTCTTGAAAAGATAATCTGAATACCACAAATTTCCTTGATTGGTACCGTAACTTAAGAATTGTTCTTAAGGATGAAAGGAAATTAAATGAACCAATCCCTAATGAACTTGTTGCTGATGCTCTAAGAGTTGTAGACTCTTTGAATGTCACTTGCATCATGCTTGCCACTATGAATCCTGAGCTTCGGAAGCAAATGGAAGACATGGAGGCATACGATATGATCATACACCTTTAGGAAATGTTCCAACAATAGGCAAGGCATGAGAGATTTGTGATCACACAAGTATTGAATTGTGTTGGTTCAAAAGGGATAGGGCAAGAAGAGAAAAGCCAATGGTAGGGGTAAGGGCAAAGCTGAAAGGTCGGACCAAAGCTAAAGGGCTCAAAACCCAGCCTAAGGTTAAACCACCAAAGGAAGGGGTTTGCTTCTTCTGCAATGAACCAGGTCATTGGAAGAGGAATTGCAAACTATCTTTGGAAGATCTGAAAAGGAAAAAGGATAGTGAGACTATTTCTTTAAGTATTTATGTTATACATGTCAATTTATCTACTTATATATCAAGGGTATTAGATACCAGATATAGCTCTCACATTTGTGTAAATGTGTAGGGTCTTAAGCAAAGTAGAAATTGGCAAAAGGCGAAGTGGACCTACGTGTGGCTAATGGAGCAAAAGTATTGTATTAGCTGTAGGAAATTTTGAATTAGCTTTGCCTTCTGGACTTATTTTAAGTAACTGTTACTATGTGCCTGCTATGAGTAGCAATGTTATTTCAGTTTCATGTTTGGACATTGATGGTTTTAGATTTGTTATTAAGAATAATACAATCTGCATCCATTATGGAGACATCTTTTATGATTTAGTCATTTAATGAATGGTCTCCATGTTCTAAACTTTGATGAATCTGATAATAAGTCCATTTATAATATAAATACCAAAAGATTCAAATCCGACTTACTTCTGGAATTGTCATTTAGGACACATTAAAAAGAAACACATATCAAAACTTCATCAAGATGAGTTTTTAGATTCATTTGATTTTGAATCATATGAATCATGAGAATCTTTTTAATGGGTAAGATGACAAAAACTCCTTTTACTGGACAAAGTGAGAGAGCTACTGACTTGTTGAGTCTCATACATACAGATGTATGCAGACCATTGAGTTCACCTGCTAGAAGAGGTTATTTAATCCAAGATTTTTCTGACTATCTTAGGGATTATGAGATAATCTCACAATTAACTCCTCCAAGAATACCATAATGGACTGGTGTTTCTAAATGGAGAAATTGAACCTTATTAGATATGGTTCGATCAATGATAAGTCAGACAGATCTTCCAATATTCTTTTTGGGGTATCCCTAGAAACTGTTGCGTCTATATTGAACGAGGTTCCATCAAAATCGGTTGAAATGACACCATATGAGTTATGGAATGGGAAACGTCCCAGTTTGTCTTTTTAAAGATATTGGGCTGTGATGCATATGTCAAACGTCAAGTGTCTGACAAGCTCGCACCCAAATCTAATATATGGTTGTTTGTGGGATATCCAAAAGAAAAAAAAAAAGGATATTACTTCTAAAACCGATTTGAGAACAAAGTGTTTGTTGCTCGTAATGGTTACTTTCTAGAAAGAGAATTTGTCTCTAAAGAAACCAGTGGGAGTAAAATATAACTCGAAGAAGTTCGAGAACCACAAACTAACATAACACCCATGATGGATGTTCAATCAGACTTGCAAGTAGTTGCTGAGCCTGAACCACTAGCTAAAGGCCTGGGTAGGTCTGGTAGGATTTATCATGAGCTTGAAAATATGGATTTCTCAACACTGACAATTGTGATGTTATACTCATAGATCAAGATGAGCCCACATCTTACCAGGAAGCGATGGAGGGCCCTGACTCTGAGAAATGGTTATCAACCATGAAATTAGAAATGCAATCCATGTACGATAATCAAGTTTAGACTTTGATTGATCCACCTGATGTGTTAAGACTATTGGGTGTAGATGGGTTTTTAAGAACAAAACTGACATGGATAGCAAAGTGCATACCTACTAAGCACGACTAGTTGCAAAAGGTTTTAAGCAAACTCATAGTATAGACTATGATGAAACCTTTTCACTTGTAGTCATGCTTTAGTTTGTGAGAATTCTTCTTGTTATAGCTACGTATTATGACTACGAGATATGGCAAATGGATGTCAAAACAGCCTTCTTGAATGGAAACATCATTGAGGATGTGTACATGACACAACCGGAGGGTTTTGATAATCTAGGGAATTCACATAGGGTTTGTAAGCTTCAAAGATCCATTTATGGATTGAAGCAAGCATCTCGGAGTTGGAATCTTCGTCTTTATGATGCAATCAAACAGTTTGATTTCATCAAGAATGAATATGAATCTTGTGTTTACAAGAAAGTTAGTGGGAGCGCAATAGTTTTCTTAGTGTTTTATGTAAACGACATATAGTTCATTGGAAACGATATTCCTACATTACAAAATGTCAAGACATGATTAGGAAATTGTTTCTCAATGAAGGACTTAGGTGAAGCTGCCTATATTCTAGGCATTAAGATCTATTGAGATAGATCTAGAAGGAGCATTAGCCTAAGTTAGAGTGCATACATTGACAAAGTACTAAAAGGATTTAGTATGGAAAAATCTAAAAGAGGATTTCTCCCAATGTCACATGGAATTAAATTGAGTAAGACTCAATGTCCTGCTTAGAAGGAGGAGCGTGAACACATGAGTAGGATTCCATATGCTTCTGCTATTGGTTTCATCATGTATGCCATGTTATGCGCTCGACCAGATGTCGTTTATGCATCACTAGTTGGTATCAGTCAGATCCATGTGAGAGTCACTGGATAGTAGTCAAAAACAGTCTAAAGTACTTGAGAAGGACTAAGGATGTCGTTTTGATAAATGGGATAGGAAACTGATCTTGTGGTAAATGGTTACATAAATATCAGTTTCAGTCCAATTTTGATGATTTCTGATCGCAAACAGGTTATGTATTTTGTTTAAATGGAGATACTATAAGCTGGAAGAGTTCCAAACAGTACTGTTGTGGATTCTACCATAGAGGCAGAGTATATAGCAGCATCGGATGCAGCTAAGAAACCAAGATCACATCAGTGATCCAAAAAATACTCAGATGTTATCATCTCATTCGAGTGATCATCGATAGAAGAGATGTTAAGATATGCAAAGTACATACAGATGACTATGTAGCAGATCCATTGACTAAGCCATTTCCACAGTCAAAGTATGATGGTCATACTAGAGCATTAGGTGTTAGACCTGTATCTAACCAAGCCTAGTGCAAGTGGGAGATTGCTAGTGATGTGCCCTAAGCATATGGATTCTATGTCATTTGAATGTTTATTATCATTATAGTATATTTGTCATTTTCTTTATCAAAGTTGTTATTGGCTTTTTGTTTTGATAAAGTATTATTCCTTGAATAAATTGGTTATTCCTTATGTCATTAAAGTATGTCACTTTAATAGTAAAACCATAAGGTGAGAAATAACTTTATTCTAAATTATCCCTAGTCGTTCATTATATGAAATAATAATGAATTAAGACTAGTATGTTGGCTGGATGATGATCATGTTTTACTGATTATGGATATGAGATGTCAATTCAGCACATGAATACATGTAAGAGTACATTGTATTGGATTGACCAAATATGAGAATACTATATGGATCAATGCGATAAGTATTTCTCATTTGCAGTGTTATTTTAGTCCTTAGACCTGAAATCATCATAGATTCCAACATGAGAAATATTGTGTTTTGACTCAATCAAACATTATCTTTAACCGGATAATTATAAAGGTTGGGATTCGGCATAATATGAATCATGTAGAGGAAGTTGAGTGATTAAGATGGGATTTGTTCCTCTCATTAATTTGAGAGAGATATCTTTTGGGCCTCTTGATGGGTAAGACTGAGAAATGCATGGCCATGCTCGAATGAATTGATAAGGAGTTATCAATATCATTTGTTTAAGTCAGTCATACTCTGGAATCAAGAAATATGTGATTAAACGATATAAGTGTGTATTGATCCACACCTTATGTTTAATTATAAGATATCGTGTAACAAAAGGATTAAATAACTGACTGTTAATAGGTAGAGTCGGATCACCGATCTTCACTTAATTTGGGTAGACATAATGTCTTGCTAGAGACCAATTATGTCTTGTAGATCTAAAGTGTGTTTTAGATCTACTGCCAACATTAAGTGAACCTACAGGGTCACACACAAGAATGAACTAAAAGGATCGTGGACTGAATTTAAATAAGTCCAACGGGAATAATAAACAATTATAATTTGGCCTAATGCAAGTGGGAGATTGTTGGTAATTATGCCCTAGGCCAAATAGTTTTATGTTCCCTAATTAGATTAGGGATTCTTATGTTCGTTAATTATCTTATAATTTATTTAATAAATTATAATATAATTATTTATCCCTAATTAGATTAAGGGGTAAAAATGTCATTATTGAATGACATTATAAATAGAACATAAGGGTTTGTCTTTAGGGTTAGACAACACATGCTGTCACATTAGACTGCAGTGAAACACTGTAAACCCTAAAGCAAATAACACGAGAGTCGTGATTAGAAAGTTTAATCCCGTTCGAATCTAGAAGGTGTTCTAGATTGTGCTAGCACACAGAGGATCTTTAAGGAGCATTCATTCGTGTGGATACCGTAGAGGGTGTTTGCGTTTGCAACATCTCAGATCCGAATTTCCAGATTTGAAAAAGTACCAAAAAGGTATGGATCTGAAATCTTTATCTGTTCTGATCTAATCGATACACATGGATACTGGGTTAGGGTTTTCTTTTGATTCCGCTGCAAAAAGATTTGATCTTTATAAAAATTTTAAACCCTTGGAACCCAACAGCAGCAAGACATGACAATCGTGACTCTTAAGACCTCTCAAACTAACTTCATCAGCGCCTAAGCAAGATGATATATTTGAAGCATATCCATTAGGCATCTTCACATCCCTGATTGAATTACATACCTCTCTCACTTGCCTAGTCGATAGTGTATATGCAGCTGGAGGTTTGAAAATGAGTCCACCACGTTGCTGCAGGTGTAGCTCGGAACGAATACCCATTTCTTGGAGTGTGAGTCTCGCCTTCTCTGTGTCTTTTGACTTTCCCTTAAGACCAAAAATAATTCCCACTAGGTTATCGTATATATTCTTTTCGATATGCATCACGTCAAGATTATGTCGTATGTGCAATTCACTCCAATATGGCAATCGGAATAGCAAACTCTTCTTACACCAATTTGTCCCGTCTTCATTCCTCCGACGGCATAGGCGCTCTTGCAATTTTCCTAAAATGACATGCTCGTATAGACTCAATTGATCGATGATGTCTGAACCAGAGAAATCCCTCGGTCGTGCCCGTGTTTCCGTGGTGCCGTCAAAACTTACACTGTCATGGCGCCACCTATGTCTCAAAGGCAAAAACCGTCTATGGCCCATATATTGGAATTTACTATTTGAATGGCCACTTGTGCAGTCAATGTTACATACTGGACATGCTTTATAACCCTTCGTCGTCCAGCCTGAAATGTCACCGTATGCCGGGAAATCGTTAATAGTCCATAATAACGCAGCATGCAGTCGAAATACCCGTCCTTCGACCAGATCTAGTGTTTTGACCCCATTTGTCCAAAGTTCTTGTAGCTCATCTATCAATGGTTGTAAGTACACATCAATATCTTTACCTGGTGATTTCGGCCCCGGTATTAAAAGAGACATCATCATATATGGCTCCTTCATACATCTCCATGGTGGAACATTGTATACGAACATAATAACTGGCCACACACTGTATGTCGTGCTCATGTTTGCATATGGATTAAACCCATCTGTGGCAAGTCCTAATCGTACACTTCAGGGGTCCGATGCGAACAAAGGATATTTGTTATCCAATCCCTTCCACTGTTCGGAATCCACCGGATGCCTCAACACACCATCCACGGATGTATACTTTTTCTTGTGCCATCTCATCTCTGGAGCCGTCTTCCGGCACATAAATAGCGTTTGTAATCTTGGAACTAATGGAAAATGTCGCAACACCTTAACCGGTACTGTTTTTTGTTTTCTTGTATGAAGCTTCCATCTTCCTTCCCCACACACTGGGCATGTATCAAGATTTTTTAATTCTTTTCGAAACAAAACGCAATCATTTTTACAAGCATGAATCATGTTTGCATCCATGCCTAACTGCTTCAAAAACTTTCGTGCTTCGTAATATGATGTAGGTAACAAATTGTCGGCAGGTAACAAACTTTTTATTAAGTCAAGCCAATTGTTAAATGACTTCATAGACTGCTTACCATCAATCTTTAGATTTATCATTTGCACTACTGCTGATAATAATGAAAACTTTGTACATCTCAGATACACTGGACTCTTTGCTTTTTCAAACATTCCAGTCCACCCATCTCCATTAAACCCACTACTTTCATCTTCGCTGTCAGTATCATCGCCATCGCCATCGCCATCACTTATATTAACAGCAATATCTTCCAAAAGTTTTTGATCTGCCTCATCTTCAAAGTGCGTGTCTTCAAGTAGATTGCTCCCTTCATCCATAACAACATTATCATGTACTTCGTATTCATCTACATCCTCACCATGATAAATCCAAGGGGAGTAGGTCCAAGCCATTCCCCTTCTGAGGAGGTGATACTCAATAATCTGAATAGATTGCCATGAACCATTGAGGCAATCTCTAAGGGCATCTAATCAGTCCATCTGCCCGCTTATGGTTTACAGCAGCTTCTAAAAACTCTCTAACCCCATTTCTATATTGCGTTGTTGTCAAATCACGTGTCATATGCCAACTTCGTTCAGACATCCTAAATTGACACTTAATTTATTACCACATTTAAGTCACATCGGATAACTCTCCTATAACTATGCAAGCATCTAAAATTGAAACACCATATGTTTAATTTACTTATTATTTAACCCTATATGTGTCATGCAATTACAGATAATATGTATAGTTTTATTGAATCTTTAAGAAGAAATACATTACTACAAATTTAACATAAATTAATTCATAAACATATAAATAGGAGCATTTACTACTGTACACATACATACATACATTTATGAAGTTAAACATATTACACATGTATTAAACATTAATATATAATTGTTATATTGTAACTATATATGATTTTTGTTCACATACAATTAATAATATTTAAATAATTGTATTTACACTATGTATCATAAAAGAAAACACAATACACTATATTAGACAATTATATGCCATCACTAAATCCTAAATACATATAATATTTTTACCTTACTTATAATAAATATATAAGTATACATATAATATACAGGAAATACTACATATATAAGTAGTATTATTTCAATACTCACACTTATTTTATGTCTTATTAATCTAAACATATAAAACAAGCTTTGGATAATATATAAATACTTGATCCCAAGTATGTACATAGTTTTTTCAATTTCTAACAATAAATACATAACTATATATTGAACATTCATTAATCAATATACATGAAAATATTAACATCTCAGTATTTATATTTAATCCATGTGACATGATATTAAACATAATAAACATAGATTGAATAATAACATGTAATCACATATCCTAAAAATCTATAATTTTTTCAACTACACACTAATATACATAACTATAAATTAAATACATATTACTACATAAATATTTACTACTACTATTTAAATAAATGAATTAAAAATTTCATAACAAATTGAACTAACCTTGTAGTAATTGTAGTACAATAAATATCGATCAAATCCACCCAAATTATCAGATACCTGCATTAAAAATTAAAATATCAATAAAAATATATTTTACTATAAAATAAAATACTACAAGAATTAAATAAAAAATAAAAACTTACCGTATAATTAAATTTACGTAATCGAAAATATTTTTTTTTCCTGATGTGTGTGCGTGAGTGTATGTGGGTGGGTGGGTGGGTGGGTGGTGCACGTCAGTGAGCTAGTGTGTGTGGGTGTGAGCGAGTGAGTGTGTGCGTGAGTGTGAGTGTGAGTGTGTGTGTGTGTGTGTGTGTGGGGGGGGAGGGGGGGGGGGAGGGGGCGGGAAGGGTGTCTGTGTGTGTGTGGGCCGGAGTGTGCGCGAGCGAGGGAGAGCGACGGAGAGATGTGCGAGAGAGAGAGTGTGAGAGGTGTGAGTGAAAAACAGGGAGGGGAGGCGATATATATAGGGCGAAGATGAGGCGAAATTCGCCTCATAAAACAGAGGCGAATTTTGCCTCATCCTTGTCAGCGTGAGGCGAAATTCGCCTCTCTTGTTGAAATGAGGCGAAATTCGCCTCTTAATTTTCGCCTCCTCCACCAACATTTCTACTAGTGAGTGAAATGAAACACTTCACCTTTGATGAGCATATCTATACTAGTGTTAATATATCATTTATATAATTAATATTATCTATATGAGATTTGAAACTATCATATGCAATTTTTTTTTCCTTTTCAAGGAAAGTTTGTTGCATACACGATAAGGATTACTAATCATCAAGTGGTCCAGTTGCAAGAAGAGTGAATAAGATACATACTGCAAGGCTTTGGGGACCAAAACCTAACATATGTATACAAACCCTTATTGTCGTGGAATATTGCCCAGTCATCATAAGGATTAACTTTCCGATAAATGAAGGTGGAATAGATGAAAGAAACTGAGATTGCCACATCTTGACATCAAGAACGGCAGTGGAAGTTCGCCAAATTTGTCCATGCAGTAGCCTTTGAAAATGTATTTATTGAAATTGTTTCAACGATAATCCACCGACAGACGTTCATTTGTCTTTTCTATAGGCATTTCAATCTACTAGTGGATGTCCAATCACGACATAAGTGCAACAATTTAATAAAATTATAAAACAATTAATTTTAATAATAGCATAAAAACTAAAGTCAATTACATATTACAAGATCTTTGAAAATTTTTAAGAGTGGATAGTTACAGAAAAGGAAAAATATGGATAAAGAAGAATAGTTAGTCATGAATTGGAGAGTAAAGTATAACGGTTTTAGTTAACTGATATTGCATGATAATCAAGTTACTAAAGCCCTTATACACTCGTGCAAATATGAACTTTCTAATCATAAAAAAAAAAAAAATTGATATATATAGATAGATAGATATAATGTGAAAAAACCAAATAAAAAATCTATGAAAATGTGGCAAAAAGCATAACTTAACTCCTTGTCCACAACTTCTCTATATTTCCTAGAATGTCCTTAACATATTTTTAAACGACGATAACTTGACATTTTCTATCCATAACGCTAATCACCGAATACAGTATATACCTTGGAGTCGCTCACTCTCATTGGTTAGCCACTGACACCAAGGAAATTCGAAAGACTCCTAACTTACCGTTGTTTATTGTTAATTGTGGATGGAGAAATATATCTCGACATCTTTAAAATCCCTTCAATCTTATCATTTCAGTCAACGATTTTGTATTTTGATTCAACTAATCCTCATTAAATTGTACATCCAGTATAGATCTAGAGGTGGATTTATGACAAGTACAATCAACATAAAAGCAAGTTGTCATCAGTTTTAGTTAATTATCTCTTTTCCTTTAATATATAGAAGCGAATCATGCTTGTATTTGATTTATCTTTTCTCCATCTAATTGACATATATTCGGTATTTGATTAAATTAAGGTGCTTGTGAAAAAAATATGGAAATAAAAAAAAATGAAGATATTGCTGATATATAAGTTATATAGATCAAATATAGATACAAATATAGAAGACAAACAAAATATCGAAACAAATCCTATTTTAGGTGAAATTTAAAGAGACTAGACAAAAGTAACAAACCTCTATCTTGGTATTCTTATTGTAAATAGATGTTAGGTAAGAGATTCAAACTTAAAATTTTCTTTTGAAACCTTAACCCAAAAATTTTAGGAAATCAATCTAGTTTGAATCTTATTGAGAAACAAAGGTTCTTGTTGAAAGATTTGATTTTATAGAAAAAATGAACATTTCATGCAATACTAAGTTTTCAAGAAATATGATAACTTTTAAGTTTGACCAAAATTGAAACCTTTCATGGAGAAAACCCAATAAGATTAATCTTTACAATGTACTTTAGATGATGAACCGATGACCTAATTAAGTCAAGCCACAACCGACCAATCTTTAATGGCAGTTGACCACTCCATAGCAGTGGTAGACTGACCCCCTTTTTTCTGGTACCAACTTTCATAATTTGACTTACTTAAGTAATAGTTTAAGCATTGGTTTTATATATTTGGTGGAATTAGGGATGTTTACGAGGCTATGGTCAAAATATATAAGGAACAACTAATAGCATACTTGCGGATGATTAGTTAATGGAATTGAATTTTATTTTCTTTTATACATGGATAACGAATCATTTTGAGTTTCTTGAGATCATTAAGGCTTTAAAAATGTATATAGCTGCTATTGTTTGTTGATTGTACTTGTTAAGAAAAACTAAACTTTTATTAAATATCTCAACTAATAATATGATGTGTTGTTTCCACTAGTGAGATATCGTATTGTAGTTTGGGTTGTCATGGTTTTTAGTCCAATCTCTATTATTGGCATTACAAGCTATTCACTAATCCATGTAATTGGTATCAAGGATTGTAATCCAATTGATATAACTGATATTATTAGGCTATAATCAAATCTATTTAATTAGTATTATGAGTTGCAGTCTGAATTGATATAACTGTGACAAGATGATTAGAACCCATGCAATCTTAGCCATCAAATTTGTAAATTGAAGAAATTGAGAAAAGGAATATTACGGTGACTAAATCCAACATAAAAAATATGAAACTATGTACGGAAAAGGAGAACAAATCCTACTTATATAGAGAGTCATCCAATTCCCTTTTGCACCGAAGAACAAATATAGTTGAACCACATGCAAAGAGATTGAGTAATCGCTAGAAACAGTAAATTAATAAAACCCGTACTTAAACAATAAATCATCTTTGTATCTATTAGAGTATGAAAAACATACACTGAAAAGTAATCTGAATACATAAATGATTGAAGGGGAAACGAAAGAACACATATGTGTTTTTGTATTTATTAGTATCAATGACTATTTTACTATATTTATTTACCAAAGGATCTGATACATCATAGAGAATGAAAACATTTTACACGTGCACTATTAGAGAATTGATTTTTGGTAATGAAATAAGTGGCGATGATTTTTGTAACAGAAATTTACATTCAAAAATTGAATCTTTATATTGAAATTCCAGTTTTCTAGTAGTTGGATAGTGTGAGGGAAGTCATTAATGCAAAAATGATGAAAATTTGCTGTCTCAGGAGTGCAGTCTCCATCCTGTCTCAACCAATAAATAATTGCCACATATATAGAGTGATGAAAACTGTTTGCCATATTTTAAAGATATTTTTATTTTTTAAAATTATTTAATACATGTCAATTATTTATTTGCTGGGACAAATAAAGACACTATTTTGAAGACAGCAAATATTTTTCCATGCAGAAATACGTTGTGATTCAAACGATGGGCCCTTATGAGAAGCCAACCATTATATCACAAAGTAGAGCCTACCCATTGGGCCCAGACTTGGTTCATGTCTTTCTGAGATTTACGTGGGCCTATAGTGGACTTTTGGCAAAAGAGAGTATTTGTACTTTCTTTTCAATCTCTATACCTATTTTTCCACGGGTATTTTTATAAGCATTGCTGTGACATTTACTTTTTGATAGACATATATATATGGTTTCGGTTTTGGAACCGAATCGAATCAAACTAGAACTATTGATTTTAGGTCATGAAAATGAAGAATCGGAACCACAACCATCTCCATAATTCCAATTAAGTTCTATGAAACCAGCGGTTTTTTTCGGTTCTGGTTTTGGAATCGAGAAGCCAATTTTTTAAAGTAAAAATAAAAAATAAATTAAAAAATTTTATTTGTAATAAATAAATTTTAAACTCAAAATAATCATTTATTGAATCTAAAAATGTTAAATTATTTAACCAAAATTTCTAAGAATTTGTTTAGAATATATATACAAACACAATCAATAACATCAATTGTAGTTAGTAATATAAGATTACAAAATGACCTAAAGGATAAAAAAAAAATTACAATACAAAAAATCGTCTCACATTATTAAGATAATGAATTTTTGCTTTTAGGAGAAGTGAATATAAACTAAATTATCTATGATTTGAACCTATATTTATTTATGTTGTTGGTAATAACTCATTACATATTTGTAAATAGACAGTAAAATTTACTATTCATGTGAAATAACGTAAACATTAATAATTATATATTTAATATATATTTAAATTTTTTCTCTAATAATTTTTTTTTCAATGGAACTTGTTCTAGGCCGTAAAACCACCTAAGAACGGAAAAACGGCGGTTTCTTAACCGGTTCTAGAACTAGTCAATCGGTTCAATTCTAAAACCACCTGTAGCACTTTTGGTTCGATTTCTAGTTCGGAACTAAATGGTGTCTATGTCTACTTTTAGGTGGAGAACTTTTAAGAATTCAGGGTAAAGATAAAAGAATTATACAAATTGTGGCTCGAATTTTTTTATACCATGTGACCCCAGATTTCTTTTTCGGACATCCTAGAGGTCGATGAAGTTGTGTATTGGATATGCACTGTTGGGTTCGGTCTACCGGACCTCCATATACGAGGTTGGTAAAACATTACGCCTCATATCTCCGATAGAGACACTCTTTATCCATCATGATCCTCCTTTCTCAGTAATATTTAATGCACCTTTTCATTCCCTTTTCTAAAAAACATATTATTTTTATTTTATTGTACATTCTAGTCCATATTTATTGAACTTCTAAACAAAACCATACAACTGGATTTGGATTTAACTGCAATTTTTTTTCCTAATCTTTCGTAATTTATAGTCAATAGCTGTCAATATTTTTAAGATATTATCTTCTGTGTTATAATCTCAGCCATGAGTTACATGTGGCGCTATCTTAAGGGACCAAGCTAAAGAAAAATAAAGAAAAGTAATTAGAGAGAATCTATTTTTCATAAGATTTAACCAATATAAAACAAAATGGATTCATTGAGTATTACTATTTATATACAAGTAATGTGTCAATAGGGATGTAAAAAGAGGTCAAATCACTCATGGCTACTCGATCCAATTTCAATTCAAGAAATTGAGTTAAATTTATTTGATTAGTTTATCAATTTAGGCTTAAATTTCACAACATTTAGTCCAATTAACTCTTGAATCTAATCGAACTTAAATACAATGGAGATATTATTTGAATTCATGCTCAGTTTAAATTTTAATATCATTTTAATTAGAAATAAAATCTATTATTTTGATAAACTAAGTTTAAACGAGCTTAAGTAGGTTGAGTTTGAATTCGTTCAATACTACTTTAAGTCAAACATGAATTCAAGATTCTAAAGTTGTTCAACTTCAAGTTATGTTGGACATTTGAAATTTTAAGTTGAGTTCAAATTTAAGTCTTATAATAAGCCATATTGACTACGGTATTAGTAAAATATAATTGGTCATGTATAATAATAAAAGAAGTAGTTTGTAAATTTATTACCATATTATGCACACATTACATATATTATTTTTTTTCCTTTTTTTATTAATACTAGTGGATCACGCATGAAAAAAGAAAAGTGGAAATAGTTTTTATTAAAGAATGTAAAGAGGGAGAAGCCAGAGAGAAGAGTAGATGATGGTTTGTTATGGGAAAAGAGACGGAAGAGTAATTGTTCAATAAGATAAATACCTACAAACTTTTAAAAAAATTTTACAAATTAACCATATTCACTTAATATTAATAAAAAAAAAAAACTATAAACTTACATCTCAAAATAATTTTGATTAGTTAGATCTCAATTAAGAAAGCTACCGAAAAAAATAAAAGAAATATATTAAAAGCGATAGAATTAAAGACATAGATCTTTCATAGGTCTTTTTTTTTTTTTTTATCAAAATATATTACCGAATGATACATCTGTGTCGTGCGTTCCAAAAAAAAAAAGAAAAAAGAAAAGTGGGAGTGGTTTTTGTTATAAGAGAAAATAAGGAATAATCATCCACCAAGATAAAATAATCATATTATGGGTTTTAGATTTTTTATACAAATTAGCTGCATTCACTTATAATAATAATAATAATAATAATAATAATAATAATAATAATAATAATAGATGACACACTTGATGTACAATAGCCATACCATTACCATACTATTCCTCACTTGTTATGCGCACTTACATGACAAACGAGGTAGATATGTAATTTGCCACAACGTACGAAACGATAATGAACAGATAATAAGATAAAATTAATCCAGAGAGTTACAAATGGCATGAAATGGAAGAGCTCCTCTTTTCGTTTGCTTTTCCCTAATGGATCCAGCTGTAGTGTCCTGAGGAATCTCTCTTTCTCTCTTGCCCCCACAATGCACATGAAGGCACATACCTTATTAGAAGACATCTAGTATTTGACTAATAATGATTATTGGTACAAGAAAAGAAAAGAAAAAAGTAAAATAGCCAAAAAATTGGCTTTTCTTAGAAGACATAAGCACTTGATATCAACCTAAGTAGAATTAAACCCTTAGAAGGAGTAGAGATGATGTCAAGATTATGATTTTTGATAATGGATCGAGTAGCGAATGAGATGCCAACGAGGGCTGAGGAGGGTTGTTATAATATGGAAAATATGGCACCATAGAATTTGGTGGGGGATGATCGAAAGGGTAGTTCCCAGGAATTGGCGGCGGATATAAAGCTCCTCCTCCACCACCGCTGCTGCCAGTTGGTGGTGGATAAGTGTTCCCGCTGTCAGAAGGAGGTGACTCGAAACATGTTTCGCAACTAGGGGCCTTTGGTGGTGGGGGGCATATAGGGACAACTGGCGGTGGTGGCGGTGGAAGCACAGGTGGTGGAGGTGATGGGGGAGGAGACGGTGTCGGTGGAGGAGGACATTCAACCGCAGGTGGTGGGGGAGATGGAAGGGGTTCGCAAGGATTGTCACATGCAGTACACATTGTGCATGAAATTTGTTCTTTGGAAGTGTCGGTGACACTTGGTTTTGACTCAAGTGACATTCTCGATGGAATTGATGTTGTTTGGGCGATAGAGAAGTTTAGGATTAAGACTAAAGTGATAGAGAATCGAAAATGGTCGTAGGGTTTCTGATTGGCCATTGTTTAAAAAGATTTGAGACTTTAACAACCTTAAGTCAAGTGTTTGGAGAGGTTAAGAAAAGGAAGGCAATATCATGAAAGAATAAATTAGAAGAATTTCGAGAATGAGAGGGCATGTGTATGTGTATGGGCGACCGCAACTTGACTTGGCGTGATTTATCTTCTACGGCATTCTCGTGAATTTATGAAATATTTTTTGTGAAGAAACAATGTTTAGTAAGAGAAAGGAACAAAATAGAAAGGTTGCGTAGATATGGAGATAGAGGATGAGATGGGGTATGACTGTGGACCTGTGGCGGTGTTTCATTTTACTTTTGCTTCTTCCATTCACAGTATGCAGGATTTGTAGGTACAAATGGGTGGGAGTGGTGGAATGGAAAAAGCTACCACAAACACATCATTCACTTGGGTATAGTATGGACGACGAGGTGAGGGCACGCGTGAGAAGCGAAATCAACTCATTTATGAGCATATAGAAAGTCTTCCAAGGCCCCTAGCTGACATGTTTATAGTAAGAATCTTACCTATTGCCCTTACGTACTGTTACCAATGCCATTTCTTTTTTTTTTTTTTTTTTTAGTATTTAATTGTAAAATGGGAAATCTGTCTAAATTGGTCATAAGTATCAAATGAGTCCTATGTGGCTTCAGAGTAGTGATGAATAGATGATATTTTGTAGGATGATTCAAATAAAATGATAGGACGGCAAAATAAAGAATTTTAATTATTTTAATATAGTAGTAACAAATTAAAAACCAAAGAACTTCAAGCATTAACATTATAGTTCTTGAGAAATGGGTATTAAAATTTGTTTGGATTGCTTGTTTGACCCTTGGGAATAGAATTGCATATGGGAACACCATTTCTTTGATTTTTTATATTTGTGCCAAATGAAAAGAATATACTAGGTATTTATAAGCTCTTGAACATAAAAACAATTCTTAAATCATCTAATGATTGATAGACAAAATGGGATAAATTCATTTATGGTTATATTGAATGAGCTCACTAAAATCCAAAATTATTAACCTTTCTTCAAAATATACAAATTTATTTGAGAGTGGTTAAAGGCATCCATCCTTACTCAGAACTCATCAAGTTATATCATCTCAATTGTTCCAATTAAAAACTAGACTCCTTGAATCTTAATAGATAACTAGACTTTTTGGATCTCGCCACAACCTGAAAAGCTAAATCGAATAATAAGTGATTTAATCCAATATATTAATATAAAAATATTATTCCTATACAATAATAGCTTTACGCACTTAATAATTGTTTTGTGATATTAATTAATGGGATAATTTATTCTTTCTTTGCACATGCATGCAAAAATGTTCATATGGGATAATTTGATACAAATAATTATGCAAATGGAACCAGAAAAAGGTGGTTCAAAAGTTATTACCACAAGTTATTTAAAATAGAGGTGTGCAGGTGAGTTAAATAAGTCAATCTGACCTGGCCCATTTGCCCATGAGTTAAACAAGGAAAAAAATTTAGCCTGCTTGACAAATGGGTCAAAATTGTACTAACTTGGCCAAACGGGTTAGGCCACTTATTTAGCTTACCTAACCCACTTGTATATCTTCACATGTTAAATGAACCAAATTGACCTGCTTAACCCAGTTATACTAATTGAATGAAAATTATATAATAAAAATTAAGTTTTATAGGGTTATATATATTACTTATTAATTTTATTACTATTTTAATTACCTATATATGAGTAAGCTTTTTTAAATAATTTATTGGATATCAACTATTACTATTAAGCAATGTTGTCAGAATCGGACTAGGGTTTGACCAGGACAAGCTAGGAGGTTAGGGTTCGAACCGAGGTCACGAAAAAGTAAAAATATAAGGATAATTTAATTATGAAAGACCACTATATATGACATCACTCAATTAAATCTATATTGGATCAAATTCATAAATTAATTATTAAATAAGCATGATATAATAATTATATTTTATAAATTTGTAATAAAGTATGTATAAATATTTAAATTTCTAATTTTTTTTGTTTTTTTTTTTGTCCGAATCAAACTTAGTTCAACCGCCCGAGTCCAATCGAGTCCACCTGGGTCTCACCAATTTGATGTCAAAACAAGTCATACACGAGACCTGGCTTGGCATTAATGCCAGTTCCGGTTGAATCAGGTCGAAACGACCAGTTTGGGCCGATTTTGACAACAATGCTATTAAGTGGATCCACTTCATTTGTGTCAAAAAATAAAAAATTAAAGTATGACAGTTATTTTTTGAATTTATTTTATTGGACAGTTACTCCTATCTCTCTTCCCAATAACCAAACCATACTCAATGTAACTCCTCTCTCTCTCTCCCCCTCCCTCTCCTTTACTTTTTATAACAAAAATCATTCCCACTCTTTTTTTTTCCTTTACACACGCAACCCAAGTGTGTCATCCACTAGTATTCTATATATTTAAAACAATAAAAATACACTTAAAAAATGTTATGACGTAGATGCATCAATTTGTCAATATGCATCAATTTGTCATTCTTTATTACCATTAACATATAATTTTAAGCTCAAACATAAAAATACTAGGAACAATGCTACATTAGAAGTCATTTTTCCTTCAGTTTTATAATTATTATTTTTAATATAAGTGGGCTTGCAGGTTAAGCCACTTAACCCACGAGCTAACTAATTTTAACATGCTGGTTAATTGAGTTGGGTAGAATTACCCAACTTTTACTCCAACTAAAAAGAGTTAACTATAATAACCCTTTTTTAAAACGGGTTAGCTTGCTTGGTAAAAGCTTATTTGCACAGCTTTAAATCCAACTATCTATGAATGGATGTTAGAGTTGATAGCTATAATAAGCATAATGAAAAGGAAAAATATAGCTAGGAATTTATAGATTATCATGGATAATACTTGTAGTGCCTTAAACTTAAGGACATCTATACTCCTCATGTGTCCACAGTTAATTGTAGGCATGCTATAGTTTAGAACCTGCTATAAACCTCAAAAATTATATAACTTCACATCGCATTTTTAAGGATATTACATTTATTAATATGTTTAAACATATCACTCTTCTTAGCTTCGGAGTAACAATAACACAATACACACATAACACTTACTGTATGGCTCAACGAGTCCATTAAATATTCTTACAACTAATATAAAGGTCTATGCCCATAACCAAAATACACTAAGAAGGAAGTAGTACAGAGAACATAACATCACTTGAAGTTTCTATCTCTAGTAAAACATATAAAAAACTATATATCAATAGGGTAGTCAGCTACCGCTCTCCCTATAATAGTCAATCATTATATATTTGTTTAATTTAGTCCAACAAACATTAAAGGGATAGCTCAGTACTCTTGCTCATATATAGTTATTTATAAACATATATATTGAATATTGGGTACACTCCAATAACCACAACACCAAAAACACCATGTCCTATTTGCATCCTTTCCGAGTGTAACATCACTCAAAATAGTGCCATATAAAAATCATCGGGTTACCATAATAATAGCATGGGTATTCTCCAATTAATGCTAGTAGTCAGCATATGCAACAAATAATTATTAAAACCAAACAGTTAATTAATTTAATTTATGATTCTATCTTAGACAAGCATAAGTAGCAAGCAAGGATACATATATATGGAACGTGGACTCTTTTTGAACTGTACATCCTTCTAAATGCAATTAAAATACTTTTAATTTTACTTATAGTTTACATTTTCTATAGTTTTCGCACTTACACCTCCCTCTCTTCTCTCTTAATCTAAAAGAATGTAAAATATTAATTGAATAAGTAATTGGCAATCGATTTAATTGTTTTCAAACTTCTATGTCCTAGAGTATAATTAAATCTTAAAGAAATGAGTTATTGGCAATCGATTTAATTGTTTTCAAACTTCAAGGGCTTTGAAGGAACATTGACATGAATTTGAAGTTGTGTTGCATGGGTTAACCATGGGCATGTTACAGTTCATATTTGAAGCAGAAGGGTAACACGAGTTGGAACATGGGTTGTGTTTAAGTTACGTTTTAAATTAAAGCACTATACTATATAACACGGGTTCAAACATAGATAGTGCTCAACTCGTGTTTGAAATAAAAGCATTATATTAATGTAACACAAATGGAACATGACTAACCTAGGTTTGAACATAGTTCCATTTGTGTATGCCCAAACAATAGCTTTTCAACATTTTGCAAAAACATAACACCCTAAATCCATTCTAGCATTTATTCAACATCAATTTATCACTTGTACGTCTTCTAAAACATAACTCAACCCTGGCACCAACATAAACATAATTACATTAAATTAGTAAAAGACTTACTCAATATCAATGAATCCTCTATACAAACTAAGAATACCAATATTTCAAAACCTACACAATAATTAATTTACTCTTCCATCATGTAATTATCGACATTTTCAACATATCTCATAATCTTTTTGTCAACTCTCACCAGTTTATTAACGAGAAGCCTTCAAATTGTACTAAGAGTTTAATTAGTAAAGTATTGAGAAAATTGAAATATTCAACTTTAAGGCATGTTTACAACTAATAATTTGTCAAACTTAAAAAAGAAAGTGTCTTAGATTTGATTTTTTAGAAAGGAACAGTTATAATAGGTTGGGATATAAGATAACTCCTCTAACCTCAACTTATTTATTTATTCCTTTTTTCCCTAGGTTATGTCAATATTCAAACTCATTAAGAAAGGACAAGACATGCAAGACAATCTTAACCAGCTTTATTTTATGTCAAACCCGTATTATGAATTGAAAACATGATTAATTGGTATAGGGACTGACGTGAGAATTATACTTGCAAATCGATCATTTTACAAAACCTGATTACAAAAAGAAAAATTGCATGATGTATTAATAATCTGTTTGATAAGTCAAACTTTAAGGGATGAATTGTAATTTTAATGGATATTAATTCTATACCTTTTAGCAGTATATCCTTTAGTCATGACTACCCACCACAAATTCTAGATTTAAATCTAATGTGAAGCATAGTTTTTGAGATGAATAGATATAAGAAAGGTAAGATATGAGATCTTGTCCATAGCTTTTTCTTAAGTATAGATTCCTAATTTAAGGACCGGAGTTGCAATCATCTTGGAACTTGTTCCCATAAGTCTATAAGGAGTGGAGTAACTCGTGAATCTTATAAAATTTAACAATCTAAATCTTTTAATATTTCCAAACCTCCTATATATATTCTAATTGTAAAGGCATACCCTCACATGTTTAGAAAAGTGACGATACAAATTCTGTTTGATATAACATCTAGGACAAATGTGACATTACAAGAGTGACATTACGAAATATAAATGACAAAATAGAGCAAGACATATCCTCCATCCATGCATACCTTGCAATCTATTCAAAAAGTTTACTAAACTTGCTTAAGATATATAATACCAAATTCATCCTCCTAAGTTAAATACAACATTTTATGAAAAACCAAACGTAGTAAATTAAATAAATAAAAACATAGGAATTAGATATGGGAAGGGCAAAAGACAATTGTAAAGGCAGGGATAATGATGGAAAAGAAAAGAATAAAAGAGGTAGAAGATAAAACTATAATAACGAGACAAGAGAGAAGTCAAAAGAAATTAAGTACGAAATACAGTAGGTTTGCTGTTTTCTATGGTTGATGAGTTTAAACCATAGCCTATATTGTTATTATTTTCTTTTTTTTTTTCCAGTTTTAATAGAGCTTAGAATTTAATTGGGTAATTGTCATATGTGGTAATTGCCACATAACTGGTACTTGAACTTTGTCTATTTATATAATTAATTATTTGTAGTTTAAAAGTGTTAATTTAGCACTTAAACTTTGCTCTTGTAATTAGGTAATTGAATTTTGCCAAATTTTACTATTACGTATTTGAATTTAATCAATATTTGCAATTAGATACTATAATGGTATAATTGATGTCAATAATATAGGAAGTCCATTACACAAATATGTAAAGTTCAAGTATCAAATATGAAATTTATATATCTTAATTTGCATAAAAAGTTTATTATTATTATTATTATTATTATTATTATTACTTAATAGTTTTTGTAGAATGGATTTATGGATATTTTAGATTATGTATGGTGTATTCCTTTGGATACAAGTTTCTAGAAGGCATAGCAGCTATAGAGATTTCATACCTACTATCATACTATGCTCATGGGAGTAGGGTTCCAGTAGAATTGATGTCCAGAATTAATAGTTAATACCCCTCCGCAGCTTTTCCGGCGTACTAAAATTTTATAGGGTATAGACAAAACAACATCGTATTCACTCATCCTATATGTAGCAGCTCCATCTAGTGGCGATGGCTTTACACTACGGACCAAAACCCTCTTTTGACCTAGTGCTTTTGGCATCCCATGCCTTGGCCCGATTATTAAGTGCTATTCTTCACACCAACCCTTAAGGATTTTGTTTGATAGAATTATGCGATATTTATATTTATTTCTACGAACTGGATCTACCTATTACGCATATATCTTGTTTTTGCATGCATCTTTTTTATCAAGCTAATCAACGACATCATTATTGTATATGACTTTGATGTCTTCAAGCAACAACAATATCGACAAAAGCAATGAAGTGTCTCTTCAACCAATGTCTTAATTATGTTTCTGGGTTTATCTTATGAGAAAATGATGAGGCACAATCATCATCCTTTCTCGTGAAGAGTTTAATTAGTCTGTTAAAAAAAAGAATGAATTATTTATCATTAGTCACAGAGATTGATTGTATAATCATTGGTATAAAAAATTGGTGTGCCGATGGTATACTATGGTTTTGGTTCAAACTTTTTATCAAGAAATAGATATAGGTAAAAAAATAGATATTTTTATTCATAAACAAATCAAACAAACCAAATATAAATAATATATATATATATATAAGATTTGACACAAATAAAAATCAAATAATTCAAAATGTCATTTGTTAAGTGCATTTTTTTTCCCAAGTTTGAAATAAATTTTGTAAAAGTTTAAAAGAAGTCTTTAAACTTATTAGTGGAGTCTTGGAACACTTGGTAAGAGAGATCATATTTAATAAAATTTATTCTTTATCTTTCACATATAATTGCTTGATTTTATTTGCATTATGAAAAATAGAGATATATGTCTATTTGTCAATCCATCACAAACTTATTATTTATGCAAACATCAATTATATAACAATAATTTATATATACCATTGCAAAAAGTATGTTAGACGTACAATTGATGATTTTACACAAAAATCATCTATCAAATGAGTTTCACATTATATTGTATATGAATGGCAACTTATAGTTGAGATTTAGAATGATATGAACCATTGAAAAGTGCAGGTTATAAATACAATTTTAGTTCATTGGCAAAATTTGCTTTGTAAGTCATAAATGCTATTTTTAGATGTTTTCTTTTAAATTCTTAGGTTATAAATGTAGTTTTTATACTTTTTAAAAAATCACATTTTGAATATATGATTTTGTATTGGCAAATAGTAATTAAGTTTCTATAAATAATTTTTTTTTATAATATTAATACACGTGTTACAACAATGGAAAATCTGTAATGGAAGATTCGCATTGTATGGTTGGTAGGCAGGATCTTTTAATGAAAGAATATTTAATTCAACATAGCGTTTCCTTTACTACTCCAATGGTACAAGTACCATGCCAGGACTTTAAGCTGAAGTAACTCCCCTCTTGTTAAAGGTTTATGGAGAGCACTTTTTCCACCCAAGTGCTAGCTCGTTAGCATTCATAATCATATGATGGATGGCGGAATTTGTATTTTTATTAAAAGATAAAAGCTAAGATATTCTTTTGTCATTTAAATATATTGTAATAATAAGTTATTTTTCAAGTTTGGGAGTAAGGCCCTTATTGGCCCCTTCTTGGTCAATCCCTAATCATTGTCATGTCATACCTCGGTTTTACACACTTCCTTGGAGTAAAAATCTTACATGAATGACGAGAAAATAGATATTAATATACATGGTCAAAACGAAAAAAAATTTGTAAGTGAATATTAATTAAAATATTTTGGACTCCATGGTTGGAAGGGAATAAGTGACTTATCGGTTTAATTAGTAACAACTTTTAGAATAAAGTTTAGAGTTAGTATTAAAGCCGAGTTAAATTAGTAAGTTAACAATGGAGGTCGGGCTTAGTAATTGAAAAGGTACATTGTTTACTTGCTAAGTTAATTACTATTATTTATTAATTTTAACTGTGAGAGTTTTATTTTTTTCCATCTTATTTTATTTTGTTTATTTTAAACAGTATTCTAAAAATAGAAAAATAAATAAGTAGTCCTTGGACCACTACAAGTAAAAAGTCAATGGTAAAAGCTGTGACATATGTCCTCTTGGAGCTACGAGCACTCGATGATAACGTTTTTCGTACCAGCCATTTAATAGAGCTTGCAAAACACTCATTTTCCATTCTCCAACGGCAAGCGATTTGCCGTTTCCATAAGCATCCTCCTCTCCTTTTACTCAGAACATTTGATAAGATACCAATTAAGGAATTTTTTTACCTTTTCTGTTTATATTTTTATAGGATTCATTCAGTATTAAAAACATAACAAGTTTCTTTCTAGAAATCTGAATATTCACTTTACCAATAAACCAAAAAAAAAAAAAAAAAAAGAAAAGAAAAGAAACATGAATATTTACGGAATCTTCTTTTTCATTTGCTATCATTCTAGTTCAAACAATTAAAGAAAAAGGTATGGGGCGAGAAAACGAGGAGAGTAAGTCCGTCTTCATCATAATTGATACAATATTATTGAAACTTTTACGGTTACATTAATAGGATCATGTATTAAATTATTTGATCATTAAAATAACTATTTAAGTGATATAGGTATATTAAACATTTCGTGATAAAATAAAATATCCATGTATATACAGCAGTTACGTCGAGCACATCACGCTCCCACCACAAGAGTTACATATCAGTTTCCATTCCTTGCGAGAAAGGATTCAACAAGCACGTGTATTACGTGTTATATGCTTGTATTCATACATGTGGCCTTCTATACCTAATGAATCTATACTAAGAAAGGATTTGATGAATATTATCTATCATGGGTTTATAGACATAACGTACAAATACAAATTAAATTTATATATAGATAGTAATTATTTTGAAAAGGAATGATTTAATCAATATACGTATAAAAATTAAATTAGTATTCGCACGCTATATCTAACATAGCGTATAATATTGAATGAATTTCTTTCTTGATATGAGCAAGGAATGGGTGAGCATTATCATTATCTCATAGGTTGGATATTGAGAACCGTAATCGAAACGTCTTATTGTTATCTGATAGGTTGGGTAGGATCGTAGAAACAGTCAAGAAAAGAAAGTATGGCTATTTATTTACTTTGTCTGTAGACTAGTTGCTAAATTCCACAACATTTTTTTTGAAAAAAAAAAAAAAACAAAATAGTTACTTTGACATAAAATATGATAGTATCAATCTTCTTCTTCTTCTTTTCAATAGACAGCGCGCACATCTTTTAGACACTACATATATACAACTCTCAAATTCATAGATATATGATGACACGTTCTCAAATATTATCTTAAACATATAACACATAATTTTAAGTGATATGGCAAGTGAAAAGGAGAAAAAAAAAAAAGATTCTTAGGTAGACTGTAGTTACAAGAATGCAAACGACAATAAAAAAAGGGATAACAAAAGAAAGAGATATTGGATAATATAATTTATTTGTACTGTATTTAGTATATATGATACTAAATAAGAATTTTTATATTGTATATTATTTAGTATACACAAGTACAACACAATAATATTATAAAATATTTGGGTTGTGTAGTGAAAAAATGATTTATCACATCCTTTATATATTACTATTTTTTTTTTTTCAAATCTGTCCAGTTTCTTAATGTCGTTGTCAAGTATCAAAACTCATGACAACAATTAAATAAGAAAATAAGATTTTTTGTCCAATCTATTCTCATAAATTCATACATACCAACCATCCTAAAAAATTTAAGTGGAGAATGGCAGTAAAAAAAAAAAAGAAAAACCATAATCAAAGTTGAAATAATTCACTATAAAGTATCATAGGGTATAATGACTTTCTAAAATTTTAAAGCATCGATTCTCTTAATAAATTCTCTCCCTTACACTCTTAAATACATTTAATAGCACTTTTATAAATAGCATTTAGTTGAAGATATTATAGTTGGATAATTATACTCTTTTATATTTATTTAATTAATTTTGAACATTAATTAATAAGAATAATTTCAAGAGATTAATTTATGCACATAATCAAACAAATTATATATGGTAGGAATGTTTTGGGGTTTTTGAAAATTGCTTTTACTTGTCTAGTGAATTTCATTTCTTCTTCTTCTTTTTCTTCTTCTTCTTCTTATTTTGTGTAACCATGGAATATTTGATACAATTTGTTTGAATTTTGTTATATATTTTGAGCCTTCTTTTGCTCAATATCTAGGCCCATAATGAAAAAAAAAAAAAAAAATAGAGTTCTAGTCTAAGTTAGTACTACAAAACTGACGTAGTGCAAGAACCGTGAAGAAAACCAAGATCTATTTCATTGAGTTAAATCTTCAATATAGTAACAAAGACAAGCCTAAATGCCTATTTATACTATTACATGAGAAAACCCAAAAGACAAATAATAAATACATATAGATAGTGTAACCGACAATTAACGTTGGAAATAAAAGATGGTAGCCTATAATTAATGTTGGCGATTTCAAAAACTCAAAAGTTGAAACCATTAATAATAAAGGCCGGCTTTAATTGAGATTCCGCTGTTGCATTATTCTCCCACCTACAAAGAACTCGACCCCGAGTTCTCATCTATTCGCTTCTTCTTCCTCTCTTTGGATTGTCTTGATTTATCCCATTTATCTTGTAGTTTGACCGTAATTCGCACCGCATCATTCACCCCCACTAGATTAAAAATCATCATTGAGTTTTTTTTTGAGTTTGTTCATGCCCAATCTGGATGGATTGGAGTGATAACTGGACAATCGTTTTCCATATCGATATAAAGCAATAGGACAAATGTACTCACTAATTTTGGCATTACCTCTAGGCCAGGATGTAAGTTTTTGGGCAAATCGCTGAGCCCCACATCTTTAATCTCATTCACTAGAACAATGAATTTGCTTGGAGTTTCTTCAGCCTCTACCTTATCAGTAAATATCAACACCTGTTCGTCAATCAATAGAGGCTTCTCCACAAAGACTTCCTCGGCAACATAATCTTTGTAGGTGTCAGCTTCTTTCTCATTGTTCTTACCATCACCAATCTAAGCACTCTGCTCTTCGAGGGTTAAGTTCTCCTCTGGTTCCACCAATTCCTCCTTAGGCACTTTTGGAATTAGGTTCACTAGTTCAGGCGTCTATAGAATTTTCTAAGGAAGGATTTGCTTGCAGTCTAGGGGAAAGAAATGCCGCTTCATCAGGTACTTCATCATAAACCAAGTCCTCATAGGTTTCTTGCTTTCAAGGCAACTCACTGCCAAAAGTTTCTCTCACCAATACCATGCATCACCCCGTAAACGATCCTTCACCAACTCTATAATCATACCCTCAGAAACCCTCATATGGTTAAAGAACCTCCCAACTTCCTCAATCCACACCCAAAACTCATCCATATTTTTAGTACAATCAAACTCAGAAACAACATATTTAAATTGAAAGAATATTTTATCTTTATTCTTGCAATTTTTCCTATCGTATAGTCTTCTACCACCATAATCTCTTCTCTAAGCCAAATTTTCTAAAAACTCATTTTCATTATCGGTATCATAAGTAACAAAACTGATCCTTGGATCGCCTTCCTATCGTCTCCAATAATCCTGCCTGCTACTATTGGTATTAGATAGATAGATCAGGAATTAACGACGTTGTTTCTTTCGCTGGATTTTCTGACCCATGGTCTCCTCTACCGTGCTTTATATCGGTCGCCTATAACATTAGACTTCCGTACCCTTAATATCATCATGAATACGATCGCCTCCTATTCTGTAGTCTATTGACATTTCCGTAGGATTTCACCATGCTTTGATACCAATCTGACGAAGCGTGGGAAGCGTGAAGAAAAACAAGATCTACTTCACCGAGTTAGATCCTCAAAATAGCAACAAGGTTAAATTCATCATCTTAAGGATAACATAGAGGACACTGTCTAAAAGAGTTTTTAATTCAATAATATCAAAAGTTCTTATTAACAAAGACAAGCCTAAAGGCCATTTATATTATTACATGAGGAAACTCAAAAGATAAATAATAAATACAATAAATATAAATAAATAGTGTAACCGATAATTAACGTTGAAAATAAAAGTTAGCGGCCTATAATTAATGTTGAAGATTTCAAAAACTCAAAATTGAAACAATCAATAATAAAGGCCAGCTTTAATTGAGATTCCGTTGCTGCATTAAAATCTTGGGCAACCAAACATGCTCATAATATAAGACTTAAATTATTGCAAGATTAAAATTTAGTTCTTTTTATTTTCCTTTAGTTTCAAGTTAAAAGTTAAAGTAAAACGGCTTACCGCTTTCTACCCATGGATTGGACTAATGCAAAAATCATGGTTGATGGGTCGCATTTAGGATGAAAAATTTGAACCTGTAAACTGATGATCTAGGGTCGGGTAGGGTAGTTCCTAACCCATTGGGAGGTCTTTGTGTATGAGCGTTACACTTTTGGAATATGGATTTTAAATTGTTTGATAACCTCCGCTCCCCTCAAGAACCAGCTAGTATTAGAAGTTTTCATATGTTGAAACTCTTCCATTGGAATGTGAAAATCTTTACTTGCAAATTCATAGGAGGTACATGTCACGCCCTGAGGGTATCCTAGTAGTAGTAAAAAAGTCTCACTTGAATACTATCACTAGATTACCTTTGGACAATGACAGGTTTTTAAAACAACAGGATCTTTTTAGTTGCTTGATAAGAAATAACAAATATATGAAAGAAATAACTTAGTGAATAAACATTACAAAACTATTACAAACCATATATTTCTTTTGAAGTACACAACTAAATAATCTAATTTAATAGTACATAACCATCAAACTAAAATATATCTGTAGACTTCTAGCTTGAAAGCTCTTACCGGAGCCATATTCCTGGATGTAACTAACCAGGGTCGTAAAGTAAACCTGAAAAGATTGTTGGAGTATGAGCGAAACCACAGCTCAGTGAATAACCAGACATACCATACATCACACAAGTCATTGACAAAACATATGTAATGCAAGCACTCAACCATATGCACAGATACAAGTTTGGATGATCTAGAATCCAAACAGGAAAAAGATTTACGCCCTCTTTTTAATGAGTTGAAGAACCAGTACTCAATGACCCACCTGCCCAGGAGAGACTAAGTACACATGGAGAATCAGTGATTTCTCGTTTTAAGTTATCACTCTTAATATAGTTGATTCAACTGACCATCTCCTGCAATCCGCTTAGAAACTCCCTAAGTATTAATCATTTCAAAGCGATTTTAGGGGCGACGTTCTTCGGTGCCTTTTAGTTCCTCATAGGACCGCCAGACCAAAGAGAACCTTGGAAGAACTAACACATTAGAACAACCAAATGAAAACAGAGATCCGAAATATTAATACGTAGCAGGCTGTCACAACCATATATGCAATAATGCAATTTGTGCAATGCATGTTCATATTATTTTGCTAAGTCAATAATTCTTAATCAATTTCAAAGTGACCATACATTACACACAATCATCATTATACTATTTCACAACATCAATCATTGCATTATCCTTTTATAAGGATATTTTAACAATCATACAATCAGATCATATCATACTTTCAACAAGCACTTATTTGGTTATCTTTACTTTACATATTCAGCTACTTACAAGCACAACCAGTATAATGTGACTGAATACTGACTCAGTCGTAGTAATCTGCTGGTAGATCTTCTAGTGAATCAAAGTCACCTATTTAAGACAAAGTATTCATCAATATAAATTGGCTAAATTTCTATATGTGATTAGTGTCCTAGGCTCGATATTTTGGTAATTATTATTACTTACTGTTGTGGTGTTTCTCCTATTTTATCTCGCATAATTATTTTGTTATTTTTAGGAGTCACATTACTCAAGAAATTAGTTTATTTCAATTTCCATTCTTACCTATTTTATCTGTTTAGAACAAATAATTAACTATAACTTTCATTAACACTAAATATTTTTCTTAGTTCTAGGGTTTTAAAAGTTATTAGATGTTAATCTAAATAGGCTTAAATACTTGTATTAAATTAACTATCTAATACATTCTTATATAACATATATATATATATACTCAGTAGGTATATTATATATGCATATATATAGTTTCTGTTTAGGTCAGAAAAAGCTCGCGTTGAAGAAATTTGGCTGTATGCCGACTCAAAGCCGTCGGCATTTAAGCCCAGATGCCGGTGTAAAATTGTTTTTGAAGAAATTTTCATATCAGGTACACCGGCTTTGAAAGCTGTCGGCTTTCAACATATGCCGGCCCTACGCTGTTGGCGTAGATCTCTAGGAAGCCGGCTTTCATTCAACCTTTACGTGAAAAAATTATTTTACGTAGCCTCTGATCAGTGTAAGCCGTCCCTACGCCGCCAGCCTATCCAGATAAGCCGGCGTTGAGCGGTTACACTGTCGGCTTTGAGTAGTGTTAGTACTGTTCATCGTCTTCCTCCTCGGTTCAATTCATGTTCTTTGATTTTACACGTTAAAAACATACTCAAACTATTTATAAGTGTTTATATATCATATAAAACATGAAACACGTTTGAACATGTTTAAAAACATATATATATATATATATATATATATATAGATCTTGATTCTTACTAAGACATAGCTAGGTTTCGAATTTTTACCTCGTTGGAGCTTGTCCGATGAATTCTGAAGCTTGTGATTGTGTTTATTACGTTCCTAAGATTATTAGAAGTCAGTTACAAAGCTTAGATTTGAAAGAAAATCACTCGAGTTACCTTAACTTACCTTTGAGCTCAAATTCAAGGGTTTTCGGGTTATTTTTCTTTTGATTTGTATTTGATTGGTTTGATCCATTGGTTTTCTGTTTTCAACTCATTCCAGTCGCTATGGAGGAGTAATTTTGTTCTGGAGAGTGTGGGAATTGATGAGTTTTTGGTTTGTTCTCCATTATGAGCATTGATTACTCATATATATAGAAGAAGAAAGAAGAGGACTTGCGGCTGCTTCTCCTTTGCTTTTCTTCCGGTTTGATCTCATTTGGCTATTATTATCACTCCAATTAATGCTATATTGAGTTGTCAATTGGTGATTGGTCCTTGGGTTGCTTTGTTTAACAAATTTAGGTGAATTCTCCCACCGAAAGCAGCCTTAATATATATGTATATATATTAGTTTATTAATTTAGTTTAATTTTAGGATCATTTAACAAGTTATATGGGTACAAATTAGCTAATATTTGGGAGTTTTTGTATAAAAATATGTTTATAAAAGGATACAAAACTCTTAGATTATCAAATAATACAACTTTTAGTTTTATATATACGTAGTTAATTACTCCTATAATTTTATCTCCCGCGATTAGGATTTCTTAAGCTTGTTAGGTCAATTTTTGTTTTAGGCTCCGATAGCTTAAGAAAACTCGGTTTAGAATAATAGCGTGATCCGATTATTTGTTTGGGGTTCAGATTTTGAGTTATTCGACAGTTTGTATTTTCGTTGTGTATTTAAAATCTTTTCGATTTATCTTTGAGTCATCGTTTTCTGTTTATAAGCGTAAATAATCGTTTATGTAGTATTGGACTTAATACGGAAACTAAACTATATATATATATATATATATAGTTTTGATACCGAACATGAAATATTATTAGTAGCTTTTAATTTTAACTAGGAATCTGGAATTTAGGGTTTAAGTCTAAATATAAGCTCATTACTACTTGTTATTCCAATCTCGAATCATTATCGAGATCAATCACAATCATTTAATCTCTATATTTATATTTTCCTATTTAAATCTATTTGTATATCTGGTTTCGGGTTTTAAAGAAATTCTTTATTCAAATTCTAAATCATTTATCTAATCAAATTCTAGATATTGATCTATTCTTAAACTTTAATTAGAATCTAAATCTATTATCTAGTTCATACAATCTATTGTAAGGTCGTGTACTAATGTGAAAAATTCCCGGGGTTTACAGTACAAGGAAAAGGAACCTTCGTGAGTTTGCGATGTGTATCCTCATTTAATTAATAATTTTTGAGATCATGACGAGGTTTCTCTCTCTCCCTCCATATATATATATATTATAACTTAGAGCTATTTGTTGTAACGATGTAGAGGATTAAACCTTATTTTGGGCTTTAAGTCCAATAATAGTTTGAACTTACTCCCTGAGCTGAAGTAACAAGGTACAGAGACTTAAAACTATGTTACAATGATCAAGAGAGAACTGATATGGTAGAGTTAAAGTTTATTAGATTTGGCATGCTTATATATACCGTTTCTCAATTTATGGCTCATGTACTACAAAATAACCCTTAATGGGTCTCAATCCACAATGGAACCTATTTTGATATCTACCATTAAAGAGAGTCATCTTGGCCATTAATTGTGTTGCAAATTTCTATTAGAATTTCGCTTTATTAATTCTAGTAAATTTTAAGATCTTACAGTTTCTTCACCTATCATAAGTACATCGAGCCTATTGAGATTGCTTTTTTCTTCCTTTCTACACTCTTTTCTCTTAATTATTCTTTACATCTCATACACTCACATAAAGAAAATCTCTCTTATTATCTTTTTAGCCATTACAACAAGAAATGAGGGATTCGAACCTAGTACCTCTTACTTGAGAAACCAAGGGTATTTTTCTAAAAACAACATATTTTGATGTGTTTGGTTATACTTGCAAAAATATGTTGAGAAGACTTTTTAGGGTTTAACATGAATTTTACATAAAACCTAGTATAACATAGATAAAATATTACTTTTTGTAAAGAGTAATTTAGAAAACGTTTTATGGTTTGAAAAAGAGTGAGTGGTTTTCAAAGGGATGCTGCCTCAATTTTATTCAAACATGTAATTCTCTCCCTAAAAATTCCAACTAGTAAATTTAATACTTAACAGCATGCACACATTAAGACCACATTTACCATATTCCATTACAATGGATTGTTGAGTTGGATATTATAAACAAAATAGGTTGTTAAAAAATTAACGATGTGCGATAAACTATGTTGACTTTTTCTATCTTTTCACAATGTTATAAAGGTAACACTTATTGATCATATGATATACTTGAACTTAACTATAGTGCAATTTAAATTGTTGATAGGGGTAGGGGTTCAATGGGAAAACAAAAAACATGTAAAGGAGGAAAATTCATCTTCTTCATCATTGAGCCGAAATTCAGTCAACATATTAACAAAAGATATAGCCCACAGAGTCATGTTGATCTACTTCAATGCAAATGCCGCTCCACAGCTGCATGCCAACTCTCATACAAAACAAAACCTAACCACAATCCACCATCTCCGTCGTACCAATCCCCCCATGCCAATTAAGTAATAAAACTCTCACAAGATTATTTACACATCATCTTAAACAATGCACACATGTAAGCATTTATTAACAAAATCCATACTAGATTTATCTTTTAAAATTTGAATACTACCATAAAAAAATTACTTCTTTCTTAAATTAAAGCTATCTGATTGAGTATTCGACATGTGAGTAGTTTAATATGTCATTGCATAATGCTTGCATTAGATAAAAGGGCATGTTAGTGAGATGGGTGGAATTACTAGTTCTTTTGGGTTTCAAGTCGCAAGGCCACATAAGTGCTTCAGGGTAGGAAGTATCCAAATTTAGAAATGCAGATTGCAAAAATATCCATAAGTTTGTTGGATTAGAATTGTGTAGATGGGTGCGATCGTATCAGCATAAATGCACAGGATCCAATCATCTACATTTTGGCGCTTCTGCTGGGGACAATGTCACGCCCCGTAGGGTATCCTAAACGTAACAGCCCGCCACATACTAAGTAAGACTCTCGAGTTCCCTACCCGGGGCCTTCGGGAGTCTTAAGTAGATGTAAAGTGTTCCTTTATGACAATAGAATACTTCAACAAATGGAGTTAAACAGTTTAACGAGGCATTCATTAGCCATAGATAATAAATCAAAACGCATAATTTAAAGTTTACAAGATCTAAGGGAAATTCCCCCGCAAAAGAATAACAGTCTATTACAGTCATCCAGAGTCTTTAGTTTCCAATGGAAGTCTATACAAAAAGGAATGGATTAAACTTTTATGGGAAACTCCTATCTCCGGTACCTGTGCTGTGGCTTGTCTCGGCCTAAGCCATATAAAATCATGCTGCAAAAGATAAAAACTATGGGGGCGTAAGCTAACTAGCTTAGTGAGTAATAACTTCCGTAACACAATTAATTATAATTCATTCAAGCAAGTGATAATTCAAGCAAGTGTATGCATCAAACAAATGTGATCATCAAACATATGACCATCCGGAAATCATATGTGGATGGACTTGCGCCCTCTATCCCGGGTTAGTAGATTAACGAATCCTACGGTACGACGCCGTTTAAGCTCACGGTCAACTAACGATATTTCGTTTTATGGATCGCGATTAACCAACAAAGTCGTTTTATGGATCACGATTAACCAACATATTCGTTTTATGGATCACGAAAATCCAACCAATGCAAATGCTCCAACCCCATCGTGATATGAATGGATTCAATTTACGTTTGAAACCGAATATTCGTTAATTCAATTCTTTCAAGTGACCAACAAGTATTCACAGACATTCATCATAAGGTACTAGCTAATCAGTCAATAGCTTAACACCCGGTTTCGATATTCCTTAAGCTCCATTTCACATATCAACAGTAGACAACATATATAACTCCCATATACCCCATTATGCATATACAATTTCTTTTATCTTTGCCTACACCACTAGTGCCACTACATTACAATCACATTCATTAATTGAGATTGGAAGCAAAACTCACTCGGCCATTGGACGCCAACTTCCTAATAGTAGTAGTCGGGAGGTAGAGTGTCGTCCTGCTCGGGGTCACCTACCAAGCAAAAATAATCCTAATGAGATTCTCATCATGTAACTAAATCAAGCTATACATCTAAATTATGTGGATTCGGATTTCTCGCTATTTGCGGAAGTTCCGACTTAAAACGGCTATAACTTGGTCATTTTAACTCGGAATTTCGCAAATTTTATATCGATCTCTATCTACTTCGAAAGATCTATATATTTCTAATATTAAATCCAAGTTTTGAAAATAATAAGGTCACGGAACAGTGGGATCAGATCTGTTCCGTGGATACTCTAATTTCGAAAATATGTTTTGCTTTTGATAAGAAGTGTTCCTAGTTGGTAATTCATGCATGAATGATATAAGAATGAACTACAAATGTGAATGCCATGTAATGGACTCAATATGTGCATGGTCATGATAATTTTTGTGATGATAAACTCTTATGAACTCCTAAATGTTGGAAAATCTTACAAAGGTTATTTCTATGAAGCTATTTTCCCACATTATACTCCTTAGGGTTTCTTTGACCTTTAGTCTTGTAGTCCACTTGTTTTCTATCTAAAAATAAGTTTCCAAAGTCTATAATAGTCATGGCCTCCATTCATGCATAAAAATCCACCCTTTTCATTTGATAAACATGTTTTTAAACAAGCTACTTATAAAAGTCCGAATTTTCCAAATTTCACTTTCTTGCATTTTTCTTAAGGAAAATCTTGTCTAATGCATTAAAAAGTGAGGCTCCAATATATATATATATATATATATCTAAGGACTTCATTTAGCTTATAAAACATCCCATTTAGACCTAAATACTAAGTGTTCTTGTGGGCATGCACCTAAGTTACGAATTTGACCACTCATCCATATTTCAATATTTTCATTTTAATCTTACTCCTTATTTTTATGTTTCTATTATGCCTAAACTCACCTAAGTTTATAAAAATCATTCCTTCAATATACCTATTATACATACCCTTCATTTTTCTATGAAACATGAGTTTAAAAATGATTTTGGGGGTTTTTGAAATAGGGTTTCCATTTCATCCGAATTTCCAACATTTCTTATTTGACAAAATCCTTCCTTTTTCAATGTTCTTGCTTCCTATATGTAAAAATCCACTATCTAGCATCTCTATCATGAACAAGACTACATTATTATGATCATCAATGCATGGAAATAAAAATATCTCTATGATCATACATGTTCATGAAGTTGTGAATGTCTAAACCTTAGATCTACTATATATAGTGTATAAATCATGGATCTCATGGCATGAACAACAATATATATGCAAGATCTCTACTTTACATGCATGAACAAGTTGATATTTTAACATAAGCTCATCTAAACACTAGATCCATGTCTTGTGATGGCTTGATATTCTTGTTCATGTGTTTTCATATCCCTAGCATGAGCTCATTGGGATTAATGAGAAAACACACAAGATATAGTCTTGCCATTACAAAATCTAGGAAGAACAAGACCTAAATCAACATACCAAAGGAGTCTTGAGATGGAAATGAAGAAGGAAACAAGTTGAAGTTGTGGGAGGAAGGGGGAGGGGAGTGCTCGACACAAAGGAGGCAGAGAAGAGAGGTTTTACTCTTTTTCCAATTTGAAAACAAGAAGAAATGAGGAGAGAGAGAGAATAATATGTATATATGAAGTAAATTAGGGTTTAGCTTTACAAAATAGAGTAAAAATAATTTAATTGAGAGGGAAAATAGAGGGAGGGCGCCGGCCAACTATGTGTGTGTGTGTTTTGAAAATTGAAATTTGTAATTTAGTAAATTAAATGTAATAAATGTGATAATTATTAAGAGATAAAATTTCTTGGAAAAGAAAATTGAAATGGGTAGTGTGTAGTGTAGGTTGTACTTGTGAATAGTAGACAAGACATCTACTTTATCGATTGTACCGAAAACACGGAAAAAGCTATAACTGTAATTTTTATAGCTCGGAAAATTATAAAATTGATATTTTTGGAATCCTTATAAAATTACGGTTCTAATGAATATTCCGAAACATTTTTCTGAATCCGTGGCCTGGGGCACGCTTTTCCTAATTAGGCTCGGGAAGGTCCGGAATTAAAAAATTTCCGAATTTAAAACTTTCAAAGGTTTGAAATGTACTTTGGAACAATAATTCAATTTCATTTATTTTATAATATTTATTTTACTATGAAACCGAAGGAAAGCCGGATTTAGGGTTCCTAGGCTTCACTCACAACTTAACCTGATCGGATTAGGGTTTCGTCTCCAACTCCCGGGGTTTCCTAGCTACCGAGAATACCGGGGTTTACAGACAAAAATGGACAACTTGACAATAGGACCCCAAAGAAAAAAAACTAACCAATCCTAACGACGGCATTAGCCAAGAGTTTGGCACCAACACTGAAGTTGGAGAGCAAACATGCCGCCACTTGAGAATGTTAATCCTAACGGTAATGTAGTATAGGTAGCCGTACCTGACCATGCACAACTTGCACGTGCAATGCAAGAGAACACTAAGATTATGAAAGAGTTCATCAACATGATGGCTCCATTCATGCCTGCTATGGCTGCTTTTGCTGTTGCGCGACAGAGAACGACTTTGTCAAACCCTGCTATTGTTGCACAGCCATGTGCCATCCAAGCAACTCAATAACTTAGTCCTTTAGGTACTAATGAAAATGCCACCCAAGGAAATAATGAGCAAGTTCGTACGCTGAAACCTATTGCAACACAACATTCAATACCTGGAGTAAGGAGTATAGGAATCCAACTCAGAGGTTCTTCATCCTCACTTGCCATCCCTCAGCTTATAATTGATAGGATAGCATCATAACCTAATCAGACAATTGTTGGCCTAAAGAGGCTGCAGCATCTACTCCAAGGGGCTCTTTTGTCACCAAAGAAGATCTTAATGCTTATTTGAAGATATACAAACAAAATCAACTATAGGAGTATTGGATCTCAAACTCCCATACAACCAGCATATTGCTGCCAAACCATACCTTAAGGACTACATAAGTACTAAGTTCATGCTATTTAATGGCAAAAAAGGAAGCGCGAAAGAACACCTGTTGAAGTTTATCAAGATTTTAGAAGTTTATGGCTTAGACGATGACCTAAATTAAAAGAATTCTCAAAGTCTCTCACATAAAAGGCTTACACTTGGTATGTCAACCTTCCTCTTAGATCAATAGATTCATGGAGAAGCACATGTAAAATGTTCCTTGAAAAGTTCTTCTCCACTCAGGAGTGGGTCACTTTGACCGACATGGGACGTATTCGATAGAAGCCCAAGGAGGACTTAATGGATTATATTGAGTGCTTTAAAAAACGCTCCCTTGACATCCTGGACATGTGTGATGAGAAAGAGTTGGTGAAAATATGTATTCAAGGAATGTTTACTCAGTACGCATCATACTCGAGAACCTTTCATTGGTTTCCTTTGTTGCTTTAGTTGAAAATGTGCGAAAGGCTAACAATTTTGTTACATGATAGAGGGGCAAAAATGGAAGCTTTAACAAAAGGGATTCATCTGTGAACTCGACCTAAGGCGATAGCTCTAAAGGAGTGAAGAATCTAATAGCTGAGAAGTCAGGAACCCCTGCATCATCGTTGTCTTACCCATGCTCGATGGGTAAAGTACATGTAATGCTTGACAAATGGCTACAAGATGGGAATATCAAACTCCCTAGGGTTGAACACTTACCTACGATTGAAAAAAAGAATAATCCCAAGTTTTGCAAATTTCATAGAGCAGTAGGCCGTCCCACTGAAGATTGCTGGATGTTGAGGAAGATATTCAATGAAAGAGTGCAAAATAGGGAGCTTATCATTAATAATAATGATGTTAGGAACAATCGACTACCTACGCATGACAACTAGTGTAGGACGGTGAATGTTGTTACTCATGACCCTTCAATGTCAGAGACAAATGAGGTGCCTCCTGTCGAGACAAAAGATGATGAAAGAAAGTCAACTGAAAGTGAAGAGCCTAGAGTTCACCTATTGTGATGGCTTTACTAAAATCTTCCAACTTTAGGAATTTCTTTGATCTCCCAGGTTCCAATGAGAAGGCATGGCTTGTAGTAGCATCTGCACTCATGTAAATATCTGAAGATCAATATGCAGAGTACAATGCAGCACATCATGCAAGAAGAATGGCAGATACACATGAGAATGCAACTGATGCAGATATATTTGTAAAGAATCTAAATCATAACCGCCCTCTGTATGTGAAAGGCTTACTCAATGGTTATCCTGTGAAGAGAACATTTATAGACAATGGTCCTCTATAAACATCATGCCTATGACTACATTCAAAGCCGTTAATCTTAACATTAGACAACTGGTTAAATAACCCATATCTGTAAACAGCTTTAACCACTCCTCCATAGATGCAATAGGATACATTAATATGAATCTCAAGATTTGGCATATCTAGGGTTCCAACACTTTTCATGTAATCGATGCGTTAGTCTCTTACCACTTACTCATTTGTCCGAAATGGCGGCACGATCACCATTTAATACAGTCCACATAACACCAATGCATCAAAAGACATTGGAAAGGAAAAGATGTATTTATCCCAGCCACAAAAAATCTTTTTGAATGCAATAAGTCATATATTATTGAATAAACCTTCTTTGATGAATTCACTGAAGAAGGAGAAACAGTATTGCGAGACCTACTGGTAACCCATTGCCTACATGGGAAGAAATTCAAAAGGGTCAGCAGAAAAAGAAAAGACGCATGGTTTGTCGTAGGGTAAGAAGAAAAAAAATAGTCGGAGAAATTGGGTTGTTGTAGAGAAACAAAGGAAAAGTACATATTTTATGATGGTCTTAAGGCCTTAAAAGTTTGCTTATCTTCTTCAACCCATACTAGTTCAAGAGCCTGAATCTAACCCCCCCCCCCCCCCCCCCCCCCCCCCCCCCCCCCAAATGCAAGATCAAGTTAAGCCTCAACTTGAGAGATAGAAGAGTTGGACCTAGCACAACCAGGTGAATCGCCACTACTAATCTTCATAAGCAAAAGTCCTCCTGCATGAATCAAAGCACCTCTCATAGCACAATTGAAAGAGTATATGGATGTTTTTGTCTGGGCATATGAGGAGATGCCAGCACTCAACCCCAATCTTGTGGTGCATAGATTAAACATTGCACCAGGATCTAGCCTGTAGAGCAAGGATCATGTGTCTTCTAACCAGAAGTAGATGAAATCAAGTAGAAATCGAGAAGTTACTTAAAGCAGGTTTCATAAACCTATTAGCATCCCACTTGGTTAGCAAATAGTCCTAGTAAAGAAGAAAAAATGGCCAAATACATGTATGCATTAACTTCGGGATCTCACACAGCTTGCCCAAAAGACAACTTCCTACTCCCTAATGTTGACATGCTAGTGGATGGCACAATAGGACATAAGTTATTTTCATTCATGGATGGATTTAGTGGCTACAATCAAATTAAGATGGCATTCTAGACGCCAAATGTATTGCTTTTTGCACACCTGTATGAATTCTACACGCATCAATGCCATTGGATTAAATAATATTGATGCCACATACCAACGTGCAATGACTACAATATTCCATGACTTGATGCATGATTTCATGGGGACTATGTCGATGACATTGACATCAAGTCAAGACGAGTACCTAATCATTGGTCCACTTGAAGAAAGTAATTTGAATGATGTTGAGCTTTCAAACTCCGAATGAACCCTTTGAAGTATGTATTTGGAGTAGCATCTAGGAAGTTTCCTCGGTTTTTGGTTCATCGGAAAAGAATTGACGTCGGTCCTAGAAAGTACAAGCAATTCAATTGATGCCTTCACCAAGGAATTAGAAGGAACTAAAGAGGTTCATGGGTAAAGTCTCCTATGTCAGACAATTTATGCCCGGCTTGCAGAAATTTCGTACCCCTTCCAACGACTCATGAGGAAAGGAGTTCCATTTGAATGGGAACAATCACATAAGGCAATTCAAAAAATTAAGGGGATACTCACCTTCCCCCATACTATGACAATGCCAATTAAAGGTTTGCCAATGACCTTGTACATTAAGTCAACTGATAAGTCTATTACGGCTTTACTTGCACAAGAAGTAGATAACTTGGAACGACCAGTTTATTACTTAAGTCGAGCACTACAAGGAAGTGAGGTTAAATACACAGCTTGCGAAAAGCATTGTCTCGTGCTGATATTTTCCACACAAAAGTTGCGACACTACTTCTTGGCACACAAGATCATCCTTATCACTCACTCAGACCCTATCAAATACTTACTATCATGGCAACACTATCTGGTTGGATTGCTAAGTGGTTACTCCTCCTGGAAGAATTTGATATCACTGTACAATCTCCCAAAGTAATCAAATCACAAGATTTGCTGACTTACTACACAATTTTCCCAATGTGCATGAGATAACAACCATTGATGCATACCCACAGAGTTCCATGAAGATTCTCTAATGGTTGTAAACAGATGGAGAATGGCTAATCTAGTTAGATGGCTCTGCAGGAAGAAACAGATGGGGGGCAGGAGTCGTACTTACCACTCCTAACGGTCATGGGATACCTCTAGCCTTTAAGCTTAACTTTCCATGCACCAACATTGCTGCTGAATATGAAGCCTTATTGCTTGGCTTAAATGCTACCCGAGAAATTGGAGTGCAATACGTATGCATCTGTGGTGACTCCAACTTGACAATTAAACAAGTCAGTTATGAGTATGGCATCAAAATGCTTGCACTTATACCTTATCAGGCTGCAGTACAAGCCTTAATGAGCAAATTCCAATCAGTGCGGTATGAACACACAACGTGATCTATCAATAGATATGCTGACACATTAGCAACATTAGCATCTAAAGTCCCAAATCCAGAGCAATGATAGCAGCCTGGATGTTCGAGTGTTTAAGAAATCCATTCCATATACAACAATCAAACTCATTGAAAGGAAGAAGGAGTGCATGGTGATTGGTGCACACCAATCAAGGAATAGTTAGCGCACCCTAATGCTGCTTTTGATACCACATTAAAAAACTTTGTTAATATAAATAGCGTATTATACTACAAAGGCTCAAAAGGTATCTTACCCCGTTGTATTGGCATGAAGGAAGCCCACCTCACACTGGATAAGTACCACAAAGTATGGTACAGAGAAGAGGGTCTGGCTTTATATTGCCTCATCTAATGCGCAGGGTACTACTGGCCTTCTATGTCGACAGGTGCATCTCAAGTACAAGCACACTGTCTTAGGTGTACCGAATTGCCAGATGAAAGGGAGTGTAATTTCATTACTACTGTTGGCGACTAGCAACGTTCATACATCGATTATCTAAAGAGTAATGTCTTACCAACCAATAGCATAGATGCTAGACTTGTGAAAAGGAATGCGAGAAAATACCTCATGCACGAAGGAGAGTTATACATGGTATCATTCATGGGAAAACCTCTTAGATGTACATCATCTCCTGAAATAGAGATAATATAATCTGAAGTACATGTTGGAGACTGTGGGGAACATCAAAAAGGAAGAAAGTTATATCACTACCTACTCAATGCAGGCTACTATTAGCCAACAATGGGAGTAGACTCTTTCAACTTTGCAAAAAAGTGTATTGTTTGTCAACAGCACGGTGATGCAATCCATGCCCCCACAGTTGCACTTCATAGTTTGAGTACTCCTTGGCCATTCCATACTTAGGCATTTGATATGATTGGCCCCATACACCCACCTTCTAAAGGTTGCATATGGATTTTGGCAGGAACTGAGTGCTTTACTAAGTGGGTAGAGGCAATTCCATTAAAGAAGGCAACAGGACTAGCAGTAGTAAGCTTTATGAAGGAACATATTATATGCAGATTCGGCATCCCGAAGCGCATACAATCTAATAATGGAACCCCCTATGTCAACTCTCATGTGCGATAGTTGCTCACTTCTTATAGTATCGATCATGTTTAGTCCATACCATACTACCCAAAAGGAAATGGCCAAGCAGAAGCCAGAAATAAGAGCCTATTGAAGGTGCTTAGCTGCATGGTACATGACAATCACAAGGAGTAGCATGGCAAATTACCACTTAGCTTATAGGACTTCTAAGCGAGGACTAACAAAAGCGAACCTTTCTCTTAAATTTGTAGAGCTGAAGCAACATTGCCAATAGAAGTGCTGATTATGTTTGCACGCTTAGCTATTAATGCAGAGTTAGAGCCAGACATTTTACGAATGATGTACTTGGAAGCACTAGATGAGTGACGTGATACAACTAAGCATAACCTCACTAATTATCAACAATGCCTAAGCATTGCTTATGATCGACTTGTTCGAAAATGATCTTTTCAACAAGGAGATGTTATCCTTCGTGCTACATATCATGTATGTTGAGGGATTCTAGCACCAAAGTTTATGCCAAAGTGGGAAGGACCTTTCATTGTTGATGAAGTTCATGAAAGTGGTTATCGTAAACTTCAAAAATCCAAAAACAGATGCTATCACTACTTCTGTGAACTTTCAATATATTAAGAAGTTTCATATGGGAAAGCATGATGTACTCCTAGCCATATTATTGAAATAAATAGCTCATGTCATGCGAGCTCATTTTTCTTATGATTTTCTTATCAATATTTTATGTTACTGCAAAGTTAGACATTCAACTCTTTAGCGCACATTTAACATATAATGCATGAATGCAGTAAATAAATTAAGCATCACTGTTGCTTAAAAAAAAAAAAAACCTATGTTCTAAGTGCGTGATGTTAATAAACTATTTGATTTAAAAATATTACATGATCACGTACTTGCGAGATCAATAGTTAAGTAGTGAGTTATACCCCCTTAACTGATCTATATGCGTGTCTTTCTTAACTAGAGTAATGTATATCATTACTGTTGCTTTAATGCAAACGAACATGTTGTAACAATTCTCCGCTAGCATGTGAAAAGCACTCTTCGATACGCAAGGTACATACCAAAAAGGTTAGATAATTTTATTTCCTCGTTAATCGTAATTGTTGTTGCTGCTAAGTGAATGTAGTAACTTATAATCGCACAACGAAAAAAAATGCAATATAAGCATAATGAATTGAACAAAGAAATATAAATATTATTCATTCCAAACCTAAAAGTTTTTTTTTTTTTTTAACAAAGTGCTAGAAAAAATAACAAATATCATATGTTGATACAGGAAGCCAATCATCAACTTAAGCACCGATGTCTGACTTTATAATTGTAGAAGTTTCCTCATTACCGAGAAGTCCTTTTTATCTTAGACTCTACCTCCTCAAGTTCAGCTCTCAGCTTGTTACGTCTTTGTACAACTACATGGCAACTCAAAATTCTTTGGGCTTTACTAGCAACATGCTCTAAACTGCCAACTTTGAAATTAAGGCCATGAAGCTCGGTAATCCCCTTGATCAAAAGCTTAAGCTCTTGAGTTAATAATGAATCCCATGGCCTGTCAAGAAGCTAAATCACTTGCCCTAACAAGATTATCATGACATCAGCTACATTCGTGCCTAGAACAAAGCACCCTGTCCAGAATTCTCCCTCTATGGAATACAACCATTGTAATGAATCCACAAGATGAGAAGGCATAGTAAATCCATGGAAGGCAGTAATCTCATTAGTGGTTGCTCTTGTGTTAGGAGTTGCTATCTCATTTTGTAACGACATGCCAGCAACTGGGGAAGGAGGGACATTAGAAAGAGAGGTAGCCTAACTAGGAGATGTCGCAAGTAAAGGAACCTCATCAGACGGGGAGAAGTGTTGTGAAGCGTTAATAGATGTAGCATTAGCGTTGATGCCATAAGTTCCTACTCGAAGCAAAGCATCAGCCTATGTCTCATTCTCAGGCCCCTCAATATGTCCTGAGCCAGAATTCTCTTCATTCATCTCATGTGGCTCCATCTCACTAGGCTTGCCAACACTTTGTATTATCAAGTTCTTCATCATCGGTTGCTAAGGAATCTCCCTTGTTGTTATCAATATGATTGTGTTTACTTTCATTGTTGGAAGGGTTTATATCTTCATCATCCTCGTTCACTGACATAACTGGCACATGATGCCTTTCGAAATGGAATTCCTTACGATTGCCATACAAGTGAGGAAAAGCATATGTGATAATGCTGTTAAGAGGAGCATGAACATCAATGATGTTGTTATCTGGTTGATAAGTCAAGTCGGTATCTTTTACTACATACAAAACAAAGCTGCATTAGGGTAATAAAAAAAAAAAAAAAAAAGAGAGAAAACTGACATGAAATATGAACAGAGCTACCTCCTGAATGCAAGCAAGCTTAGCTTGACTAGCATTTGTCAAAAAGGTCGCTTGATGGATCATTTTCGATTTGGCTTGGAAATCATGAGTCACCCTTATGTTGACCTAAGGATCCCAAGTTGTTTTTGTTTTATCATGGGAGGCATGATTTTTTAACTTAGCCCTAGAATCATTAGGGATCATGTGTTTTGATGAAAGGTGGAGGTAAATCTCATACTTGTATATATTAGGCACCTCTGGAGTATCGAGCGCTACAGCATACGCATATTCTCTAAAACTTTCCAGGCAGCCTATTCAATAAGTTAACTAACCAGTTATAGCCACTCCTACATGACTAATAGAAGGAAAGAATAGCTATCGTACATGTGGATGAATCAAATTACTATGTTCTGGAGAAAGCAATTTACAGCGGTGACTAAAGTCATCTAATGGAGGAATCCACCTAGGTACTCCCTAATCAAAACCAAACTGACGAGTGACTTTATGGGATGAGTATACCATCACTCTCTGCTCTAGAAAAGTACCGATGGAGTTCTTGCTATCTTGTAGTGATGGAAAATACCCTGGAGTACACCATATGATAAACCCTACATCACAGGAATCCAAACTTTCACGATTGTCTACCAATGTCACGAAGACATTCGATTTGGAGGGTAAAACTTGCAACAATCTTCACAACAACTATTCTCTTCACATAAGGTCGAAATGTGAACTCATTAGCTTCATCAATGACATTCAATAAGAGTTTCATAGGCCGTCTCTTTAACATCGCCACCACCCTAAGATTTTATAACTAGGAATTATGTTGAGTATTGGGAGAAGATGTGTATGCTCAAAACCGCTCATAAATGAAGAGATGTAAAAACACCAAGTCTGCATGAGAATACACAATGTAACGTCCTTTTGAGCGGATTAATGCATGATGATACAAGTCCAAGCGCTGATAGAAGGAACCCAAGTAAAAAGGCACTAAAGCAAAGCGCTGCCCCTTTGTTATACGAATGGCCCACTAGGAAAAACGTATGCTGATAGCCATAATGCCACTGTCGAGCCTGGTTTTAGATTTCTGGTTCGATTTCCTTTAATTCGATTCGTACTAAACCCTAACCCATTCAATACAAATCCTCGACTATGAATTAAAAGAAAATTTGAATTTTTAGAATATTTTGGAGTCGCCACTCGACTAAAGTCGAGAAAATAAACCAAAACCAATGGGTAGGTTGATTTTGGTTTTGCTACTGATCTGCCAAAAAAAAAAAATCGTTTTGAAAACGAGAACCAGGAATTAACTTGAGTTTGAGGGCTAACTTATTAAAACCTAAACGGTTACCACTTTGAATTTCCATATTTAAATTGTTTCCTTTTAAACCCTAACTTCAAATTTCAAACTATTTAAAAAAATCTAACTAACTAAGCTTATGGTTAATATGCACAAAAATACTAATCTAATTAAATTCCATCAATGATCATATATAATCTAAAACTCGAAATATTCAAATTAATCAAATTTTATCAAATTCTATCAATATTCATATATTCTAAACTAACAAATCAAATCAATTCACAAAAATAATTTTTTACATATTTTAAGTCGCCATTTAGGTGCCTACGTACCCCCTAATCGAGATCAGACCACACGTAGTTCTTTTTAGAAAAATTTAATTTGTCGGTTAATTTTAGAATTTTTTTGAAATCTTTTCGCTTTAAGTTTATTTAATTTTATTAATTTTAACAAAATTAATTTTTTTCGATATGGATCATAAATCTATCAATTTTAGGTTTTTTTTTTTTTATTAAAATTGGACTTTTCTATGTGACAAAAATTTTGAACAAGAAATCATAACCACATATCATGTATATCAATTGATCCTACATATCATCAAGAATAAAAATATTATAAGGAATATGAATATTTAACAATAATAAAACAATATCATGGCATAATCAAGATTTATATATCATAATTACATTATGAAGGGCAAGATTTCAATGTGGTTTCATATATGGTGAAATCATAAAATTCAATGGTATTACAATCAAGGTCATTACTACATTATAATAAGGCGAACTCATGGCACAAAAGAAATCTTAATGACTATCATCATATATGATCACACAATTTCAAATGTTGTAAACTTAAAACTCTAAAAAATTTCATATATTCCTTATGATTATGGCGTGATTATAGTTATATTATCAATAACAAGGTCTTAGTGTAATTCTACGAATAAGTACCTAACATGATACATATCAAAAAATTCAATTTTATCACAAGAAAAAAAAAAAAACAAGATCATTACTATATTAATGCAAAATGATAGAACATTCAAAAACTATATGATGATAAATTAAATCCTAAAATTTCAACTTAATATTTTTAGAACAAGTTTATGAGACAAACATTTATTGACAAGAAAAAAAAATTAATTATAATGACTATACTATCATGATTAAAGCTAATACTAATTTTACATATTTGAATTTTAAAAATAACACAACACATTTATAACAGATTTTGATTATTTTGTATGTTCACCCTTTGATAACAATAACAAACAAAGCATTGAAGGAAAACTTACTGATGGTGAATGCAGGTGAAACTCGCGAATATTGGACCACGAAAGATTATCAATTTTCATTCCTCTTTTTTATTATTATCTAGGAAAATGAGGATTTTCTTAAATATCAACATATGTTCCTTTTAATAAAAAACCAATTCAAATCTCAGTATGAATCACGTACACGTTTTTTTTTTAATTATTACTTCTATTATACATGTTATTTGATTAACATTCAAACTTATGTCTAAGTAATAAAAAATAAAAAGAAAGATGAAAGGCAAAACACTTACCTATATAGAAAAATCATGTGAATGTGGGCAAGATGGGACCCGAGTCAAAATACCGAATGGTCGGACTTCGAATCTGATTGAAGGTTTAGACTTGCTGCTCCGGCATCGTTTGAGGTGGCGAGAAACTCGACCAAGCTGGAATGAGGAACAGAGATGCGCGCTGATGAAGAAACAACCATGATGACGAGGAATGGCTGGTCGGACGGTGGTCGACGGCGGCAACTCTAGGAGTAGAAGCGAAGTTCGTGGTTACTCCGACGATGACCGTTCAACAACAGCAACCAACTTATGGGGATGGAAGTTCTCGATTTCCTAAGTATTTAGATGCTATTTGATTTTTCTTTTCTTTTTTTTTTTTCAGTCTTCTGTTCGTGTTCTTTTTTTTTTTCTATTTATAGAGCTAGGGTTTCAAAATGTTTTTGATTCAAATCCGAAAAAATGGGGCTAAAACGGTTATAATCTTTAATTAAATGCTTATAGCTGTCATTAACGTTCTAATATTAACAAACGGCACTCGTTTTTAGCAAAATTCTCAGATTTGAAGATTTTTTTGGAAACAAAAAAATGAGTTTTTTTCAAATTTTAAGTCCGGATTTGAAATCCTTATTGTTGATCAATATGCCTAAATTATATATCAAAACAAACTACTCCATGCCTAGTTTTAAAATGTGTATTCGGTTTGTAAAAAACGGGTTCGAAAATGGGCCAAAAACGAGCTCGAAAATGGCCCATCGGGCGGCCGGAGGTTGAAGACGATGAACAATAATTTTTTTCTTTTGAAATTATAATACCATATTATGTATATATATTACATCCATTATATTTATTTCCTTTAATTTGATTTATTTTTCTAATTTTCATTCCTAATTTTTAATACTTATAGTTGCAAAAATTTATTTAATTTAGTTATATGTATACTAAGATTAATAATTTGACAAAAAATAAATATCAAATGAGGTGTCTACAGCCACAAATGCTGAAAGTTCATAGCTACACAAAAAAAAAAAAAAGAAAAAAGGAAAAAAATTAGTATGAAGGAAAAAGAGGAGAGTGATAAAGTTACATGCTTATGCAAGGAATGTTAATACTTACACATGCTCGGGATGCGGCTTTGAAACTATGTCTCTATCCTCAATTCTATTGTTAAAAAAATGCTTAATCCATGAAGTGAAGATGGACTTTTTTGCTCCGACTTTACTTGCTTTTAATGCAGCTACAAGTACAGCTTGAATATCTTGTATAGTGGAAAGGGTGGTGATGTCAGTTCACCCAAATTCGTAAAGCCTTAGCAGCATGAATGCATCCTCAAGTGTAGGTGTGAACTCTCCCCATGACATGATAAAGGTGTGAGTCTTAGTACTCCATCGTGAGATGACAACTCGCCATAGCTTCATATTGTCAGTTGAAGGAAAAATAAACTGAGTACTAATATCGATGGCGCAATATACTTTGGCATATCTTAGTGCGTCTTTGTCCTCAGGATCCTCATAGACATGTCTTGCCCATTCTGCCCATCCTGGGATCGCTTGAGTATGGGAGAGTAGTAGCTCCTTTCTTTCATTCTGGAACCGTAGGATTAAGTTTGCTACAATGACTTCTCTTTTAGCTGGATTTGGCTCAGGCTTGACAAAGTGATAGGAGTTGTCAAAATGCTTAGATCCAAAGGTATCTCTCTTCTTAATCCTCCTCCAGAATAAATCTTCAGAAATTTTCTGATTGATCCAGTTGCTACGAGGAGACAGAATTGGAGAAGGTTGACCGTTTCGCAACAATAGGTCCCTTTGGTTGACGGTGTATGTTATCCGCAATGCCATATCTGGGAATTTTGTAGCACTGAGTTAGCTATAAGTTTAATGAATGATAGATGGTTGCTGAGAAAAGCCACTTAATCGATAATGGATGGCTGCTGAGAAAAAGCCACTTCACGAATAATGGATAGCCATTGAGGAAACCACCAAATAACTGCTAGATGAATACTTAGCAGTTAGTTAGTAATTCTTCAAGGATGGGTTGATATGTATTTGATCTGCAACTCCTACCAAAAGAAAATAATAAAAAAAATTGGAAGTTAACAGCTAAAACAAAGGTCATGCAAAAAAAATATAATGAATGGTATAGTGATATCATCAACATGAGTGCATATACGGTGCATGCGGGCTGAGATGACCTACTTTTTACTAAGTGAAGACAGAATTCAAGATGTCGCATGTAATTGTTCACTCTACTAATGGATGTTATGCGAGCCAAAACCTGCCAAATAATGAGCACTTATATATCAGTCGACATATATATAATATCACTCACAGAAACATTATTGGACAGCTCTAACACTATTTCGTAAATTGTGCATATCTCTCTCATATGAGCCCCTTTTGAGGCGATTCAAATTTCTATGGAAAGAGGAGAGGGAGATATAAAATTTTCATGTTTTGAGTTTTGATGAATTTAAAGAAAATTAATGCAGAATTGGTCACAAAATCATTGTATGTGCAGTGATGGCTCCTAAAGTTGCAGATTCAACACAGTTTCGTAAATTGTTTATATTTTTCTCATATGAACTCTTATTGAGATGATTTAAAATCCTATGGAAAGATAAGTAAAAGAGATAAAATTTTCATGTTTTGAATTTTGATGGATTCAAAGTGTATCAATACAGAATTAGTCATGAATTCACTCTACGTGCAGTGCTAGTGCCTGATTTTACATATTTGATAGAGTTTAGTAAAATATGGATATTTCCCTCATCTGAACTCCTTTTGATGTGATTCAAAATCCTATGGAAAGATGAGGGAAACAACTACAACTTTTATGTTTTGTGTTTTGAGGAATTCCAAATGAATCTTGGCTTAAATTTTTCATGAAGTTTCATAGGAGCTAGTTCACAATAGTTTTAGTCCAAAACAAAACAACACATAAATGCAAGTTATGGAAGCATGGAAAATCATGCTCACAAAAGAGACATGCATCTTCATTCAAAGCAACCAAAGCGTCAGAACCATTTGGATAATAAAGGAAACAGATATATTGACAAATTTATTGTGATACTGAGATGTCGGCATCAGAACAAAGAGACAAAGCATATATCCTACGGTTCCTTTATCAACGAGTGCACCCTAGCTATATTCATTATAGATATTTTGAAAAGATTCATGTTTTGATACATAGTGATCTATCGACGGCATGAAGGCTATCAAAGATAGAGACCAGGGAATTGGAATTTAAAAATCAACATACAATTTGCGTTGTTTCTTTTTACGAACATGGCATGGCTTGATGACCAATGGGTCGGAGTCGCATTTATTTTTGCAAGATTGAATAAATGATTAGGCACAAAGAAAGACGAAAACATACTCACAAGGACTAAAGGTTGCATTTCAAGTCCCCTCTGTAATTTGCCACTTGTGAAGGGATGCAAACCCGATATCAATGTCGCAATTGATCAGACGATAGAAGAAAGCAGATTCAGCCGCTTACTATTGATATTCTTGGAAACTGAGTTGATATTCTTGGATCTTGAATAGGGTACATATCACAGCAGACATGAGGGCTCAGAATAAGATTTAAGGTCAAGGCCAACTAAAAGGAATTGAGAAGTAAAGTTGACAATATTGTTCTCACAGTCGTACTCTTTTTGCTATCATTATAGATGAAAAAGGAACGAGGAGATGACGTGCTTTTTCTACCATCATGAGTAGTGCAATATAATGGCAAGTATATATGTATATATGTGCATAGCCATTCAATGGAAAAGAGATGAATATGATTAACTTAAGTATCAGAAGATAGAGATTGACGGAGATTTGATGACGAAGGATGATATTGGTCCATCTTGTATGAAAAGATTTGGTTATGAGGATCGATATTGGAAGGTTTGAATAGAGATATTATGGATATTATATAATTTATTATATTCAAGTTGAAAGCGGATGTGATTGGTATGAAAAAGATTTTAAGGATGCAATACATATTCATGGAAATATTTGAGAAGATTTATTTCTTTAAGTATAGAGTGGTCATGTCCGTGAAAAGTTTGATTAAAATCAGCATTCAAATGTTTGAAAGATCCCGTCAGTCCAAGTTTGGAAAATAAGGTTAAATATTTGATTTAATTTCTGGGATTGATATCGAAGCCAAAAGACTGGACTTACTAAATGTGAATTTAAAGTTGTTAAAACGTTGGGATTTATCATAGGCAGAGAACCAAAGAAGAATATATGTATAGATATATATATATATATTTATGTGTGGCTCTCTTTTTCGGATAAGCATGTATATCAATTATTATGATTTTATTATTATAAGGGACGGAGAAGATTTAAAAAGGATCTCTTCTTTTACTGTTAATGAAAGAAGGGTATTGTTGTGGTAAGAAGATGGAAAATATTTGCCCTTGAGTTTGATGCTTCTGCTCTGCCTATTATATATATATAATTTGTTTTGTTCTTACTCTAAAAAAAAATTGGAACAGAATAGAAATCCGTTGAGTTTGATTTGATAATATATATATATATATATATATATATTTGTATATAAAGAAGACAGATTCCATGAGAAGATGCAAGAAGACATAACAATATTTTTCCATAGTAAGTTTATGACGAATAGAACGTACATTTGTTGGCATGTTCCCAATTAGCATTTTTTTTAAAGCAATGATGGAAACGAGAAATTCAGTAAGATAAATGAAAGAAAGTGACCTGGTCTTGTTCTCTATGCCGATCACGGAAAAAAAAAAAAAAAATTTGGAAATGGTCCAAGCTAATCTTTTTCTATCATTGCATGTTGTATATAGCCCAATAGAAGATTACAAGGATAGATACTAAAGAGATTTGCAGCTTATTTAAAAGATTTGATTGATATGGCTGAGTGAATTTGTGAAGAAGATATGATAAAGATTTCATTAGTTTAAATCAAATTTCAGATAATGCTTTCCTTGAGTTAGATTTGATTTCAAAGGGTGATAGTATTATGGATATGCTTTAAGAAGATACATGAAAATCTACATTATGATATGGTTCATTAAGCTTGGGATCTATTACTATTACATGATAATAAGATGAAAGAGAGGTTACGTCAAGTATCTGCTCAATAGTCCAATGGAAAAGATAATACATAATTTGAAATTGATTTACTAAGTTTTGAATAGACGGCAATATCAGAGATGGATATATGTTAGATTACAAACGAAAGGGACATAATCTGCTAGATACTTAGCCTTATGATTTCATCATCATCATAGTTATATAAGATTGGTTACTTTCATTATAAGCACACAAACAAAAATAAGAAAAAAAAAAAAAAGAGAAAACAAAATGGAAACTCATCCAGCAAATGAACGCAAGACATCATGATCTGTCCCGTGATATTCTATTTTACAAGCGGACAACGAATTTGGGTTGCTTCATATGGGCCCTTTGCATGAATCTAAGCATGGCACCCGAAGATGGTTTTCTATTAAAGGAATTTTGTCACGCCCCGAAGGGTACCCTCAACGTGGCAGTCCGTCGCACATAATATTAAAGCCTAAGAATGACCACCTTAGTCACGCGAAGGCTTCCATACTATGTACAAAGCGTTTAACACATAAAGGAGACACATCGGAATGATACATTTTATATTGATATAGTTGAGTAACAATGTAAAGGAAATACAATCCACTATACTTTCGATACAAATCACTATACTTCATATATGAATCACTACACTTCAAAATACAAATCATTCAACTCCAATTACATTCATCCACAGACTTTCCTACATAAACTATTACAAGACAAATCATAAACTAGCTGATAACTTCAAACATTCGTATTCTTTGCCGAAATCTCGGAGTCATTCCCGGCTCCAACCAATTCGGTCCCCACTTTGCATACTTGAGATAACCTGTCAATTTAAACAACTATTGGGGTATAAGCTACACTAACTTAGTGAGAATTCCCTTAATTATGTACCATAACAAACAAGTTATAATCAATCATATGCTATGCATGAACAAACACATGAGCATACAATTATGTATGGGTATCCAGAACCCACACACAGAACGGATTTACGCACTCCGTATCTTGGGTTAGGTATGGTATTGAGTCTACACAACCGCATCTAGTCCCCAAGCCCTCGGCTTTTAGCACTCGACTCGGCTAGGCTAGGCTCATCCAGGAATTCATCCACATGCGCCTTAGTACCCTTGAATGAGCTCGGTACCGGGCTCGTTATCCAAACGAGGCATCGATGGACCATACCGATTGACCTACGTAGGAGTAGCATGCTACCAATGCAATATGTCTGATGTGATGCATGACCACTTGAATTTTTGCTTAGGTCAAAATATTTATACATTCTTTAGAGTGACCAGCCAATATCATACACATAACAGAAATAATATGAACAGTGCGGTTACCCAATCAAATCGTGGTTTCAATATGCTTTAGTATTATTTGGCATACATTCATCACAGCCTCATCATATATCCCATCCCCATTCATATCAATTTTTATCTTGTTCTTATAATTCTAATGCAACTAACTACAAGCACGATCAAGGTAACAAAACAAGGAGAAAACTCATTCGGCCATTGGATCACTGGTCTTCTAGTAATAATAATTCGGTAGCAGAGAATCGTCGATTTCGGGATCACCTTAAAAGGAAGAAATACTCTAATAAGTTTTTCAACTCAAACTAATCCAAACGATCTTATACGAACTATCAAATTCGTAATTTTCGTCCTAAGCGGAAATTCCAATTTAAAATGGCCATAACTTGGTCATTTTAACTCGGAATCTCGCAAATTATATATCGATTTCTATCTACTTCGAAAGATCTATATATTTCTAATATTATATTTAAGTTTTGAAAACTTTGAAGTTTCGAAAAGGTCGGATCAGATTAGTGCAGTAACAATTTCAATTTTTGAAAAATAGTTTTGTAAATACTTGAAATGTTTCTACTTGTCAATTCAATTATACATGCAATATGAATGATTTCCTAACATGAATGACATGAGATGAGCTTAATGTATGCACGATCTTAATGATTTTTGCTAAAAGAAAGTTTTACATCTTTTTACTTTGTAAGACCATAATAACAACTACTTATGAAAAGTCTAGCTTTCTAACTTTGATCATTTCCATTTGTCTTGGATTTATTACTTAAGAAAATATAATTATCTTTGTTAAAATTGAGTCTTCATCATATATAGTACTTATGACCTTCATTTCTTCATAGAAATTTCTATTTTACACTTTGTAAACATGTATTCAAGTAGGGTTGATTCCGAACTCCGAATTTGAAAAAAATTGGTTTTTGAGTGATTCCTTTAAGTAAAAATCATTTGATATTTAGAAAATTAGGGCTCACTCATACATAACCACTAAGGACATCATTCTTACACAAAAATTTGCATTTTACACTTTGCAAATATGTTTTTAAACAAGCTTTTCACAAAAATCCGAATTTTGGAAAATTTCGTTTCTTGCATATTTCTTATGAGAAAAGTTGTTTAATGCATCAAAATTTGAAGCTTCACTACATCTATTGCCTAAGGACTTCATTTAACACATAAAACTAGCAATTTGAGCTCAAATACTAAGTGATTACATATGCATCATCTCAAATTACGAATTTGACAATTTGATCACTAACTCAAAATTTTCCATTTTAATTCCATTACTTGTTTTACACATTACTCATGCCTAAACTCATTTTAACTTGTAAAAATCATTCCTTAAAGATACCTATTACCTATACCCTTCATTTTTCACATAAAACATGAGTTTTGGAGTTGATAAATGGGTTTTAAAAATTGGTTTTGATTGAGATCCGAATTTACAAAATTCATTTTTGGACATATCTTTTGATAAAATCTATCTAAACTAATGAAAATCTATTCCTTACATATCCTTTCATAAGAGCCCTTCATTTCTTGAATAAAAACTTTATTTTTGAGTTGGAAAACATGTTTTTAAACTAGGCTTTGGCCAAAATCCGAGGATAGAACTTTGTTTTGAAAATTAATCTTTGAAAATCATCTTTGAACCATATAAAATGAAGTCTTGATGCTATATATATATTAAGCCTTCATTTTCTTAAGTAAAAATTACATTTTGACACTTGGAAAGTGGTTTTTAAATGAGGGTTTTGCCAAAATACAAATTTCACAATTTTTGTCTAAGTTCAAATCTAAGATCTACACATAATATGAACATACACCTAAATGAAACCCATGAAAATAAACTTTAAACTCATAGATCTAAACTTTGCTCATCAAAATCTTTCATTTATGTTATCTATACCCTAAGCCCTTCATTTTAAATGAAAAATACATATTTTGAAGTTGAAAAACAACTATTCTAAATACGGTTCCATTTTCATCCGAATTTTAAAAAATGATTTTTGTTGAAAATAAAATAGATCTTGAGTTTTCTAAAACATTCCTACTTTCATCATGCTACTATAAGTCATCCATGAACATAAAACAAAGTCTAATGCATTTTATGAACTCAAAAGTCTAGATCTAGTTTTCTAAACTAGTTTTAAATGCATGAACACATGTGGATGATGGATCTATGTATAAATCATAAGAAATAACAAAAATAACAACTCAAATAACTAGATCTATGGCATAAACGAAAATCAAAGCAATAAAAATTTAGATCTACAAAATATATCAATTTTAAACAAGAAAATAGTTATGATACAAGATAATAATAGTGGAGAAAAGGAGTGTTTCATTTTTGGCATCATCATCCTAAGCTTTTAAGCTTATGGAAGGTCATTTGATGCATGAAACTTTCATTACACTTTACCTATATCACCTATGGAGCTTTGGAAAAAGATTGGCTTAGAAATCTTTAAAAATTGTGGGAGCTCATGGAAGAAGAGGGCAGCTTGTTCATTAAAGAAACAAGAACAAGAAGAAGAAAGAAAGAGAGGAAAATGAGAGAGAAAAGACTAAGGAATGAAAGAGGGAAAGTGAGTAAATGAAGGAGAGAGAAAATGAGTGTTTTAATTGAATAAATGAGAGAAAAAAATAAAACAAGGGCAGCCAAGAGGGAGCCATGCTGCTCGTGAACTATAGGAGAGAGAGAGAGAGAGAGAAATTTTGTTGAAATTTGACTTGAATTTGTGTAATAAATGTGTATGTGTAGCTTCTTTAAGAAGGAGTGGAATATAATTAATTTGGTCAAAATAGAGTGAATAAAGGACAATGACAGCCATAAAGAAGGGGAAAAATCTGCCATGAAGTATGGAATAATGTGTAGAAAGATTGAAGTGAAAAGGAAGTGATATGTGTAAGGTGTACTTGAAGGTATGGGTTGTAAAAGTACTTTCTTAATAAAATAAAAACAAAATAAAATAAAATTAGAAAAATTATTCCAAATATTTGTAGCAAATTTTTTATAATTAAAATTAAATAATTATTTGAATTATTTTAGTATTTTAATAATTATGTTACCGGTATGATCAAAATACGCGAATATGGGCTATAAATAATATTTTTATAACCCGAAAAATTCTAAAAAATTATTTTATGAAAATAAAAATATTTTTTAAATATTTTTCAATTATTAAATTAATTTATTTTATTTTTAGTATCAGGTCTTAAACAAAATCTGATCCCGTAAAGACCCGAAACAACTAAATTTTAGAAAAACAAAATTTTTTTATAACATATAAAATATTTATCTAAAATTGTAAGGCTTTAAAAGAATAATAAAATTTTGTAATGAAATAAAAATGAATAGTGCAAAAAACTAATCAATTACCGGTAATAATAGAAATACGATAAAAAGGTTATAACTGTAACTTTTATAACCCAAAAAATTCTATAACTGATATATTTGGAAATCTTATAAAATTACGAGTCTAACGATACTATTGGTATATCTTTGATATCTCGAGCCCCGGGACACGCTTTTCGAAGTCTGTATCCGAACGAGTTCGAATTAGGTCAAAAATTTACCAACCTGATATTTTTAAACAAACTTATATTACTACGAGCTATTCTACACATAAAACTATATCTCGGCCTCTAGAGTTAAGAGCGCTAGGTCGCCGAACTTAGACTATTGTATTTCACTTAGGGTTTCCGAGTGATTTTCCGGCTTAGATCTTTGCCAAATTGGAAATTGATATTTTATGTTTATACAACATATTTAATTTGAGAAATTTATTTCACATTTCATTTTTTGTAAGTATTTAATATCTCTTAATGTTTTCGGAATTCTTGAATTGAGTTATATTTTTGAAAGTCAATCGTTATTTGCTTTTTAATAATTTGTTTTTGGGCTTTATATTACCCTTTTTATAAGCAGGAGTTAAATATGGAATTTTTCGTACGTAGTGGTTTTGAATTTGAAGACCACTGAGTTCTTATTTTATTTTTAAGGATTTTCATTTTCTCATGATTAAGAAATTTTTGGATTCATCCATGATTTAGAACTTGTCGAAATTTTTTTAATTTGGAGTGATTTTTAGGATTTATTTTCGAAGTTCATCTTGGAATTATTTACTGAAATTTTCTAGGGCTTACAAACCTAAAGTGACACTATTTGTGAGCTGGTGCATTCAGATGAATATAGTAAGACTCTTATAACTTTTTATCTCATAAAAAAAAAAATAATTATTAGCGCTAGCAGCTTTGTAGCTATTTTAATGCATGTAAGCATTGGGCAGCACTCAAGTTGATTTACTTGATGCCCAAATCCTTTGATTTTTTGTTTAAAAGGCTTCGATTAGAGGGCAAAATGTAGATAGATAATTTAATTATATATAAATATTTGGATTTGACTCTTGGGCTAAGTAACAGGGCCTGAAGAGCCTAGTCCATGTTTTGGATGACTTATGAGTGATTTGTCATGGTGGGCTTGGAATAATGATTGTTGGACTGGTCTGTTCGCTCTCAACATTTCTCAGAGAAGCTCATGCATTTGAAAGAGGCTCTCATGAGCTTAAACTTAAAATGAGCCCATAGAAGAATCCATAAAAAAAAGGACTCATTTGAGCCGTTGACACACCTTGCGATCTAATGGATGCTGTCAATAGCCAAACTATATAAAAACCTCAGGAGTTCTTCTCATTGGACAAGAAGATTTCAAATATCCAGAGAAACAATGTCGTGTTGTTGGATTGTAATCATAGAGATCAAACATTACAGAATGAAGAATGCATTGCCTCTTTTCAAGAACTATGGGGTTGGTGCGGTATAGCTCCTCCGCTTGTCATACCTGCGTTCGAGCTATATGAGATTGCTTACTTCTCATCCCTGTCATCTCTCCATAAGTTATTCTTATATATCATTACGTGCAATTACCAAGTCACTCTTTCGAAGCCACGTATAGCACGAGTCAGACGTTGCACACACGTGATTACAACAACTGGATCCAATCATCTACATATTGTATTTTCAATAAGTCAAAGAATATCATATCATCAATAACCATTATCGAGTGAACATTACTTGTCCTACATTGTTGGATTGTATTTCAAATAATCAAAGTATATCATATCATCAACAACCATTATCGAGTGAACATAACCTATCTTACATTGTTAAGTTTTTAATAGTATAATATCCAACTAGACAATACATTTAAGAAATGGTATAAAAAGTGGGCTTAATGATAAGTAAATACAATACCATAATATGGCCAATGTCTATTCTTATAAGGGTTAATTTCACCAGCAGTACCTAAACTTTTGTAATATAATAGTTTTGTACCTAAAAAAAATTTTAGCCTACAAAAATACCTAAATTTTTAAAATCTCATAGCCATGGTTTTTTTGGCTAGAATCCAGTGAAAAGTCCAGCGATGGACTAACATGCAAAAATTATATTAAAAAAATATTATCTTTTTTCCATATCAACATATTTATTTTTTATGTTAAAAAATATTTTTTGATTCTTATTATTTTTTTCTTTTTTACTTTTCTCTCTCCTGGTGCATACACCCACCTACTCGTCTTCTCTAAGCTCCCTACATCTGCCATTGTTGAGTTTTAAAGCTCCAATTTTTACTAAAGCTTTGATTTTTATGATGATTTTTTGCTCATAAGGATATTAACAGTCACATGCTAAAAGCAAATTTCATTTAATTATATATTGAACATTTAATTTAATTAAAATTTATGTCGACGACCTTATGAAATTTAAATTTTTTGATTTTTTACCTTCCATGTTCTAGAAAACATTCATATTAAGATGAAGAGACTACAAAATTCATAAGTAACTTCAATTCATCATACTCTTTTTTTTTTTTTTCTTTTAATTCTCCTCTTTGAAAAGGCAAAAAATAATAATAATAAATCTATCTTAATCATCATGTTTAAGATGACCAGTTTTCTATGTAGTAATTAAGACTCCTATTAATAAACCAAACCGAACTCCAACGAACCAACAAATTCACCCACCATGAAGACTCTGACCCAAATTCAATTTAAATAAAGAAGACAAAAAATAAAACGTAAAAGCCTCAAACTTGCATATTGCGGTTAACTTGAAATCCAATATCATGGTAGCAATAAAGAAGAAGTTTGTCGTGACGTGGTCGAATCGTTCTCGTGGTGCGTTGAAATGGGTTTTATTTTGGTGTTGTTTTACGATTATAGGTTTGCTGATAAAGGTGGCGGAGGTTGTTGATTTGATGTTTAGGTTTTAATGGTAGCGTAACGGTGAAGCTTAAAGTTATTGGGGTTCTATGTTTAGCTTGGGTTTATTATACATGGGTTTCAGTTGTAGATGTTGGTTGGATTTGAGTTTGATCGGAGTCGTTGTCAAGGTAGGTGGGTTTGCTGGTGGTTGAATCTGGCAATTGGTGGAGGTGAGAGTCGTTTGAAGTGGCTGAAAGGGGCAGTCAAAGTGGTAGTGTTTGGAGTTGTATTTGGACTTCTCTAATAGTTATGGTAGTGTTCGGACTTCGGAGTGGTGGTAGTGGTGGGTTGGTTGGTGTTTGGAAATGAGTTCGGTACAGTGTGATCGATGGTTCATGGTCGCGCAACTGGGGAATCTCGGTAGTTGTGGTTGTTGGTTATTGGTAAGTGTGATGTTATTGGTGGTCTTTGAGGTGGTGATTTGTAGTCGCACGGTCGGGGAATATCGATGGATGTAGTTGCTGGTTGGTGTGGCATCGTTAGTGGTCATTGAGGTGGTGGTTGGTGGGTTTGGTTATAGAGTTGGTGATTGAGGTACTGTTTAGAGAGAAAGAGAGAGAGAGAAGAGTGAGATTTTGTGTTTGTGAGGAAGAAGAATAAGTAACTGTAAGCTCCGAAAAATTTCAATAAATAATTTCAAGATGAACTTCGAAAATAAACCCTAAAAATAACTCCAAATTAAAACCGAATTTCAACTAATCTTAAATCACGAACGAATTCGAAAAATTTTCGAATCTTGGGAAAAATAAGAATTCTCAAAAACAAAGTAAGAACTCAACATACTACAATTCCAAAACCACTACGTACGACAAATTCCATACGTGACTCCGATTTACAAAATCGGGTAATATAGATCCCAAAAACGAATTATTAAAAAAAAAAGTAAATAACGATTAACTTTTGGAAATGAAACCCAATTCAAAAATTCCGGAAAACATTAAAAGATATTAAATACTTACAAAAAAAATTTAAAATAAATTTCTCAAATTAAAAATGTTGTATAAACATAAATATCAGTTTCCAAATTGGCAAAGGTCTAAACCGGATCACCCGGAAACCCTAACCGGAATACAATAGTGTAAGTCCGACAATCTAGCACCCTAACCTAGAGTCCGAAATGTAATTTAAATATATAGATTAGCTCATAGTAATATAAGTTCGTTTATAATTATCAGATTGGTAAATTTTTGACCTATTTCGAACCCGTTCGGATACAGACTTCAAAAAGCGTGTCCGGAGGCTCGAGATATAAAAAATATACCAATAGTACCGTTAGACTTGTAATTTCATAATATTTCTAAATATATCAGTTATATAATTTTTCGGGTTATAAAAGTTACAGTTATAACCTTTTTATCGTATTTCCATTATTACCGGTAATTGATTAGTCTTTTGCACTATTCATTTTTATTTCATTACAAAATTTTATTATTCTTATAAAGCCTTATATTTTTAGATAAATATTTTATATGTTATAGAAAATTTTGTTTTTCTAAAATTTAGTTAGTTCGGGCTTTTATGGGATCAGATTCTATTTAAGATCGATACTAAAAATAAAATAAATTAATTTAATAATTTCAAATATTTTAAAAATATTTATATTTTCATAAAATAATTTTTTTATAATTTTTCGGGTTATAAAAATATCATTTTATAGCCCATATTCGCGTATTTTGATCGTATCGGTAACATATTTGTTAAAATACTAAAATAATTTAAATAATTATTTAATTTTAATTATGAAAAATCTGCTACAAATATTTGGAATAAATTTTCCAATTTTATTTTATTTTAATTTATTTTATTAAAAAAGTACATTTACAATCAATACCTTCAAGTACACCTTACACATATCACTTCCTTTTCACTTCAATCTTTCTACACATTATCCCACAATTCATAGCAGATTTTTGACTCATTCATGGCTGCCATTGTCCTTTAATTTACTCCTATTTTGACTAAAATTAATTATATTTCAATCCTTCTTCAAAAAGTCACATTACACATTAATTATACAATTCAAATTTGATTCAAATTTCAACAAAATTCACTCTCTCTCTTCCTTGCCTTTCACGTGCAGCATGGGGCTTCTTTGGCTGCCCTTGTTTTATTTTTTTCCTCTCATTTATTCAATTAAAACACTCATTTTCTCTGTCTCCTTCATTTACTCACTTTCCCTCTTTCATTCTTTAGCTTTTTCTCTCTCATTTTTCTCTCTTTTCTTCTTCATATTGTTCTTGTTTCCTCAAGAACACAAGCTGCCCCTATCTCTTCCATTAGCTTCCACCCATATTTCTTGAAGATTCCAAGCAAATCTTCATCTCAAAGTCTTCATAGGTGATATAGGTAAAGTGTGATGAAGGTTTCATGCATCAAATGACCTTCCATAAGCTTAAAAGCTTAGCATGATGATGCCAAAAATGAAACACTCCTCTCCTCCACTTTTATTCTCTTGTATTATAATAATTTTCTTGTTTAAAGTTGATATATATTGTAGATCTAACTTTTTGTAGCTTTAATTTTTGTTTATGTCATAGATCTTGCTATCTAAGTTATTATTTTTGTTATTTCTTATGATTTATACATAGATCCATCATCCATATGTATTCATGCACTTATAACTAGTTTAGAAAACTAGATCTAGAGTTTTGAGTTCATAAATGCATTAGATCTTTATTTTATGTTCATGAGCAACTTGTGATAGCATGATGATGGTAGGAAAGTTGTAGGAAACTCAAGATCTATTTTATTTTTAACAAAAATCAATTTTGAAAATTCAGATGAAAATGAAACCATATTTAGAAAAGTGGTTTTTCAACTTCAAAATGTGTATTTTTCATTTAAAATGAAGGGCTTAGGATATAGATAACATAAATGAGTAATTTTGATGAGTAAAGTTTAGATCTATGAGTTTAAAGTTTGTTTTCATGGGTTTCATCTAGGTGTATGTTCATATTATGTGTAGATCTTAGATTTGAACTTGAACAAAATTTGTGAAATTCGTATTTTGGCAAGACCAATATTTAAAAACCACTTTCCACGTATCAAAATATAATTTTTTTTTTAAGAAAATGAAGGCTTAATATATGAATATCATCAAGACTTCTTCTTATAAGAATTTAATGTGATTTTCAAAAGTTAATTTCAAAATAAAAATTCCATTTTCGGATTTTGGCCAAGGCCTATTTTAAAAACATGTTTCCAACTCAAAAATGAAGTTTTTATTTAAGAAATGAAAGGCCCTTAGGATAGGATATATAAGGAATGGATTTTTATGAGCTTAGATAGCTTTTATCAAAAGATATAACCAAAAATAAATTTTGTAAATTCGGATCCCAACCAAGACCAATTTTTAAAACCCATTTATCAACTCCAAAACTCATGTTTTATGTGAAAAATGAAGGGTATAGGTAATAGGTATCTTTAAGGAATAATTTTTACAAGTTAAAATGAGTTTAGGCGTGAGTAATGTGTAAAACAAGTAATGGAATTAAAATAGAAAAATTTGAGTGAGTGATTAAATTGTCAAATTCGTAATTTGAGATGATGCATATGTAATCACTTAGTATTTGAGCTTAAATTGTAAGTTTTATATGTTAAATGAAGTCCTTAGGTAATTGATATAGTAAAGCCTTAAATTTTAATGCTTTAAACAAGTATTTCCCAAAGGAATCACTCAAAAACCAATTTTTACTAAATTCGGATTTTGGAATCAACCCCACTTGAAAACATGTTTACAAAGTGTAAAATGGAAATTTTTATGTAGAAATGAAGGTCATAAGTAAGACATATAATGAAGACTCAATTTTAACAAAAATAATTATATTTTCTTAAGTAATAAATCTAAAACAAATGGAAATGATCAAAGTTAGAAGACTAGATTTTTTTCAAAAAGTAGTTATAGTTGAAGTCTTGCAAAATAAAGAGTTCCAAAATTTTCTTTTACCAAAAATCATCAAGTCTATTCATACATTAAGCTCATCTATGTCATTCATGTTAGGAAATCATTCATATTGCATGTAGAGCTAATTTATATAGTAGGAACATTACAAACCTTTAGAAAACTATCTTTCGGAAGTTGAATTGTTGCTGCCCTAATCTGATCCGAACTTTTCGAAGCTTCAAAGTTTTCAAAACTTGAAAATAATATTAGAAATGGATAGATCTTTCAAAGTAGATAGAAATCGATATATAATTTGCGAGATTCCTAGTTAAATGACCAAGTTATGGCCGTTTTAAGTTGGAATTCCCGCTTAGGACGAGAATTACGAATTTGATAATTCGTATAAGATCATTTAGATTAGTTTGAGTTGATACTTATTAGAGTATTTCTTCCTTTTTAGGAGATCCTAAAATCGACGATTCCCTGCCACCGAATTTTATTACTAGAAGATCGGTAATCTAATGGCCGAGTGAGTTTTCTCCTTATTTTGTTACCTTATTTGTGCTTGTAGTTAGTTGCATTAGAATTATAAGAACAAGATAAAAATCGATATGAATGGGTTGGGATATATGATGAGACTGTGATGAATGTATGCCAAGGAATACTAAGCATATCGAAACCACGATTTGATTGGATAATGCAATGTTCATATTATTTATGTTATGTGTATGATATTGGCTGGTCACTCTAAAGAGTGTATAAATGTTTTGAACTAAGCAAGAATTAAATTGATCATGCATCACATTGAACATATTGCATTGGTAGCATGCTACTCCCACGTAGGTTGATCGGTATGGTCCGTCGATGCCTCGTTTGGATAACGAGCCCAGTGCCAGAGCTCATTTAGAGGTACTAAGGCGCATGTGGATGCATTCCTGGATGAGCCTAGCCGAGTCGAGTGCTAAGAGCCGAGGGCTTGGGGACTAGATGCGGTCGTGTAGACTCAATATCATACCTAACCCAAGATACGGAGGGCGTAAATCGTTCTGTGTGTGGTTCCAGATACCATGCATAATTGCTTGCTCACGTGTTTGTTCATGCATAGCATATGATTGATTTTAACTTACTTGTTATGGTACGGAACTAAGGGAATTCTCACTAAGCTAGTGTAGTTTATACCCCAATAGTTGTTTAAATGAACAGGTTATCTCAAGAATGCAAAGTGAGGACCGAATTGGTTGGAGCCGGGAATGACTCTGGGATTTCGGCGAAGAATACGAATGTTTGAAGTTATCAGCTAGTTTTGATTTGTCTTGTATAGTTTATGTAGGGAAGTCTATGGATGAAAATTGAAGTTGAATGAATTGTATTTTGAAGTATAGTGATTCGTATATGAAGTATAGTGGTTTGTATCTGAAGTATAGTAAATTTGTATTTCCTTTACATTGTTACTCAATTGTATCAACATAAAACGTATCATTTCGATGTGTCTCCTTTATGTGTTAGACGCCTTGTACATAGTATGGAAGCCTTCGCGTGACTAAGGTGGTTATTCTTAGGCTTTAATATTGTGTACGGTGGACTGTTATGTTTAGGGTACCCTTCGGGGCGTGACAGTAACAATACATCACATGGAGAGAAAGATGCGTAAGTGAAAGAAAGGAAAAAATATATATTGGAAAAAAAGCTAACGTGGAAATAAAAAAAATATTCTTTTAATATAGTTTTCATGCCACATCACATATCATCAGATTTTCAGTCGAAATCAGCTAAAATTTGTATGGCTGAAAGATTTAAAATGTTTTAAGTATTTTTTAAAACAATTTTTTTTTTTTGGTATAAAACTATTAAATCAAGAAATTTTTGGTACCATCGGCGTAATTAACTCTTCTTATAAGAGTAAAACTTAACCCAAACTTGTTTACTTTGCCCTAATTCTCGAATCATCATATAGTCTTCCAAATATGCTTCTTATACCCTAAAATGAGTATTTCACAAAATAAGTACCATTTTCTTCATCAAATCACAAGAAATTCATAACAAATTTGTCCAAATAAACACAAAGAATATGAGTCTTTTGACACTTATCATACTACTAGAACCATCACTATGTGTGTGTGATCGAACGAACAACGTGTGTGTTTGTGTGCATTTAGCTGGTGCTATGGTTTGATGCAAAGAAGATAGATACGAGAACATCACAACAACTTACCTTGAGTTGTTCTTGCTGTTGCCCCTTATCGTTGTTGTTGCTATTGTTGTTGCTGTTACTGCTGTGGAGTTCAAAACAAGAAACAAAGAAAATAAAGTACTATGGAAAAGAAAGGAGAAGAAAAAGAAGAAAAGAGAAGAGAAGAAAGAGATTTGACTTACCATATCTTTGTATATTTAGTAGAGCTATGCAAACGAGTTATGCGGGCCAAAATTTTTAGCCCAACCCACCCTGTGCAGGTTGGTGGGTTATGCGAGCTAGCCTATGAGCTCGCTTATATATATATTTTATTAAAAAAAATTATGAGAATTTAAATTTAAATTTAAATTTTTAATAATCTTAATATATAATATATTTATTTTTATCTCACCAATTACGTACATATTAATCCTAGATGCTAGTCATGTATGGAAAAATTATATACTACTATTTTGAAATTTTTTATTTCAATATAGAAGGATTTATTTTTAACCAATAGAAATTAGAATTCATTCCAATTTTTTTTCCTTGGCATGGCAACGAAAAATACATCATGGACATTATCAATTGATATTGTGTTGCTTATTTTAAATAAAAGCATCTAAATATCTAATAAATATAAAAGAAAAAGTATTAATAAAAGGAATAAGCATATAATAAACATAAAAGTTGAAAGGTTAAAACATCACTCCCATAAAAATTACATAATCAACATTCAACAATTAAATAATAGAAAAGTGAAGTGAAGAGGAAATAAAGATTATAATGTATTAGTTTTGTTTTTATTACAAGATTTATATTTCTTTCTTTTTTCTATATTTTTTTAAGTGCAGATTCGTGGGCCAACCTGACCAGCAGTGGGTTGGCCCGCTTTAACCTGCAAGTTATGCGAGGCCGACCACTTTTGGCCCGCACATTAAACGGGTTACAATTTTCATCCCAATCCACATTTTTTTGCAGTTTATGCAAGCCAACCCGCATAATTCGTCCCGCATGCACAACTCTAATATTTAGTGTTAAAGTCAACAAGAGTTTTCCATCAAAGAATTATAGTATTATCTTATATGTAGTTGACTAATATTCAATTTGTTAGTTTATAAATTAGTTGTTTTATCTTATAGTAATTAAAGTAAAAATAATAAAAATCAAAATTATTCTTTTTGGTACGGTTCAAATTTTCAAAATGTTATATATGGAATATTTTTATCTTGCACGATCAATATATCAAATATAATTTAGTCTATTCCTTTATCGTTAATTTTTTTTATTACAATTTGAAAGCATAATCGAAATTCAAAATTACTATCAAGTTAACTTGTAAACTATAATCAAATCGGCATTTTAAAATTTTTGGTCAAGTCGATTCACTGAATCGATTATAAAAAATTTTGAGGGCTTACAGAAATTATTTCCACCGAAAAAACACAGCCTTTGTGGTTCACTGGTTCTGGGTCATGATGTGGATTTTTTCTCCCAATATTTTTCATTTTGACATTAAAACTATATACTTTCGAGTAGGTGAAAGGATGAAAAGATTTTCTTTTTTACGAAATTGGGTTATGAGCTCTGTACTTTCACACACGTATATTAAAGAATGTCTTTTAAATTGCATCATCCAAGATGTGAAATATATGTTGAGAGACATTCTAACTTCTTTCCATTGGATTACTAGAGCCAAGTATATCAGAAGGTATTTTTTTAAAGGCTTTAGAATACAAAGCTGTGTTTCATTATACACTATTGCGGGTATTATTGGTTTGATATTAATTTGCTTCACTTCCAAATCATTTGTTTACAAATAAAAAGAAACCATCTAATAAATAGTAGGTAGGAAAAGATATTGGACACGTCAATATTTATGTGCTCATAAACTCATTTAGTTTTGGAGGTTTATTTCCATATATTGTAAGTTTTCACAAATTTTATTTTAAAAAATGCAGTAAACTTTTCATTTTCTTATTCAACTATCTAAGCTTATACCAAACAAAAGATTTTCTTCTACATAGGCTTTGAGTTATGTGCTTTATTTTTAATCAATAAAAGGAGGAAACTTTATTGTTGTTTTAGTTTACTCTCTGTTATGGGTGAGCAGTGACATAATGTTTACTTTATGGACGAGTATTTAGTCCATAGAAGGAAAATATAATATTTCAATCGATTGAGTGCCATGGAACCATATTATAATCATCTTCTCATTATCCTTGAATCTTCACCAATATATGATAAAAAAACATATTTTAGATTTGGTGAAATTAGCCTCAATGAGATTTTTCTATTGTATAGATGACTCTTTTATTCTTTTCTTTTACTTTATGTCTAATGTTGCAGATTTTGAGAGAGACATCTTGCATTGCTATCAGACTCGGCATGTATTACGGGAAGAAATATATTATCTATTTGCTTTATCATCTAATGATCAAGGAATGTCAAGTTAAAGTCCTCAGCTTTTCATCAGCAGTGTATTTTGTGTGTGCTTTGGTTTATTTTAGATGTGAATAATGGGATTCTTTGCTTCCTTTCTTTGATATTGCCATACTAACAGTTTTTAATTTTGTAAAATTTGCGATATGTGTTGATTTTATTTGTTTTTTATTTTAACAAAAAAAATTCTTTTTACTTATTTTTAAATTCTTTCTAGATGTTGACCTATAAGGATGAACTATATATAGAAGACAAACAACTAACTTATGGGAGCATTACTGAAGATGTATCAAGTATAGTTGTGATTGTCTACTGATCATAATTACCTTTGTATTCACATGTGAATAATGTCTTGATGATAATGTAAATTCGTTTGTAACACTAATTTATGTGAAATATTTTTCTCGAGAAAAAAGAATAATAATATATTTAAAGTCCCTATTTTATAGATATTTTCAAGTTGTGTAACATAGATATTTGTTTGTATAATTTATAATTACCTTTTTCTCAAATTAAGTTGCACAATATTTTTTGTTAACAACTTTCATGTATAAAAATATACCCACGCATAGCGCAAATGTGTCGTTTAATTGTGTATTTTAAAAACAAAATGGCTTAGATATCAATGTTTATGTTGGAGAGAAAGAATCAAGGAAGGAAAAATAGTCGTGAGCATGAGGATTTAATAAAATGAGAGGCAAGGGTTAGACGAGATTTAGTAGTTTTATTGAATTTTCATTAAATCATTTGCATGTTCTGGCTTATTGTTAAAATACCAATTTTTCGAGGTACTATTACAAAAGAGTAATCTCTTATTTATAGTAAGAAAAAAAAACTGAAAAAAGGTAACAACTAGATAAATAAACATTCAATTGGTACATCTATCCATTTGTGGTTTAATATCATATCTTCCCACTGCCCTACCACCTTATAGCTTTATATTTGCTTCATTAATCAACATATCAACATGGGATAGATTGTTTTTAAAATAATACGGCCTCCAATTAGAATTTATCCTTGTTTCTCCTCTCTATGAACCTATTTAACTTCACATTGACATTTTTTGGAATTGTTATGGAATTAAATGAAAGATCAAAATCTTCACTACCTATGTGATGGTTGCATTGGAAAAATTGTCATGGACCTCGAAGACAAACTATTCGTGTGCAATGCGTAAATTCATTTCATTTTGTAAGATGATGATCAATTATGATTAATAATCAAACGCATGTGATTTAAGAAACAAAACCATATCTTCTTTAAGAGTTTTGAATATATTCTTTAATAATTATATTGACAGTAAAATATAGTCATCAGTCCACTCGGCCTACTGGGCCTCGAAACCTCACAATGCCAATAAGCCAGAAAAGCCTACTACTTGCAACATCCCAACCTCCAAGAAGCTAATGATATCCAGACCTTTGGCAAAGAATATGGCACTCAGTCTCCCTAGAAATTCTCACCTAAAGCTAACCTAACTCATTAGCTCGGTTAGCCAGCAAACTCAGCCTTACGGTCTCACAATCTCTAGTCACACTTCGGGACCGGAGGGGAAGACATCACCAGCTCGGCCACACGTTGCAAAGCCACAGCTCTTCAGCTCGAGTGTCTCCATCACCTCGGATACCAAGTATGCTACCAAGAGGAGATCTATCCTGGTCTGACCCTAAACATTATAAATATTCCCTTTGCCTCAAGGCAAAGAACGAGGGCAATTTCCCACTCTATTACAGACACATTACGTTTACCTACGGATTGACTTAAACATTGGAGTGATTGTGCTGGGCAAACCCCTTTGACCGTTTTCTTTGTGTTTGTAGGAGCTAGCTCTACCAACCTAGATCAGCTCGTATAACATTATCTGTGGGAAGATCTTGTTGTCTAAAACCTTGTCTAAAACCTTTCCAAAAGATCCCTCCTATTCTTCTGTCGCTTTCTCTGCTAAAACCCACAAACCAAAAATGCAAGAGTACATTCATTCCATATAATGCCAAGGCCACAACGGAGCAAGAATAAAACCAATCCTTCTCCCACATAACCTGGAGCCACTTTGATCAGTGATGGCTGAGGTCCTAAACCGTCGTGCGTCGCCCAATTGGAGATCGCAAATGATGTCCCTTTGGACTTAAGGCGCATCCTGGAATTAGAAAACTTGTAAACCCCAAAAATCTTCATAATCCTTAAAATAATTCTAGAAGTATAAATATCAAAAACCCGAAAAATCAACTTGAGATTAAAACTCAATTCTAGACCAAGTCAAATACCGGAAACGAAACCCTAAAACTCGTACCAAGTTAAAACTTAATTCCAAATAAGAACGAAAACGAGTTTTCTCGATCTTGAGAAAACAAGAACCCCTGAAACAAAATATAAAGTCCAATTTCCGTTATAATCAACGTCCGTACATCGATTAAATAATCTACCCAATTCCTAAAACGCAAATCGAAACAATAGATCCAAATACCGCTTAACAACGAGATAATAAAATCCTAATTCCTTCAGTAAAATTTTGGAATCACAAAATCCAAATTTTCCACAAAAGTCAAATCAAGTCAACTCATAAACCTAGACTCGGTTAAACGATCCCGAGAACTAAAAACTATTAAATAATCACAGATAAAATAAAACAAAACATAAATTCCGAGCTAAAATTTTAAAACGATCAAAACTCAAAAATTATACGATCTTACGAATATCTCGACGGAATCGGAAATCAAAACGGAACCCTAAAAGTCAACAAGCCTACAACGAACCCTAGTGTTTAAGATCCGGCAATCCACGTTTTCAAACCCTAGAAAACGAAATTAAGTTAATGACCTAGAATAGTTCGTAATAACATAGGTAACATAAAAATATCAGATTGGCAATTTCGAGTGACCTTCGGACCCAAACGGGATCAGTTCTCGAAAAGCGTGTCCCGGAGCTCGGAATATTAAAAATATTCCGTTTATACCAATAGACTCGTAAAAATACAAGAATTCCAAAAATATCAGTTTTAGAATTTTTCGGTAGCTAAAAATTACAGATATCGCATTATTACGCGTATTTTTATTACTACCGGTACTTTAATTGTCTAGTCTACTATTCATAGTACTTTTTCTACTATTCATTACATTCACCTATCTCTACTTTTTCTTACACCTATTTCTTACACCTACATACCTACTATTTTCTTACTTTTTTCATTTCCAATACACCTTTAATCACATCAAACTTTACACATTACTTCTTTATTACACAAATCAAATAAAACAAATCAATCTCTCTCTCCAAACACCCCATGGCCGGCGCCAATTTGACCCCCCCCTCTTCTCTATTTTTATCTATTTTTCTTTTATTTAATTCACTCTTAATTCCTTCACAAAACTCTATAAATACCACCTCTCCTCTTCTCATTTCTTCACACCTTTCTCAAGTAAAGAATTTATGCAAAAATTCTCTCTAAACACTCCCTCCATACTCTTACAAGAACTCTCTTCTTGTAAGAAGAAAATCTCTCCTACCAAAACTCTCTCTTTATGTAATACAACTACCATCTCTCCATAACCACATAACCATACATTCACTACCATCTTCATACCTCTTTCATACCTTAGGTAAATGTTTATTCATCTATTATTCATCCATGTCATGTAACTTAACATGACTATGGTGTTGTTTTGAAACTCATATGAGTAGTAAAAGCAACAACATGTTCATGTTTTGTTCTTGTACATAAGCTTCCTATTTTATTATGTTGTTATTATTATTTCTTATATATATAGTATATGTATATTATGTATATATATTTAGAGCATATAAGCTCATTTGTTATTTATTTATTTTCAAGTTATGCAATTTATTTATTTTATGTTGATATTAAGACTAGTCTTTCTAGTCTTAGACTTGTCCATATCAAGTCAAAACAACCTTTTGATTATTTTTTTAATCTTTCGGGACTAGTCCATTCTTAGTCCCGGGATGCCTTGATAAAGCTAAGGCTCCAATACTTGATCGGGATTCCTTGATGAAGCTAAGGTTCCCAATGCTTGATATTTTATTTTCTTACTTATTATTGTTTCTAGTGTTTTCTTATGTTCTTATTATTTTATATGCTCATGATACTTGCATCTACATAATGTTAATGTCTCAACTAAGTCTAAAAAGTAGAATTTCATTTTATTAAGGGAACTCAAAACTAGATTTTCTATCATGTGGTTTGTCACAAAATAATGAAGTTTTTATCAACAACATAAAAATAAAGCACTACAAGCTTTCCCAAGATTTTCCTAAAATGACGAAGATAGTTTTATAAGAAATAAATATCTTCTTTATATTTCATGGTAATTTAAGTTTTAAGAAAAATAAATCGTTAATGTTGAAAACTTAAATTCTTTTCTAAACTAAGGAACAAACTAGTTTTCAAAGTTAATATAAAAATCAACTCATGAAGAACCCACTTAGGAAAAGTAATGATTTTTAAAATTCTAAAAGAAAGAATTTGTTTTCAAAAGAATATAAATAAAGTAAGGTTAGCAATAATGGATTTTATCAATAAAGATGATTCTTTTCAAAGAAATGAAAGAACAAGTTTTAGAAAGCAAAAGCTTATATTTTAGAAATAAATATAAGAAGACAAGATTCATTTTCTAAAAACCATCCTAAATACAAAAATTATAAAAAGGGTTTTCATCAACTTAATGTATTTTTGATGAATTTGAACTTTAATCACTAGAAGGAAAATTTAATACATGACTAAAGATTAAGGAAAAATTTAACTTGTTTTGGAAAAGAAATGAAGAAAATAAAATAAGAATACTCATATAAAATATCTTTAATACTTGAAAGGAAATTTTCAAAGCTAAAGTTTAAATGAATTGTTTTATGAAATAAATTGTTGAGACACTACCATTGGATTTTGCATATAAAGTGAGCATACCTATATATTCAAATGTTTATCAAATATATATTTATATTGTTACAAAAGGATTTTCTTTAAAATGGAGTTGAGTTAGAAAATGGATTTTTGCAAAAGTTTAGAAAATTCGTTTTAAATCTGTACCTGACGTTTTCGGAACCCAAATGACCTTTTATGACCAAGATAAGTTTAGAAATGGATAGAACTTTTCGAATAGGTAGAAAACGGTATATCATATGCGAAATTCCGAGTTAAAATGAGCAAGTTATGGCCATTTTAAGTTGGAATTTCTTCTTATACGATTTTACCACGATTTTAAGTAAAGTTTAGAATCTCCAAGAATAGAAATTCATGAAGACTTATCCCGGGTATTTCTTTTGTCTAGGTGACGAAGGATACGAGAATACCCTACCCGAGGATTTCTACGACTAAGAAGATAGCGAAATGGACGAGTGAGTTATTCCTCCTAAATTCGTTACTTTGCTTGTGCTTGTAAAGTAGTAGCATTAGTATATTAGGAAAAGATAAAAATGGATATATATTTGGGGAATTCGGGATTATATATGATTCTATGTTATGCGTGAATTGAGAATTAAGAATATCGCAACTTCGATCTGCTTGTTTAAATAATTTTGTTTACTTACTTGTATGATTGTTTATTGTTGCTAAATTGATTGATCGCCCCAATAAACCTTAATAAGGTTTGACCTAAGAACAATAAAACGTTCACGCATAGCATCCATCGAGTCACATCTATTTCAGAAGGCTGCTACTCCTACGCGTAGAGTTGGATTGGCTGTGATCGTGCGGTGCCACGGGCCATGTTCCTTCCTGGAGAATCCAAATCGCTCGGGGAAAGCGACTCTAGGTTCGGAGCCGAGCCAACCGAACGCTGTGGGTGAGGACCTGGGGACTAGCAGTAGAAGGTCGAGGACCTTCAACCCCGATTCCCTAACCTTTGATACGGAGGGGTAAATCCGTTCTATATATGGTTTCCGGACGACTATATATATTCGCGTAATCATGTGATTGTTCATTGTATGCATAGCATATGTGTGATTAAATAAATGAACTTGTTTGAAAATGTGGTGCGAATGAAAAGGAATATCTCACTAAGCTAAGTTGTAGCTTATACCCCTATAGATTTGATTGAAACAGGTATATTCGTGGATTAAATTTGAGGATCATGACATTAAGGAAGTCATGGACGGATTAAGGATATGGAATCATACGATGAAGAAAGTTGTAAGGTTCTTTATATGTGCTAACCTTTATGATTAGTGAGTACATTTATTTAAAGATAATAGAAGAATATGCCCTTAAGAATTGAAATGTGATATGTTTATGTTCTATATTCTCTTTGCCTTGTTACTTATTTATTATCGATATAAATTGCGCTACTCCGATGCGTTCCCTTAGTTGTGATGTACGCCTTGTACATGATATGGAAGCCTTTGCGTGACTAAGGTAGTCATTCCTAGGCTTTAGTATTGTGTACGGCGGACTGCCACGTTTAGGGTACCCCTCGGGCGTGACAGTTTAAGTTGGTATCAGAGCAACAAGGTTTTGGGAATTAAGAGACAGGATATTAGAGTATAGAATGGTAGGACTTGATCTTATGTCTAAGAATAGAACTTTATCTTGGAGAATATTAGGGGAAGGCAGGAAGTACTTACACAAGAATCGGAGGATATTTAGCAAGACATGAGATGGAAGTATCACATGAATAGATTTACCCTAAGATGTTGACCCAAGATTGAGAAAGGTGGAAATGACTTGGAGATAGAACATAGCAGAATAATAGAAAGAAACTTAGAATTAGATATAGAATAAACATAAGCCTACCTTAGCAGATCAATAAGCCTTAATGCATAGTAACCCTATTCAAGACCAATTAGGAGCAATTTAAGTATAATGCCTCTTTTACAAGTAAGACCCTTAGGTATAACATTAAGTACCTACGTTAACCTTTAAATCAGACGACAAAAATCTTTCATGCTTCTTTTTTAAAAACAAATAACTTGTGCGTAAAACTCGAAATAAAAGAAATATCTAATACGATCGCTTCGTTTGGTTCTAGGAAGCTACCCGAGGAAGTTATGCCCAATCAAGCACCCCTCTCGAAGAACAACAAGAACAAGGAACACTCCCACCACAAGATCTAACCAAGAACTCTTGACCACCATAAGACGTCTAGAAGAGACGATAAGGACTTATACAACAAACACCCATAACCTCTGCACCCTCCGGTTTAAGACCCACTCGGAGCAACACCAGTAGCACAAGTCCCTTCCTTCATGGCCAATCCTAAAACCACAGGCTAAGAAGCATAAACGACTTCAACTCTTAAGGATTCCCAACCCCTAAGGTCAGATGTTGGAAGTGTGAAGGAAGACATTTCCCCAAAAGTTGCCCACAACTGCAGTACATGTGTACTTCTGTGGAAAAGACCACAAAATCCTAATTGTCCTAAGAAGAATGGCACTATCTATTCTGGTCATGCAAAGAGAAAACACAGTGCCAACAATTACCCAACAACAATAAGGAAATGCTACGTATGCAGTCGTCTCATCTGTAGGACCAAGAATTACCCTACAAATGCCAAGGAAACATGCTACATGTGCAAGGTGTGGTACCTCTATGTACGTGAAGATCTAAAGACGCAAGGTTTATGGGACGACCCCATCTCAGTCCCCGAAAGAGATGACCCATCCAAGAAAGAATGTGGGACTTCGTCTAGAGATCCTACCACCAATCTCACCACAAAGGAAAAGAAAAAGTTACTGATAATGAAGACGAGGGATCAAGTGATCAAGGAAATATTCCTACCCTGTGAAGAGCAATCCGAAGCAGGAATGGACGCTAAACCTTCCGTAAAAGCTTTAATATACCGATAGGAGAAATGCTTTTGTAAAAAGAATTAATCAAAGATGTATATGTTGTTTATGATTTGAAATTTTAATTATGTTTTGCATCCTTTCTTTGAACTTTTGTAAAGGAAGTATTTAAGTCTTCCTTCTGTTTCCATGATATGAATTTCCTTTTTTTATGATTTCAGTCAATTTTCAAATTTCTCTATATATTTGTATTCATTTCTCGATTTCTATTAGCATATTTCTGATTGTTTTTCCGAAAAACGTCTAAGACTTAATAAAGTTCAAGAATCTCACGCTAGCTTAATAAAACCTGTAGAACAAATAGGAGACGTACTCGTGCACAACGCAACCAAGAAATACCCCCTGTAGAACCTGAGAACCCGGAGGAACCTCAACAACCAAACCAACCAAATGGATCAAGCTAACATCGAACAACTTGCCAACCTCATAAGGAATTTCGCACAACAGGCTCAGGCTATGCCTACACCAGCACCTGCACAAGAAGCAGCACCAGAAGTTCCAACGCCACCGATTGAAACGACACTAGCTGAGCCACCTTACCAAACCTTATCAAAGTATGTTGCCAGAGTTCATTAAGTGCAATCGATATTTTGATGGAGCTTTTGGAAAACCGGATGAAGCTGATGATTGGTTAGCACAAATAGAACGATCTTTCAATGCTTTTGAAGTACCACAACATCTTCAGCTTACATATGGGACTTTCATGCTGAGGTTCAATGCAAGAATATGGTGGGAATCCAAAAGTAGAGAGCTACTACCACCAATCACATGGGAGACATTTAGGCATGAATTCTTGGAGAACTTTTTCCCTGGAAGCTTGAGAATCCAATTTAGTGCAGATTTCCTAAGTATTTCTCAAGGAGGCCGTAGTCTTGAACAATATGAAACAGAGTTCAGTAAGCTGTTACAATATGCCCCCGAATCATATAAGGATAGCGAGGAACTAAAAAGGCAAGTCTTCTTAGGAGGATTGGATGAAGACCTTCGTATCAAGTTGATAGAATTTGACATCAAAGATTTCGAGAACTAGTAGAAAGAGCACGAATTGTGGATGGTGCTAAGAAAAGGAGAAAGACGGAAGGAAATGTCATGATAATTGAGGAAGAATCTATAAGTGAACCTAGCCTAAGCTCAAAGTCAATGAGCTCGAAACATCGGTCAGCCCGAGTAGAAAGAAGGATAAAAAGAAATGGATACCCAATGTTGGAAATGCAAAAAGGACATCAACCAAGACAGTGTCCTAAGCTTCAACACAAGTGTTACTACTGCGGGAGTCCGAATCACAAAGTCATGAGATGCCCAAAGAAAACCTCTGCCACTTGTCTGATCTGTAAGGAGCCAGGACATATTGCCAAGAAGTGTCCTAAGAAGAAAAATATGGAAGAGATACTCAGCAATACCCCCACAAGAAACTGTGTATAACCTACAAGGACAATGGATTTGCGAGGAAGCCAACCAAGAGATAGAATTCGGTTTTAGAAGAAGACGATAGTCACGAATACGAATCGATATCAGGCTACCCTTAGATGCTAAAATTCTTGTTATACCGATAGTTGCCAGTAATGACCGTAGATTATGTAATCGTCACCTTACTCCAGATGGAATAAAAATATGATTGTCGAAAATTTTGTATGTATCAAAAGAAGAAGGCAATTCAATTTTACCTTGAACACGCCAAAATACATCAAAAGCATAACTATTACCGCCTAAAAGCTAGAACCGGTAATGATAAAATCTCAACAAGCAAATTCCAAATTTTTCATCTTGACCTCAAACCTTGTCAAGATGACCGTAAATAATAAAACAACAATACGGAATAAGTATAAACAATGCGTATTTAACACGTGCATGTCATATATATACTCACATAAGAATGGGAAAGCGAATTTACAACCTTCCTTCATATACCAGTGTCGTATCGAGTCGTCGTCAGTTTAAATTAAGTCAAGTCAAGTAACAAGTCGTCAGTCGTCTGTTGTGTGGTTAAGCTTGAAACTCTTCAAAAGAGTCAAGTAAAGTGAAGGTTGAAAATCGCTAAAACCAAATCTTATTGATTCTATATGTGCTATATTGCATAAAATATCAAACGCACAAGATTAACAAATTCCAATATTACCGACTAAAAATATTTGCGAAACAGAAAGATATGAAAGAAGAAATTCAAAAACAACGATAGACTTCCAAACCCTTTTGTGGAGGTCAAACTAAGGAAACGACATAATGAAATCATAATACCCTTTCAACAAATAGACGTAAGACAAAATTCCAAATATCACGAATGTTGATGAATGACGATATACAATTTCTCATCAACCCACGTACGCATGACAAGTTTTGAGGACAAAACTTTCTTTAAGGTGGGTAGGTTGTAAACCCCCAAAAATCTTCATAATCCTTAAAATAATTCTAGAAGTATAAATATCAAAAACCCGAAAAATCAACTTGAGATTAAAACTCAATTCTAGACCGAGTCAAATACCGGAAACAAAACCCTAAAACTCGTACCAAGTTAAAACTTAATTCCAAATAAGAACGAAAACGAGTTTCTCGATCTTGAGAAAACAAGAACCCCTGAAACAAAATATAAAGTCCAATTTCCGTATAATCAACGTCCGTACATCGATTAAATAATCTACCCAATTCCTAAAACGCAAATCGAAACAATAGATCCAAATACCGCTTAACAACGAGATAATAAAATCCTAATTCCTTCAGTAAAATTTTGAATCACAAAATCCAAATTTTCCACAAAAGTCAAATCAGTCAACTCATAAACCTAGACTCGGTTAAACGATCCCGAGAACTAAAAACTATTAAATAATCACAGAATAAAATAAAACAAAACATAAATTCCAGCTAAAATTTAAAACGATCAAAACTCAAAAATTATACGATCTTACGAATATCTCGACGGAATCGGAAATCAAAACGGAACCCTAAAAGTCAACAAGCCTACAACGAACCCTAGTGTTTAAGATCCGGCAATCCCACGTTTTCAAACCCTAGAAAACGAAATTAAGTTAATGACCTAGAATAGTTCGTAATAACATAGGTAACATAAAAATATCAGATTTGCGAATTTCGAGTGACCTTCGACCCAAACGGGATCGTTCTCGAAAAGCGTGTCCCGAGCTCGGAATATTAAAAATATTCCGTTTATACCAATAGACTCGTAAAAATACAAGAATTCCAAAAATATCAGTTTTAGAATTTTTCGGTAGCTAAAAATTACAGATATCGCATTATTACGCGTATTTTTATTACTACCGGTACTTTAATTGTCTAGTCTACTATTCATAGTACTTTTTCTACTATTCATTACTATTCACCTATCTCTACTTTTTCTTACACCTATTTCTTACACCTACATACTATTTTCTTACTTTTTTCATTTCCAATACACCTTTAATCACATCAAACTTTACACATTACTTCTTTATTACACAAATCAAATAAAACAAATCAATCTCTCTCTCCAAACACCCCATGGCCGGCGCCAATTTGACCCCCCCTCTTCTCTATTTTTATCTATTTTTCTTTTATTTAATTCACTCTTAATTCCTTCACAAAACTCTATAAATACCACCTCTCCTCTTCTCATTTCTTCACACCTTTCTCAAGTAAAGAATTTATGCAAAAATTCTCTCTAAACACTCCCTCCATACTCTTACAAGAACTCTCTTCTTGTAAGAAGAAAATCTCTCCTACCAAAACTCTCTTTATGTAATACAACTACCATCTCTCCATAACCACATAACCATACATTCACTACCATCTTCATACCTCTTTCATACCTTAGGTAAATGTTTATTCCATCTATTATTCATCCATGTCATGTAACTTAACATGACTATGGTGTTGTTTTGAAACTCATATGAGTAGTAAAAGCAACAACATGTTCATGTTTTGTTCATGTACATAAGCTTCCTATTTTATTATGTTGTTATTATTATTTTCTTATATATATAGTATTATGTATATTATGTATATATATTTAGAGCATATAAGCTCATTTGTTATTTATTTATTTTCAAGTTATGCAATTTATTTATTTTTGATATTAAGACTAGTCTTTCTAGTCTTAGACTTGTCCATATCAAGTCAAAACAACCTTTTGATTATTTATTTTAATCTTTCGGGACTAGTCTATTCTTAGTCCCGGGATGCCTTGATAAAGCTAAGGCTCCAATACTTGATCGGGATTCCTTGATGAAGCTAAGGTTCCCAATGCTTGATATTTTATTTTCTTACTTATTATTGTTTCTAGTGTTTTCTTATGTTCTTATTATTTTATATGCTCATGATACTTGCATCTACATAATGTTAATGTCTCAACTAAGTCTAAAAAGTAGAATTTCATTTTATTAAGGGAACTCAAAACTAGATTTTCTATCATGTGGTTTGTCACAAAATAATGAAGTTTTTATCAACAACATAAAAATAAAGCACTACAAGCTTTCCCAAGATTTTCCTAAAATGACGAAGATAGTTTTATAAGAAATAAATATCTTCTTTATATTTCATGGTAATTTAAGTTTTAAGAAAAATAAATCGTTAATGTTGAAAACTTAAATTCTTTTCTAAACTAAGGAACAAACTAGTTTTCAAAGTTAATATAAAAATCAACTCATGAAGAACCCACTTAGGAAAAGTAATGATTTTTAAAATTCTAAAAGAAAGAATTTGTTTTCAAAAGAATATAAATAAAGTAAGGTTAGCAATAATGGATTTTATCAATAAAGATGATTCTTTTCAAAGAAATGAAAAACAAGTTTTAGAAAGCAAAAGCTTATATTTTAGAAATGAGTATAAGAAGACAAAATTCATTTTCTAAAAACCATCCTAAATACAAAAATTTATAAAAAGGTTTTTATCAACTTAATGTACTTTTGATGAATTTGAACTTTAATCACTAGAAGGAAAATTTAATACAAGACTAATGAATTAAGGAAAAATTCAACTGGTTTTGGAAGAAGAAATGAAGAAAATAAAATAAGAATATACTCATATAAAGTTTCTTTAGATACTTGAAAGGAAATTTTCAAAACTAAGGTTTAAATGAATTGTTTCATGAAATAAATTGTTGAGACACTACCATTGGGATTTTGCATATAAAGTGAGCATACCTATATATTCAAATGTGTTTATCAAATATATATTTATATTGTTACAAAAGGATTTTCTTTAAAATGGAGTTGAGTTAGAGAATGGATTTTTGCAAAAGTTTAGAAAATTCGTTTTAAATCTGTACCTGACGTTTTCGGAACCCAAATGACCTTTTATGACCAAGATAAGTTTAGAAATGGATAGAACTTTTCGAATAGGTAGAAAACGGTATCATATGCGAAATTCCGAGTTAAAATGAGCAAGTTATGGCCATTTTAAGTTGGAATTTCTTCTTATACGATTTTACCACGATTTTAAGTAAAGTTTAGAATCTCCAAGAATAGAAATTCATGGAAGACTTATCCCGGGTATTTCTTTTGTCTAGGTGACGAAGGATACGAGAATACCCTACCCGAGGATTTCTACGACTAAGAAGATAGCGAAATGGACGAGTGAGTTATTCCTCCTAAATTCGTTACTTTGCTTGTGCTTGTAAAGTAGTAGCATTAGTATATTAGGAAAAGACAAAAAATGGATATATATATTTGGGGAATTCGGGATTATATATATGATTCTATGTTCATGCGTGAATTGAGAATTAAGAATATCGCAACTTCGATCTGCTTGTTTAAATAATTTTGTTTACTTACTTGTATGATTGTTTATGTTGCTAAATTGATTGATCGCCCCAATAAACCTTAATAAGGTTGACCTAAGAACAATAAAACGTTCACGCATAGCATCCATCGAGTCACATCTATTTCAGAAGGCTGCTACTCCTACGCGTAGAGTTGGATTGGCTGTGATCGTGCGGTGCCACGGGCCATGTTCCTTCCTGGAGAATCCAAATCGCTCGGGGAAAGCGACTCTAGGTTCGGAGCCGAGCCAACCGAACGCTGTGGGAGGACCTGGGGACTAGCAGTAGAAGGTCGAGGACCTTCAACCCCGATTCCCTAACCTTTGATACGGAGGGGTAAATCCGTTCTATATATGGTTTCCGGACGACTATATATATTCGTGTAATCATGTGATTGGTTCATTGTATGCATAGCATATGTGTGATTAAATAAATGAACTTGTTTGAAAATGGGGTGCGAATGAAAAGGAATATCTCACTAAGCTAAGTTGTAGCTTATACCCCTATAGATTTGATTGAAACAGGTATATTCGTGGATTAAATATGAGGATCATGACATTAAGGAAGTCATGGATGGACGATTAAGGATATGGAATCATACGATGAAGAAAGTTGTAAGGTTCTTTATATGTGCTAACCTTTATGATTAGTGAGGTACATTTATTTAAAGATAATAGAAGAATATGCCCTTAAGAATTGAAATGTGATATGTTTATGTTCTATATTCTCTTTGCATTGTTACTTATTTATTATCGACATAAATTGCGCTACTCCGATGCGTTCCCTTAGTTGTGATGTACGCCTTGTACATGATATGGAAGCCTTTGCGTGACTAAGGTAGTCATTCCTAGGCTTTAGTATTGTGTACGGCGGACTGCCACGTTTAGGGTACCCCTCGGGGCGTGACAAAACTTGTGTGCAAGAATATAGAAAATGAGCATTTTAGCACTCTCCCTTAGGTTAGGATCATAAAGCTGGAAAGCCCGAAGGACCTAATTTGGAAGAACATGCCTCTAGTGCACGGTGGAGTGCCTCCACAACACAACCACCCTCCAGGGCCAAAGAGGAACCGATTGAAAGGGATCACAAGTGTACCATGACATCAGCATGGGCTAGCAACTCCACCAAAGAGGAGTCCTACAGTTTGAACCTGTAGTTGAGTGAAGATTGAAGGCTGAGGCCCCCAGGAGCCTAGCAAAACCTAATCAAAGCATCTCATGAGGGCAAACATCTTCCCAACACTCAGTTTGAGTTACCTCGAGGTACCAAATGGAAGATAAGAGACATACCAAGGTAGGGGTTGCGGGTCCAAGCTAAACCCAAGCTCATGTAGATGACACGTACACACCCACTATCAAAGACACCCAGCTTGGTTCTAACAAGGAACGCATGCTCGAAGAAATCAAATACATAATGAGAAGATTATCGACCACCAGCGAAGGTTTTGGTGATGAACCCACCGCTAAAACACTATTGGGTTAGATACCTTTTGCGGCCAAGGTTTAATCCAAGGTGCTCTCAACTAGAGCTCGATTACCTACTCTAAAATCTTATGATGGATTAACCAATATGGAGGACCATATTGCCCAATTCCAATCTACCATAGCAATACATAATTTTTCATATGCCATATGGTGCAAGACTTTCCTTACTACCTTCCGAGGGGTAACCCAAATATGGCTCAACCAACTTGAGCTAAACACGATTGGCTCGTTCACTCAGCTCAGTGACCTTTTTGTAGCACACTTCATGGCAAGTAAGTTATCGAAGAAAAATTTCTAGTATATTTATACAGTACGACAAAGGTGAGGCAAGCCTTTAGAGACTACCTGATAAGGTTCAACAAGGCATGCTTGGACGTTTTGAACCTCTACCAAAGAGTAGCCCTAGAGGCTGTCAAACAAGGATTCCTTGAGGATAGTTTATTCTTTGGCTCTATTTGAAATGCCAACTCTCTATGCTAAAGCAAGTGAAAGAAAATGGGCAGAAATATATCCAATAGGAAGACACCCAAATTGCTAGGAGGGAAGCCAAAACTAGGACTAAGCCTCCTCGGACATAGAACAATCCACCTTGAGAAAGAGGTTGATAAAAAGATCGCAGTGACTTCAACCAAGCTTATGCACATCAGAGTCACAAGGATGATGACAAGTGGAAACTCTTCCTGATGTATGACAAGTTCATGCCCTTGAAGCTGCTAGTCTACGATGTGTTCCTTGAGATAAGGACCTAAGGCCTCTACTGCCACCACCTCCAATGAGGCCCAGCTTGTAAAGAAAAGACTCAAAAGAATATTACAAGTATCATCGCGACTATAGTCACGATACAAAGAATTGTTAGGAGCTCAATAGTGCCATAGAGGACACTTTATGACGTAGCTGGCTTAAGCAGTATATCAATCATAACCTATAGCCGAAGCCACCAGCACAGAAGCGCAAGACTTACAAACAAGAGAAAGCTGCAACACCTGAGATCATAAAACCCTCCTTAGCTCCACTAACAATTGATGGTGAGATTAATACCATTGTAGGCGAACCCTTGACTTCAACAAGAGCCGAGCCACCACCTGGCCCATACTCATCCAAACAAGTGATGAGTCTGGAACCTAAGAGAGCTAAGGTTGACGCCCTTTTTGAATGAAGATTATGAAGGGGTCCAAACCCCTCACCAAGATGCCTTTGTGATCTCAGCCCACATTTCGAGCTAGAAAGTCAAGAATGTATTGATCGACACAGGAAGCAGCATCGACATTCTCTTCAATCAAGCATACCAGGAGATGAAGCATGAGTTGAAAACCAAAGTTAAGGCCTAATGATCATGAGTTATATGGTTTCGACAATCGGCCTATCCGACCTTATGGGATGATAACCTTACCTCTCGACCTAAGTGAAGAATCGTACAACGTCATGCACCAAATCATTTTTTTTTTTTTTTTGTGGTGGATAGTTAATCCCCCTACAATGCCATATTAGGATGGGCTATGTAGTCAATTTCTAGTATGATTGTTTCCCTACCTCAAAGCCAAGTTCCTAATCCCAACTGGGATAGGGATATGTCGAGGAGATTAGGAACAATCCCGATAGCTATACATGTGTTTGCATTGTAAACATAGAACTAGACGAAGAATCCAAGTGTTGAGGTGAGCTAACCAAGTATATAGAAGAAGTTATATTGGATGATAACCCAAAATATACCACCATGGTAAGAAAATCGACTCCTCCCGACATAAGAGAGAGCTTGATCACGCTCTTATGGGTAAATAAGGATGTCTTCACGTGGTTGCCCACTGACATGATAGGCATAAGCTCGAGCATGATCACGCATCAGCTAAACATCAACTGAACCTATAAGCTGGTTGGCTAAAAGATCATACACTTCACCCCCCAGAAACAAGCTTCCATCGAAGAGGAGGTCGAGAAACTACTCCAAGCAGAATTCATTAGGGAAGAAAAATACCCCACATGGTTAGCCCATGTAGTCTAAGTCAAGAAACCTAGCAAGAAATGGCAGATATGTATTGATTACATTGGCCTAAACAAGGTATGCCCGAAGGATTGCTTCCTATTGCTATAAATCGACTAACTCATGGACAACACCATGGGTCATGAGCTATTGAGTTTCATGGATGCCTTCTCGAGCTACAATCAAATCAAGATGAAGGAAGCCGATGAGGTCCACACCTCATTTGTAACATCATTCCGTAAGTATTGTTACAAAATGATGCCATTTGGATTAATAAATGACGTGCCACCTTCTAAAGGTTGGTCACTGAGGTATTTAAACCTCAAAATATGTCGAAACATGGAAGTTTATGTCGATGCTATGATCGTGAAAAGCAAGTGAGTAGAAGCTCACCTACATGATCTCCAAGAAACCTTTGATCGACTTTGCTTCTACAATTTAAAGCTCAACCCATAGAAAAGCATGTGTGGCACCTCGTCAAGAAAATTTTTGGGTTATGTGGTGTTCCGACAAGGGATCGAAGTTAACCTCGACAAGATTAAAGCAATCTTAACAAAAACTATGCCCACATTAGTCAAGCAAGTGCAATAACTCGCTGGTAGGATAACAACACTAAGTAGATTCTTTCCTACGAGCACCGACAGGTGCTCAAAATTCTTTAAAATCCTTAAAAAACCCCGTTTAATTTAAATGGACGGAAAAGTCACAACAGCCTTTGAAGAGCTCAAGTAGTTCCTAACAAAACCTCTACTGTTAACAACCTTGCTCCAAGGTGTGGTTTATATCTTTACCTCATGGTGAGTGATAGAGCTCTCTCATCTATTCTAACTTAGGTAGAAGGAAAACAACACTGACTGATATATTACATTAGCCATGTCCTACAAGGACTAGAACAAAGATATACCAAACTGGAAAAATCCGTATATCAGCTACATCCATATTTACAAGTACATCAGGTCATTGTCTTTATCGATGTATCGATAACAACAATCCTCCAAAAGCCGGACGTCTCAGAAAGAATGATGAAGTACGTAATGAAACTCAGTAACTATTGTAAACCCTGAAATTTTTCACATTAGTACATGACTCTAAAGTAGAATGTATGAATTAGTTAATAAAATTAGATTCCAATAAAAACCTAAGAATAGATCAATGTATTGAATTTGGCTAGATAAGGATTTAGAAATTGAATAAAGAACTTCTTTAACCTTAATTGATACCAAAAACGAAATTTCGTATCTTGAATGGATAATTCGAGATATGATTAAAGGAAATCTAAATTTGAAACCCGAAACTTGTTATACAAATAGATTAAATAGAAAAATATAAATATAGAGATTAAATGATTGCTTTTGAACTCAACAATGATTTGAGGTTAGAACAATGAGTAGTAGTAAGCCTATGCATAGATTTAAACCCTAAATTTAAGATTTCTAGATAATATTAAACGCTACTAATAAGATTTCATAATAGGTACTAAAAATTAAAGATAAATAGATAATCTAGTTTCCATATCAAGTGCGATATTAAGTAATTAATCAACTAAGCTTATGAGCAGGAAATGATAACATAAAGATAAACTGTTAGGATTATAAATACACAATGAAAACATAAACTGATGTATAACTCAAGATCTAAACTTCAAATAAATAATTGAATCCAACTATTGTTCTAATTAGGGTTTTCTTAAGCTATTGGAACCTAAAACAAAAATTGATCTAATGAGCTTAGGAAACCTTAATCGCAGGAGATAAAATTCTACAAATAATTAATCACGTAAATTTAAAACTTAAAGTTGTATTGTTTGATAACCTAAGTATTTTGTAGAAACCTATAAACATATTTTTGTACAAAAACTCTCAAATATTAGCTAATTTGTACCCGTATACTTAGTAAACTATCCTAAAACCAAGCTAATAAACTAACTAATATTCATATTTAATTATTGTTGTGGTTGTTTCGGCTGCAAGTTGTTCTAGGAGGGCTTGGAGGACATTGAAAATTGAGAGCCGAAATTTTTGCTTCAATAATGCACAAGTTGTCAACAAAATCAACCTTATAACAAATCAAAGATTGCCAAGTCAGTTCCTCATTTATGGCAATGAAAACAAGTGACATAATAGTGCTAAATGTAGAAGAAATTCGGATCAAATAGCAAAGAAAATGCAGCCACAAGCTTCTTCTTCTTCTTCCTATATATATACCTTTAAGTCTCTTAATGAATAAACAAACAATCACAACTTTTTCTCAAACTTTTCAGAACAAAATTACTCCTAAGTAGCAGCCAAACCAACCTATAAACAGAAATCAAACCGCTCAAATCATCTTAGTTTGAATCAGAAGAAAAACCATCAAGAAAAATGCTTGAAACAAGTTCAAGGTGAGTTGACGTAATTTGAATAGTTTTCTTTTAAAACTAAGGAGTGGAACTGACTTTTGACAATCATAGATAATCAACACAAAAACAAGTTTCGAATTCCATCGGAGTGGCTCAACCGAGGTAAAATTCGAAAACCCTAATTATACTTTACTAGATTCGAAATTTAAGATTATATGTTTGTAGACGCGTTAGGAGTTGTTGTATGTTAATATACAAGATTTAGAAACATTCAGGAATGATTTTGATGTAGAAAATTTAAGAAATATGAAATGGTTCATCGGGGAAGATGATGAACAGTGCTAACACTGTCCATAAGCCGGCAGTGTAAATGTCCAACGTCGACGGCTTACAAGGATAGGCTGGCGGTGTAGAGGCGGCTTACACTGAAACAGAAGTTACGTAAAAATTATTTTCACGTAAAATGAACAAACGCCAGCTATCTGGGATTTTACACCGGCGGCGTAGAGTCCGGCGTACACGTGAATGCTGACAGCTTACAAGCTAGTGCACTCGATACGAAATTTTATTTAAAACAAAAGAACGCCGGCACCTGGGTTTTAAAGCCGGTGGCGTTTGAGATGGCGTACACCCATATTTTCTTCTACGGGAAGTTTGTTTGATATAAACAGAATATATATATATATATACACACAATAAGCACTACTAAACATATATTATATATATTTGATAATATAGAATTTATTAAGTAGATAACTAGATACAAACATTTAGAATAAATTTATGTATTATTTGATATGTCTTAAAATCCTAAAATTAGAGAAAAATATTAAGTGTTAATAAAAATTATAAATAATCAAATATTTGTTCTAGATAGATAAAATAGGAAAGAATAGAAATTGAAATAAGTTAAATTTATAAATAATGTGACTTCTAAAAATGACAAAATAATTATATGAAATAAATTAGGAGAAACACGACGACACTAAGTAATAATAAATAAATATGATTTACTGTATTGAGTTCGATATAGAATAACATAAAATTAGTATTAATCACTACAAAACTTGATAAATATCAAGTTCAGGATACTAGACATGTATAGGAATTTAGCTATATAATCTATACTATATTGATGAATACTTTATTCATCTTAATAGGTGACTTTGATACCCTAGAAGATCTTTCGGCAGATTATTATGATTAACTCACCATGAGCAGGTGAGTAATTCAGTCATATTGTACTATTTGTGCTTGTAAATAGTTAAACATATAATATAAAGACAATCAAATGAATGTTTTGTTGGAAATGCGTTGTGATCTGATTGTATGACTGTTAATCTATCATTACAAAAGTGATAATACAATGATTTGATGTTGTGAAGTAATATGATGATGATTGTGTGTAATGTATGATCACCATGAAATTAAATAAGAATTATGGACTTATTAAAGTAATTTGGTCATGCATTGCACGTATTGTGTTGTTGCATATATGTGACAGCCTGTTACGTATTAATATTTCAGTTCTCTATTAACGCTTGGTTTTTCTAATGTGTTAATTCTTCCAAGGTTTTCTTTGTTCCGTTGGTTCTACGGGAACTAAGTGGTAATGAAGAACGCCGCCTATAGTATCACTTTGAAATGATTAATACTTAGGGAGTTTTTAAGGATGGATACAGGGAATGGTCAGTTAAAACTATTATATTTAAAGTGATAACCCTAAAATGAGAAATCGTTGATATTCCTGTAAACTTAGTCTCTCCTAGGCAGGTGGGTCATAAGGTAATTGCTCTTCAACCCTTAAAAAGAAAGCGTAAATCTTTTTCCCTGTTTGGATTCTAGATCATCCAAGCTTGTATCTGTGCATATGATTGAGTGCTTGCATTACATATGATTTGCTAATAACTTGTGTGATGTATAATATGTCTGGTTATTCACTGAGCCGTGGTTTCGCTCATACTCCAACAGTCTTTTCAGGTTTACACTTCGACTGTCACACCCCGAATGGTACCCTAAATGTGGCAGTTCGCCGTACATAATATTAAAGCCTAAGAATGACTACCTCAGTCACGCGAAGGCTCCCATACTATGTACAAGGCGTCTAACACATAAAGGAGACACATTGGAATGATACATTTTATGTTGATACAATTGAGTAACAATGTAAAGGAAATACAAATTTACTATACTTCAGATACAAACCACTATACTTCATATACGAATCACTATACTTCAAAATACAAATCATTCAACTTCCATTTCAATTCATCAAAAGATTCAACTACATAAAACTATTACAAGGCAAATCATAAAACCTAGCTGATAACTTCAAACATTCGTATTCATTACCAAAATCCTGGAGTCATTCCCGGCTCCAACCAATTCAATCCCTACTTTGTATTCCTGAGATAACCTGTTCATTTAAACAACTATTGGGGTATAAGCTACACTAGCTTTGTGAGAATTTCCTTAATTCCGTACCATAACAAACAAGTTATAATCAATCATATTCTATACATGAACAAACACATAAGCAAGCAATTATGCATGGGTATCCGGAACCCACACACGAATGGATTTACCCCCCCCCCCCCCCCGTATCTTGGGTTAGGAATGGTATTGAGTCTACACGACCGCATCTAGTCCCCAAGCCCTCGGCTCTTAACACTCGACTCGGCTAGGCTCATCTAAGAATGCATCCACATGCGCCTTAGTATGCCGAATGAGCTCTGGCACGGGCTGTTATCCAAACGAGGCATCAACGGACCATACCGATCGACCTGCGTAGGAGTAGCATGCTACCAAATGCAATATGTCCGATGCGATGCATGACCAATTTAATTTTTGCTTAGGTCAAAAATATTTATACATTCTTTAGAGTGACCAACCAATATCACACATATAACAGAAATAATATGAACGGTGCAGCTATCCAATCAAATCGTGGTTTCAATATGCTTTAGTTTCTTGGCATACATTCATCACAGTCTCATCATATCTCCCATCCCCATTCATACCGATTTTTACATTGTTCCTATAATTCTAATGCAACTGACTACAAGCACAATCAAGGTAACAAAACAAGGAGAAAACTCACTCGGCCATTGGACCATCGGTCTTCTAGTAATAATAATTCGGTGGCAGCGAATCGTCGATCTCGGGATCTCCTAAAAAGGAAGAAATACTCTAATAAGTATTTCAACTCAAACTAATCTAAATGATCTTATACGAACTATCAAATTCGTAATTCTCGTCCTAAGCGGGAATTCTAACTTAAAACGGCCATAACTTGGTCATTTTAACTCGGAATCTCGCAAATTATATATCGATCTCTATCTCCTTCGAAAGATCTATCTAATTATAATATTATTTTCAAGTTTTGAAAACTTTGAAGCTTCGAAAAGTTCGGATCAGATTAGTGCAGCAATAATTTCAACTTCCGAAAAGGTAGTTTTGTAAATGTTTGTAATGTTTCTATTATATAGATTAGCTATATATGCAATATGAGTGATTTCCTAACATGAATGGCATGAAATGAGTTTCATGTATGCATGATCTTGATGATTTTTGGTAAAAGAAAATTTTGAAACTCTTTATTTTGCAAGACTTCAACAATAACTACTTTTTGAAAAATCTAGTTTTCTAACTTTGATCATTTCCATTGGTTTTGGATTTATTACTTAAAAAAATATAATTATTCTTGTTAAAATTGAGTCTTCATTATATATATTACTTATGACCTTCATTTCTACATAAAAATTTCCATTTTACACTTTGTAAATATGTTTTTAAACAAGCTTTTCACAAAAATCCGAATTTTGAAAAATTTCGTTTCTTGCATATTTCTTATGAGAAAACTTGTTTAATGCATCAAAATTTGAAGCTTTACTACATCTATTGTCTAAGGACTTCATTTAACACATAAAACTTGTAATTTGAGCTCAAATACTAAGTGATTACATATGCATCATCTCAAATTACGAATTTGACAATTTGATCACTAACTCAAAATTTTCCATTTTAATTCCATTACTTGTTTTACACATTACTCATGCATAAACTCATTTTAACTTGTAAAAATCATTCCTTAAAGATACCTATTACCTATACCCTTCATTTTTCACATAAAACATGAGTTTTGGAGTTGATAAATGGGTTTTAAAAATTGGTCTTGGTTGAGATCCGAATTTAGAAAATTTATTTTTGGTCATATCTTTTGATAAAATCTATCTAAGCTTAGGAAAATCCATTCCTTACATATCATATCTTAAGAACCTTTCATTTCTTAAATAAAAACTTCATTTTTGAGTTGGAAAACATGTTTTTAAAATATGCTTTGGCCAAAATCCGAAAATAGAATTTTTATTTTGAAAATCACTTTTGATTCTTGTAAAAAGAAGTTTTGATGATATACATATATTAAGCCTTCATTTTCTTAGTTAAAAATTACATTTTGACACTTGGAAAGTGGTTTTTAAATGGCGGTCTTGCCAAAATACGAATTTCACAAATTTTGTTCAAGTTAAAATCTAAGATCTACACATAATATGAACATACATCTAAAAGAAACCCATGGTAATGAACTATAAACTCATTGATCTAAAACTTTACTTTTCAAAATCATTCATTTATGTTGTCTATACCCTAAGCCCTTCATTTTAAATGAAAAATACACATTTTGAAGTTGAAAAATCACTTTTCTAAATATGGTCCCATTTTCATCGAATTTTTAAAAATTATTTTGGTTGAAAATAAATTAGGTCTTGAGTTTCCTACAACTTTCCTACCATCATCATGTTATAGCAAGTTGTTCATGAATATAAACAAAGGTCTAATGCATTTATGAACTCAAAACACTAGATCTAGTCTTTTAAACTAGTTTTAAATACATGAATCACTAAGATGAATATGTGGATGATAGATCTATGCATAAATCATAAGAAATAACAAATATAACAACTTAAATAACAAGATCTATGGCATAAACAAAATCAAAGCTACATAAAGTTGGATCTACAATATATATCAACTTTAAACAAGAAAATAATTTAAATACAAGATAATAAAAGTAGAGAAAAGGAGTGTTTCATTTTTGGCATCATCATCTTAAGCTTTTAAGCTTATGGAAGGTCATTTGATGCATGAAACCTTCATTACACTTTACCTATATCACCTATGGAGCTTTGGGAATAAGATTTGCTTAGAAATCTTTAAGAATGAAGTGTGGAAGCCATGGAAGAAGAAGGGGGCAACTTGTTTTTAATGGAGGAACAAGAGAAAATGAAGAAGAAAGAGAGGAAAAATGAGAGAAAAGTTAATGAATGGTAAGGAGGAAAATGTGTAAATGAAAGAGAGAGAAAATGTGTGTAATAAATGAACGAAAGAAAGAAAAAAAAAATAAAACCAAGGCACCAAAAAAAGATGTGCTACACATGAAGAGGAGGGGAGGAGAGAGAGATTTGTTGAAATTTGACTAAAAATTAAATTGTATAATTAATGGTATGTGTAGCTTCTTTAAGAAGGAGTGCAATATAATTATTTTAGTCAAAATAGAGTAAATGAAAAGGATAATGGAAGCCATAAAGGAGTCAAAATCTGCCATGAATAGATATAATGAAGTATAAAAAGATTGAAATGAAAAGGAAGTGATATGTGTAAGGTGTACTTGAAGGCATGGGTTGTAAAAGTACTTTCTTAATAAAATAAAATAAAATTAGAAAATTTATTTCAAATATTTGTAGCAGATTTTTCATAATTAAAATTAAATAATTATTTGAATTATTTCAATATTTTAATAAATATGTTACCGGTATGATCAAAATACGCGAATATGGGCTATAAATAATATTTTTATAACCCGAAAAATTATAAAAAAATTATTTTATGAAAATAACAAATTTTTAAATTATTTTCCAATTATTAATTAAATTATTTTATTTTTACTATCGGGTCTTAAATAGAATCTAATCCCGAAAAGCTCGAACTAACTAAATTTTAGAAAACTAAATTTTATATAACATATAAAATATTTATTTAAAAATATAAGGCTTTATAAGATAATAAAATTTGCAATGAATAAAAATAAATAGTGCAAAAGACTACTCAATTACCGGTAATAATGGAAAATACGATAAAAAGGTATAAACTGTAACTTTTATAACCCGAAAAATTTCATAACTGATATATTTGGAAATCTTATGAAATTACGAGTCTAACGGTACTATTGGTATATTTTTGATATCTCGAGCCTCGGGACACCTTTTCGAAGTCTGTATCCGAACAGGTTCGAAATAGGTAAAAAATTTACCAATTTGATAATTATAAACGAACTTATATTACTATGAGTTATTCTATATATTAAACTACATCTCGGCCTCTAGGGTTAGGGGCGCTAAATTGCCGGACTTACACTATTGTATTCTGGTTAGGGTTTCCGGGTGATTTTCCGGTTTAGACCTTTGCCATTTGGAAACAGATATTTATGTTTATATAATTATAATTTGAGAAATTTATTTTAAATTTTATTTTTGTAAGTATTTAATATCTCTTAATGTTTTCGAAATTCTTGAATTGAGTTATATTTTCGAAAGTCAATCATTATTTACTTTTTAATAATTTGTTTTTGGGCTTTATATTACCTGTTTTTATAAGTCGGAGTTAAGTATGGAATTTTTCGTACGTAGTGGTTTTGAATTTGAAGACTATTGAGTTCTTATTTTATTTTCAAGAATTCTTATTTTCCTCAAGATTGAGAAATTTTTAGATTCGTTCGTGATTTAAGACTATTCGAAATTTGATTTAAATTTGGAGTGATTTTTAGGGTTTATTTTCGATGTTCATTTTAGAATTATTTATTGAAATTTTCTGGGCTTACATCGACCCTGGTTAGTCACTTCCAAGAACATGGCTTCAGTAAGAGCTTAGGAGCTGGAAGTCTATGGTTATACTTGGGAATAATGGTTATATTTTCCTAGAATAGATTAGTTAATGCTATTGTATCAGTTATGAACTACAAGAAGGCTACATGGTTTGTAATAGTTATGTGATTCTTATAATTAAAATAGCAGTTATTTACCAATTTATTTCTTACATGTATTTATCATTTCTTATTGAAGCAACTAAAAGATCCTGTTGTTTTGAAAACCTGTCACTCTCTGAAGGTATTCTAGTGATAATATTCAAGTGTGACTTGTCTATTTCTACTAGGGTACCCTCAGAGCGTGACAACTATGGGGTATAATATCAACCTCGGGACATCATAAAGGCACAAGCTTTAGTAGAATTTATGATCGAATATATCGAAACACCCTAGCCTAATGACAAATATAGGCTTGTGTGGACCTCCCTGTAGATGAATCGTCCATGCAAGGGGGAGGGGGTGCTGGCATGGTCCTAGAAATCCCATGGAGTTAATATCCGTTATGCCTTAAATTTTGGCTTCCCAAAAAGCAATAACAAAGCAGAATAAGAATCCTTACTAGTTAGGGATTAAGCTCATTGTATGTGTTGGAGAAAAAATGGGGGACCTCAAGATCTTTTCTGATTCCTGGCTCGTGATGCAACAGGTCAAGGTCATATACGAAGCAAAAAATGAAGAAATGGCTAGATATCTAGAGGTGGTTCGATCTCTTACAAAAGGACTACTCTCTTAGGACATCACTAAGATACCTAAAGTTCATAATTTAGAAGTCGCTAAGCTTTCTAAGCTTACCTCCATGATAATTCCTAACTTGGGGAAGATCAAAGAAAAAATCTTCATCGAATTCCTACTTGAGAAATCCACCACCATAGGTGTCACGCCCTACCGCACTCGATATTTAAACTTAAGTATGACAACCTTAGTCATCCCATAAGTTTACATACCAGCTGTAAGGTGTACTTGCACAACTTTTAGGATCAGACTTTGAATCGAATAGTCTTAAGAAGGCATACAATAGCATTAAGAATTGATATCACAACAGGATAAATAAGTTAAGTCTTTACAAAAGTCAAGGTGTCATACCTTCGCCAAAATGATAATTGAAGTCTATCCAGTCTAAAACCATATTACAAACGTTAGGGTTTATGTTAAAGAGATTTTCCTAGAAGTACATGCCTCTAGCTAGGTCCCGACTTCTTCAAAAGCTCCTTCATCCAAAAGATAACCCTGGGAAAATTGTTCTCTCGGAACAACCAAACATAGGAACACCATAACAAAACTATTGGGGTGTAAGCTAACAGGCTTAGTGAGGTTCATTTCCAAATATTTAATACTCAACAACAGTATATAACAGATAAGTTATTAGCAACCATATGAAATGCACAAACACATGAGCATACAATACATAAGACCATCCAGAAATCTTATGTTGAATGGATTTACGCCCTTCGTTCGGGGTTAGGTGTTTCAGGCCCATACGACCAACATTTAAATTCTTCTCACTTCTTATTGTGGTTGATACAGGTGTCCAACTACCACTTTTAAATTTTATCGTGGTTGATATAGTTGCCCACCTACACAAATTTTCAATTCCAGCCTATACAGCATCATTCGAGTTTACAGGCCCCTCGTTGCCCAATTATTATGCCTTCTTCCCACAAAGGTATAATAACCTATGCAATATAACTCACTACGTGATATGCATCTACAAATTAATATAATCGTGGCATGTTAATTAAGTAGATTAAGTGCGATCATAGAGAATTTCAGACAATCCAAGTCTATACTAGCTCATATAATGATTTTTCAACAAGTCTTGTCTCGATATGCTTATCATTCATTCAACCAAGATTAGATCACAAATCATCATAATTATATCTTTTCCTAATTCTAATGCCACTACAATTACAAGCATATACATGAGCACAACTATTTAAGAAATGAACTCACTCAGCCATGGAGAGAAATCCACTAGTCTTAATAGTCCTCGGAGTGGAAATCCGTCCTCCAAATCACCAAAGTACAAGGAATATCCAATGAGCATTTCTCATAAAGTTCTAATAAACTTAACAATTCTATTTACTAAGTTTGTCAATTTTCGCCTAAGATGAAGTCCTAACTTAAAATGGTCATATCTAACTCAATTTAACTCGGAATTGTGCATAGTATATATCAATTTCTATCTACTTCGAAAGATCTATCCATTTTCTAAGTTAAATCAACATACAAGGCCATTGAGGGTCAAAAACTACTGTACAGTAGGGTTATGAATTTCTAGTTTTGAGTTCTTGTTGAAAATTGTTACTTTTGTTCCATTTAAATTTTTAGATTAACTTATATAGGTTCTACACTTGTAAAGAGAACTTCTAGCCAAAGATAAAGAATTAAGTACTTATATGACCATCAAGATATTATCCAAATGAAAATTCTAAGAATTTATCTTTGTAAAAATCGAAATTTTGAGTTGAAACTCGTTTTCTTGTTTTGACAAAAATCCTTTGCTAAAACTAACATGACTCAATGAAAATAATTTTCTTATGTCACCTATTATCAAAGCATTCCATTTCCCACATAAAACTCTTGTTTTGAAGTCTAAAATAAGGTTTTCAAAATTCATCTCTTCCAAAATCTGAATTTCTTTCTTGAGTTTTAAAATGAAAATAAGACCTAGATTTGTCTTTTGCAAAACTGTCTATTTTAAAAATATCTTTTAGGAAAACTCATATAAACTTTTGAAAATCCAATCCTTAGAATATCTATACCAAGAGCTCTTTATATTTTTGTCTAAATCTTCATTTTGGGGTTATATAATAGGTTTTAAAAATGGGTCTTGGCTTAGATCCGAATTTTCAAAAATTGTTTTTAAACATATCTCTTGATAAAATCCATCAAGACTTATGAAAAATCATCCTTTACATATGCTATCTTAAGAGCCTTCCATTTCTCAAATAAAATCTTCATTTTTGAGTGATAAAACATGTTTTTAAACCATGTCTTGACCTAAATCCGAAAATAAGATATTTATTTTGAAAGTGACTTTTGAAAATCACCTTTGATTCTTGTAAAAAGAAGTATGATTGCTAGTGATGTGCCCTAGGCCATATGGATTCTTTATCATTGGTATGTTTGTTATCAAGTTATTTTAATTATTAAAGTTATTTTTGGCCTATTTACTTTGGTAATGTTATTCCTTGAATATTTAGTTATACCTTATGTCGTTAAAGTATGTGACTTTAATAGTAGAACCATAAGTGAATTATAACTTTATTCTAAATTATCCCTAGTCACTCATTATGTGGAATGATAATGAATTAAGACTAGTATGATTGCTGTATGATGATCAAGTTTTACTGATCATGGATATGGGATATCAATTCAGCACATAGATACAAACAGGAGTGTATTGTATTGGTTGACCAACTATAAGATACTGTATGGATCAATGCAATAAGTATTCTTATTTACAATGTTGTTTTAGTCCTTTGACCTAATGGCACCATGGATTCCTATATAGCAGTTTTCATGTTTTGATTCATCTCTTCATCATCTTTAATCGGATGATTGTAAGAATAAACTTGGGCATGCAATATGTTATAGAGGAATGTGAGTGTTAGTAAAGGGATTTGTTCATCTCATTAATTTGAGAGAGATATCTATCAGGCCTCTTGATGAGTAAGACTGAGAAATGCATGGCCATGCTCGAATGAATTGATAAAGAGTTATCAATATCATTTGTTTAAGTCAGTCAAACTCTAGATTCAAGAAATAAGTAATTAGACAATATAAGAGTGTTTTGATCCACACCTTATGTTTGATTATAAGATATCGTTAACAAAATGACTGAATAACTACTGTTAGTAGGTAAAGTCGGATCATCGATCTTCACTAAAATTGTTAGACATAATGTCTTGCTAGAGACCAATTATGTCTTGTAGTCCTAAAAGAATGTTTAAGAGCTACTACCAATTTTAAGTGAACCTACAGGGTCACACACAAAGAATGAATAAAATGGATCTTCGATAATCGTATTGGGAATTGATTAATTATTTATTTGTCGATTTTAATTAGATTAAAATTAACAAATAAATAAATTCGGATAAAAGGATATATATGTCTTTCTACATAAACCCTAATTCGTTTAGGGTAATTTAAAGAGACATAACCCTTATATATATCACTATATATATTCTCCACTAGGTTAATTTGTCATTCATCTGATGCTGGCCGTCATTTAGAAAGAAATTTCGTAACCTAAAAGGAGAGTGTGAGGAATTCCCAAAGGTCGAAACTTTTCGACGTGCTAGCACACATGAAGATCCAACTCATTCGTGGATATCGGTAGAGGGAGTTGGTATAATCTGCATCTCCTTTGATCCCATCATCAAGACAAAAAAAAAAAAAAGGTATAACACGATTCCCTTTCTTTATGATTTAATTGGAGCGCTTGGATCTTATTGGGAATTAAAAAAAAAAACGATTTTCCGCTGCACGATTCAGATTTGGATCGAAAATTCCCAACATTGATGATATACATCCACTAAACCTTTATTTTCTCAATTAAAACTCCCATTTTGAGACTTGGAAGAGAGTTTTTAAATATAGGTTTTACCAAGATACGAATTTCACTATTTTACTCAAGTTCAAATCTAAGATCTACACATAATATGAACATGAATATAAAAGAAATACATGGTAGTAAGCTCTAAAACCTATAGATCTAAACATAACATAACCAAAGCTTCATAAAAAATTAGATCTACAAGGTAAAATATGAAGATAATAAAGTCTTAAAGACAACAAATATCGCAATATTATTATAGATCATCAACAAAAGTGTTTCAAAGTTTTGGCATCATCATCTCTAGCCTTTAGGCATTATGAAGAGTCCTTTGATGCATGAAACCTCCATATAATCAACCTACAGTATTTATGGAAGCTTAAGAAGAAAGATTTACTCAAGGATCTTCAAGAATGGAGCGTGGAAGCAAGAAATGGAAAAGGGGGCAGCTTGTATTCTCTTGCAAGAAAAAAGGAAAGAAAGGAATAAAGAGAGTAAAAAGAGAGCAAAAGAGGTAGGGTTTGCAAAGAGAGAAAGTGTACAAGTATGAGGCTTTAAAGTAGAGAGAGGAGTGCATTAAATGAGTGTCAATTAATTGAAAGAAAAAAAAAAATAAAACAAAGGCAGATTGGGAGGGGGCTGCACGTGAATTTCAAAGGGGAGGGAGAGGGTGTAGTAAATTTGTAACTTAAATTTTTTAAAGTGTAACTTGTCCTACTTAATGTGCTAACTAAAAGAGACTTTAATTCATTAAATAAATTATTAAAATAAAAGAAATGTGGCTATTTTGGAGAGTATGGTCAGCTACCATGCGTTGAAAATAGAGTGTAAAATGAGTGAAAGAAAACTTGAATAATGGGTAAAAGTGACAATTGAAGTGTACTTGAAGTATCGGTTGAAAAAGTGCTTTTTATTAGGAAAATATATAAAATAAAATTAAAAAAATATTTTTGAATAAGTGGCAGAATTTCATAAATAAAATTAAATAACTAATTGAATTATTTTAGTATTTCAACAAATATGTTACTGGTACGGTCGAAATATGCTTATATAAGCCATAACTGATATTTTAAGATTTCGAAAAATTATGAACTCGATATTTTTGAAATCCTTATGAAAATACGAGTCTAAAAATATTAAAGATATATTTTTAATTTTTCGAGCCCCATGACACCCTTTCCAAAAACAATATCTAATCGGGTTCGAAATAAGCCGAAAATAAACCAATTTGATATTTTCAAGAAATCAAATAATATTACGGACTATTCTAACACTTTACTTAATTTTTGACTCCTCGGTTTACGAACACGAAATTTTCGGATCTAAACTGTAGGGTTTAACTTGTGATCTGTTGACTTAAGGCCTTCGGTTGACTTCCCAACTTAGGATTAAGGCTTAGGATTACTCTAAAAACCAAGGGCTTACAATAGGGCCTGTAAATCTTCGAAATTTTTAGATTCGAATTATAGTTTAAACCCTAATCGGAAGTCAACCGGATTTTCCAAAGTCAACAAAACCCTAGTTTACCCGTAACCACTTAACTCCGGCATTGCCGTTTTCTTAAGACCTAGAAAACGAAGTTGGAAAAATTAGCTATATAGTTCGTAATAGATATAGATTTTATAAAAAATATCTATTTTTAAAAATTCAAGTGTCCTTAGGACCCGATTGGACATAGTTCTCGAAAAACGTGTCCTGGAGCTTAGAATAGGAAAAATATTCCAAATATACCGTTAGACTCGTAAAAATATAAGATTTCCAAAAATATCAATTTCGTAATTTTTCGGTAGCTAAAAATATCAGATATCGCTTTTATACGTGTATTTTCTTACTACCGGTATTAAATTGTCATGTCTACTTTTAAATTACACTATTTTCTACTATTCTATACTATTCACCTATCTCTACTTTTTTCTTACAACCTACTCTTACAAAACATACACCTATTTCTTACACATTTTCATTTCCATACAACTTCACATCTTTCATTTCTTATTTTTAATTAACAAAATAACAAAAAAAAAAAATTTTCCTCTCTTCTATGCATAAGTAGCGTCGGCCCCTCCGTCCCCGCATGATGCCTCAATTTGTTTTATTTTTCACTTATTTAATTAACCAAATTATCTCCCACATTTTTCTATAAATACCCCCTCATACCTTCACTTCTTTCACACCACTTCTCTAAAGTTACAATACCAAAATCTCTCTCAAATTCTCTCAAGAATTCTCTCCAAGAAGTCTTCTACAAGGAGCTCCTCTCTTCTTCTTTCTTTTAGGTAATATGCCTTCAAGAAATTCCATGTTCATCTACTTAGTATGAACTTAGTGTGTGTTTTCCAAAACCATGAAGGTTAAGAAAGCAACAATAGGTTCATACTTTTTTTGTTCATAATCTCAATTCCTTTATGTTCCTTTATTTCTTTATATTTCCTTTATGTTTATTACTATCTAATATATCTATAGCTATTATACTATTTAGAGAGCTATAAGCTCATTGTCTTGCAATTTATTTATCTTTCATGCAATTTTTTTACTTTATCGCAATTTATTTATTTCAAGTTGATTTTAAGACTAGTCATTCTAGTCTTAGACTTGTCCTCATCAAGTCAAAACAATTCTTTTTCTTTTCCTTTTTTCGAGATTAGTCTTTTCTTAGTCCTGGGGTACCTTGATGAAGCTAAGGTCCCAATACTTGATTTACTTTATTATTTACTTAAGCTTTCAAGTTATTATGTTCCTTTATATTTCTATAGTTTATGATTCATATTCATGCATGAACATAATGTTATTGTCTCAATTAAAATAAATAGGGAAGTGTTTTCATAAAAAGGTTCTTGACAAATAAAAATAGGAAATAGATTCCTAAAAGCTTGCTTGGAAATGATTTTTCCTTAAATAAACAAAAGGTTTTTGAAAACTTATCTTTCATCAAGAAATAGAAATTCTTTTGGAATTATTAGAAGAAACAAAATATCGTTTTATGAAATTGTATTACTTTTAAATATTGGATCTAAGTTTAGAAAATAAAACCACTCCCTAGAAATTTAAAAGTAATTACAAGAGACTAAATTTAGAAAAAGAAATATTCATCTTAAATAACTTAAGATCTTTTCAAAAGTAAAATGAATATTCCAACAAAATCTCAAGTTCAAAGTCTTTTAAAACCTACTTTTTCATAAGTTTGAGACAACTTCATTTACTTCATACATTTGTTATGAGTCATTACATATATGTATATACCTTTCAAAAAGTTTGCAAAATACTTGAAATATTTATCTTTTTCAATTGAACTTTGCTTACAAGAAGGAAACCAAGTTTTTGGAAATTCGTGGCAAATCTGTTGCTATCTTTTCGGAACCCAAAACGACCTATTTTATGAAAATAAGCCTAGAAAATGCGTAGATCTTTTGAGTAGGTAGAAAACGATATATTATACGCGAAATTCCGAGTTAAAATGAGCAAGTTATGACCATTTTAAGTTGGAATTTCCCCTTAGATTTTACCGCGATTTTAAAAAAGTTTAGAATCTCCAAGAATAGATTCATGAAATACATTTTGGGTATTCTCTTGATTAGATAATCTCGAGGAGGATTGTTCGTATCCTGAAATTACTACGATTAAGTGGGAAATCCCGAACGATTCATCCATCTCAAGAAAGGTCATCATGGCTGAGTGATTTATTCTCCGTTATTTTTCATACTCTTGATTGTGCTTGTAAAATTAGTTGCACTAGAATTAAGCAAAATCAAAAGGAAGTGATGATAAATATTTGAAAGAATACTAAGTATATCGAAACAGATTTGTTTTGTAATAAAGTTGTATGTGCATTAATATCTTGAAGTGTTGAAATTGGTTGATCACTTGAAAGAAGTTAAATGTAACTACTAGACTTTAATTAAAAATTATTCATGCACTTCATATTAAGTCAACATTTCATTTCACTACTATACAATTGGTGGGATAAGTGTTAAATAGTGGTGGTAGACAAACCGGTATATCATGTAAGTGGCGAGTGGAGCCGGTAAAAACTACAAAAATTGGTGCTGTAGGCTTGTAATAACTACAAGTTTTTGATGGTGTATAGAGCCGTAAGATCTATATAAGTGTTTTTAAAAAAAGGTTGTGGCTGCAATTGGCCTGAATACCCAACCCGCATGAAGGCGTAATTCATTCAACATATGATTCCCAGAAAGTCATATGCTGACTAATAACTTGATTGAAACTTACTTTGAGTATGAATTTTTGGGATTTACTCACTAAGCCTATAAGCTACACCCCTATAGGTATTCGTATTCTCAAACATCTATTTTTGTGCTGGGGACCTCCCCATATCCGTGTAAGTTCTGTAACTGAAGCTTTGGAGGAAATATGCTCGAAGACTTTGATTAGAATTCCTTTGAAATCTTTAATATGGTATTTTGGATGCTGTAAAGATTATCACGATCCTTGGGATTAACGGGGGTATGCCCCTAAGAAATCATGTAATAGACCTTTGGATATTAATGATATAATATGTTTTATTTCTGGATTCTTATATGTTCATTTTTACTTGCTTAAACTATGCTTCCCAAAAGCGTCTCTTATTACCGCGTTAGACGGCTTACATGTAATACTAAGGCTTTCGCATGACTAAGGTAGTCATTTTTGAGCCTTGATATTATATGTGGCGGGCTGTCACGTTTAGGGTACCCTTCGGGGTGTGACAGGGCCTCCTAAGGTATTAAATCTATGACAGATAGCTCCACCCTAAAACTGGATACCTTAATGGAACAGTGTAAATCCCAGTTTTTCTAGTAATCAAATAAAGTTTTCGGAAACGGAAAACAAAACCCTAAACGGATTAGTTTCAAGCTTGTGAGAGAAACTTAGAAACCCTAGATCCGGCTTTCATTCAGCGTCATATCAAAAGAACTTTTATAAAATAATTTAATGTGAAATAATGTTTTAAGGTATATTTCAAACCATAGAAAGTTTTGATTTTTAAAAATTTTCTATTCCGAGCCTTCCCGAGCCCCATTACGGAAAAGCGAGGCCCGAGACTAAAAACTTAGAAAAATATTCCGGAATACTCTTTAGAACCGAAATTTTATAAGGATTTCAAAAATATAAGTTTTATAATTTTTCGGGTTATAAAAATTACAGTTATGGCTTTTTTCTCGTATTTTCTTTATTACTAGTAAAGTAGATGTCTTGTCTACTATTTATCACTATTCACAAGTACAACCTACAATACACACTACCCATACGCTAGTCTTACATCCTTACAAACACTCAATTATATTTTGTTTTCCAATAAAAATTTGTCTCTTAATAAATTATTACATTTAATATATTTTATTACATAAATTACAATTTCAAATAAAATTAAATCACTCTCTCTCTCTCTCAAAGATGATCGACGCACCCCCCACCCCCTCCCCCCCCCCCCCCCCCCCACCCCCCCCCCCCCCCCCCCCCCCCCCCCCCCCCCCTCCCCCATTTTCCCCTCAAATTTTTTTTTTTCTTCTTTTATAATACAAAACAAACCCTCATTCACTTAATATATATTCCTTTAACTTTATCTCTCCTTCATTTCATTTCTTTTGTTAAAAAAAAAATATCACAAACTCTATCTTCTCTTCCTCCATGGACGTGACCACCACCACCCTCACACGCACACACATCAAGTTCATTTCTTCTTCATTTCTTCATCAAATTATTTTTTAGGCGATTATTCTTAAGCTTCTTACTACTTAATCTTGTAATGGCAAGATCATTCATGTGTATTTTCGTCTTAAATCTCCATGAGCAAGTGCTAGGGATAAGAAAATGCTAATACATGAATATCAGGCCATCACGAGAGTAGATCTTGTGTTTGATGAGCTTTTGTTGAGATATTATCATGTTCATGTATATAAAAGTAGAGATCTTACATGAAAAATATATGTTCATACTCTTAAACTCCTTTTCATGCACTATAAGTGTCACGCCCCATAGGGTATCCTAAACATAACAGCCCACCACATACTATATAAGACTCTCGAATTCCCTATCCGAGCCCTTCGGGAGTCTTGCATAGATGTAAAGCGTCCCTTTACGATAATAGAATACTCAACCAATGGAGTTAAGTAGTTTAAGGTGGCATTCATTAGCCATAGATAATAAGCTAAAACGCATAAATATACTTTACAAGATCTAAGGGGCATTCCCCGCAAAATAATATCAAGTCCATTACAGTCATCCAGAGTCCTTTAGTTTCCAACGGAAGTCTATACAAAAATGGAGTAAAACTTCTATGGGAATGGAAACTCCTATCTCCGGTAGCTGAGCTGTGGCTTGCCTCGGTCTAAGCCAGATAAACTCGTGCTGCAATAAGTAAAAACTATGGGGGGTAAGCTAACTAGCTTAGTGAGTAAGAACTTCCATATCACAATTAAGTACAATTCATTCAAACAAGTGATTATCCACACAAATGTATGCATCAGATAAATGAGATCAACAAACATATGACAGCCAGAAATCATATGTGGATGACTTGCGCCCTCCATCCCGGGTTAGCAGATTAACGAATCATGCGGTACGCGCCGTTTAAGCTCACGGTCAACTGAACAATAATTCATTTTATGGATCACGATTAACCAACATATTCATTTTATGGATCACGACCAACCAACATATTCGTTTTATGGATCACAAAAAACCAACCAATGCCAATGCTCCATCCTCGCCGTGATATGAATGAATCCAATTACAATTGAAGTCAAATATACATTAGTTCAATTCTTTTAGGTGACCAACAAGTATTCGTGGACATTCAATATAAGATACTAGCTAATCAGTCAAGAACTTAACACCCGGTTTCGATATTTCTTAAGTTCCATTTCGCACATCAACAGCAGACAAATATATACTTCCCATATACCCCATCATACATATCCATTTTTATCTTTGCCTACACCACTAGTCGGAAGGTAGGGTGTTGTCTTGCTCGGGATCACTACCAAGTAAGAATAATCCTAATGAGATTCTCATAATGTAACTAATCCAAACTATGCATCTAAACTAGATGAATTCGGAATTCTCGCTATTTGCAGAAGCTCCGACTTAAAATGGCCATAACTTGGTCATTTTAACTGGAAATTTTGCAAATTTTATATCGATCTCTATTTACTTCGAAAGATCTATCTATTTCTAATATTAATTTCAAGTTTTGAAAACATTAAGGTCACGGAAAAGTAGGATCAGATGTTTTGTAAATCCTCAAATTCCGAAAATTTGTTTTGCTTTTAATGAGAAATATTCCTAGTTGATGATTCATAAATAAGTGGTATATGAATGAATTCCTAACATGAATATCATGTAATGAACTCTATATATGCATGGTTTTGATGATCCTTGATGATGGACTCTTATGAATTCCTAATTATTAGGAAATTCCTTAATGATTCCTTATAAAAAAGTTATTATTCCCAACCTTACATCCCCTAAATGTTTTTATGATTTTATCCTTAGAATTTACTTATCACCTAATTAAAAATGAGTTACCAACATCCATATTAGTCAAGACCTTCATTTATGCATAAAAATCCACATTTTCATTGAGTCAATATGTTTTTGAATGAGCTACTTAGAAAAATCCGAACTTTATAATTTCCATTTTCTTGCATTTTCCTTGTGAGAAAACTTGTTTAATGCTTCAAAAATTGAAGCTGCAATATATCTATCATCTAAAGACTTCATTTAGCTTATAAAACATGCCATCTAGGCTTGGATACTAAGTATTTATGTGAGTATCACCCAAAAATACGAATTTGACTACACATCCATAAATTAATATTTTTCATTCTAACTTTACTACTTGTTCTACATTTTTATCATGCCTAAACTCATCTAAGCTTATGAAAATCATTCCTTCAAGATACCTATTACACATACCCTTCATTTTCTATGTGAAATATGAGTTTAAAAGTGGTTTTGGTGGTTTTTAAAGTAGGGTTCTAATTTCATCCGAATTTCCAACCATTCATATTTGACAAAATCTTTCATTTTTCAACGTTCTTGCCTCCTATATACGAAGATCTACTATCTAACATATCTATACATATACAAGGCTACATTTTTATGATCATCAATGCATGGAAGTCAAAATAACTCTATGATCATACATGTAGATGAAGATGTGGATGTCTAAACATTAGATCTACTAAATATAGTGCATGAATCATAAATCTCATTGCATGAACATCAATATATGCAAGATCTCTACTTTACATGCATGAACAAGAAGATATCTTAACATAAACTCATCTAAACACTAGATCCATGTCTTGTGATGGCTTGAGATTCTTGTAGTAATGTTTTCATGTCCCTTGCTCATGCTCATTGGGATTAATGGTGGAAAACACACAAGAATGATCTTGCCATTACAAGATTTGAGAGGAATAAAGCTTGAAATCATAGCTTTAATGGAGATTTTGAGAAGAAAAGAAGATGAAACAAAATTAAGGAGTTTTGAAAGTTTCTTTTACCAAAAATCATCAAGATCATGCACACATTGAACTCATCACATGTCATTCATGATAGGAAATCATTCATACTTCATATATACTTGAATTATCAACTAGATGCATTTCAAACAAATACAAATTTCTTTTTTGGAAATGGGAATGGTTACTGATCAGATTTGATCCCTCTGTTCCGTGACCTAAATATTTTCAAAACTTGGAAATAATATTAGAATTAGATGGATATTTCGAAGTAGATAGAAATCGAAATAAAATTTGCGAAATTCCGAGTTAAAATGACCAAGTTATGGTTGTTTTGTTCCGCAAATATCGAGAATTATGATTTTGACTAGTTTTAATGCATAAATCGGATTAGTTAAGTGATGAAGTACTTATTAGGGTATTCTTCCTTGGTAGGTGATCCCGAAACTGATGTGCCCTTACCACTCGATTACTACTATTAAAAAACCGGCGTACTATGGCCGAGTGAGTATCACTTCCAATTTCAATTATCGCTTGTGATTGTAATGATAGTTGCACTAGTTACTTAGCAAAGAAAAAATGAATATGAATGATGGGTTTGAATGGGAGTTATATATGTCTGTTGTTGTTATGTGAAGTTGAATTTAAAGAATATCGAAGCCGGGTGATAAATCATTTCTGGTATAGATGAGCTAGGATTGATTGTCTGTGAATATTGATTGATCACCTATAAGAATGGGTATAATTGATTATTCGGAATGGAAAATGAAATTGAAAGCATTTATAACACGATGGGGATGGAGCGTTAGCATTTTTTGGTTTTTCGTGATCCATAAAACGAATATGAGTTGGTTAATTGTGATCCATAAAACGAATATAAGTTGGTTAATCGTGATCCATAAAACGAATATATGAGTTGGTTGACCGTGAGCCTAAATGGCATCGTACCGCAGGATTCGTTAATCTGCTAACCTAAGATGGAGGGCGCAAGTCCATCCATATATGATTTCCGGCTGGTTATATGTTTGCTGAATTCATGTGTTTTGTGCATATCATTTGTCTGATTAATCACTTGATTAAATGATGTAATGTAATTGTGATATGGAAGTTTTCACTCACTAAGCTAGTATAACTTATGCCCCTATAACTTTTATTTGTTGCAACACGAGTTTATTTAGCTTAAACCAAGATAGGCTACAGCTCAGGTACATGAGCTAGGCGTTTCCTATTGAAGTTGTATTCAATTTGTTTAGACTTCCATAGGAAACCAAAAGACTCTAGATGAATGTAATGAACTATTAAATATTCTTTTGCGGGGGAATGCCCCTTGGACTTGTAATCTATTGCATATGCATTTTGAATTATTATCTAATGCTATCGAATGCCGGGTTAAACTACTTAACTCCATTGGATAGAGTATTCTATTGTCGTAAAGGGACGCCTTACATATATACGAGACTCCCAAAAGACTTAGATATTGATTCGAGAGTCTTATATGGTATGTGGTGGACTGTTACGTTTAGGATACCCCTATGGGGCGTGATAAATAGTATCTTAGGGATGGCACCCTACCTTCAGATAAAACGGAAGTGAAAAAATTAATGTACAAAATGACCAATTACACCCTAATTAATGGGGTTCTGTATAAAAGGGGCTTCATCTTCCCCCTCCTTTGATGTTTGCACCCGTAAGAAGGATAGCATGCTTTAGAAGACCTATATGTTGGGGAATGCAGCAACCACATTAAAGCCTAATCGCTGCACATGTGAGTCGTATGAACTAGCTACTTCTGGCTAATAATGAAAGCTAACACAAAGGAGTTTGTCCAACGATGCGAGCATTGTCCTAAAATTACCCCCATCAACTACCATCAAGTACTGACCTACTCTTGCTTCACCAACTTATAGTCACTTGCCATGTGGGGACTGGACATCCTAAGCCCATTTTTGCCCTCCACAAGTTAGAGGAATTTCACAATAGTTAGATGTGATTACTTTACAAAATGTGTAGAAGTCGAGGCAGTGACAAATGTCATGGACAAAAATGTCTAACACTTCACACAAACATTATAGTCAGGTTCAGGGTCTTGCACTCCAAAGTGATGGATAACAAGAGGCGATTTAGCACTAAGAGGATTATAGACTTCTACGCTGAATACCATATCACTAATAGCAATGATGTGTACCGACGACACCATTAGTGAAATCATATTCCAATAATGAAATAAATAAAGAAAGAACCATATTTAAACAAACAAACGGGAGCTTCTATAGTCCCATCGGTGGGATCATTCAGTTAACCATCTAACCGTTAAAATAAATATAATAATTGGAATATTAACTATTTTAATTACTCGATCACTGTTGGATAGTGATGGGGCCGATCCTATCAAATTAATGATGGAACCATAGAATTTCCTTAAACAATAACTATTCAAACACTCAAATTACAAATTGCTAAATTAAAAAAAGAATAACAAAGTTAAATTATTTGAAATCACAAACACTGAAAATATCAAATAATTTTTACACTTGCCAAAAAAGGTAAATCATTATCAAAATAAACAATACGAAGCATCTTTGATAAATTATTTATAGATTGTTAACACATCATCTAATTAAAGGTTTGTTTGGATGGTCTGTTTTTCATCTATATCTGTATCTGTTTTGAAATAATATGTGTAAATATATCTGATTTGCATTTATATTTTATCTATTTGATCTTTCTCATGAGAACTGGTAACTTTTTTTCTATCTATATCTATTTCTTGATAAATAATTTGTTTGAAAAAAGTATCTATATTTGCCAGAAAAATCTAGCCAAACTGACCCTAAATTGAATCAACTTTTTGCTCTTTATTCCTATTCCCCTTTTCTTATAATTAATCTATCTATTCTTGAAAATGGCTTCTTCAAGCACACTTTCCTCCTCATGTAGAAGACTAAACTTTTTAGTTGAGATGAATAAATCATCCGAGCCATAAGCTTACCATGTCACTTTCATGGAAACATATCCTTAATGGCTTGCAATAACCTCTTGTCATCCGATTATCATCTCGGATTCATGGAACCTACACATAATTAGAAATACTCAATGACATTGCATTTAACCTTTCTATTAATGTTTCAATCCTGTCAATATAACATCACACACCTCTGAACACTTAACACCATCACTACAATTGTAAGCCATGGAAAATTTCAGTAAATAATTCCAAGATGAACTTCAAAAATAAACCCTAAAAATCACTCCAAATTAAAACCGAATTTCGACAAGTCCTAAACCATGAATGAATCCAAAAAATTTCTTAATCATGAGAAGATGAAAATCCTCAAAATTAAAATAAGAACTCAATGGTCTTCAAATTCAAAACCACTACGTATGAAAAATTCCATATTTAACTTCGACTTATAAAAACAGGTAATATAAAGCCCAAAAACAAATTATTAAAAAGTAAATAACGATTAACTTTCGAAAATGAAACCCAATTCAAAAATGTCGAAAACGTTAAAAGGTAATAAATACTTACAAAAGTAAAATTTAAAATAAATTTCTCAATTGTATAATCATAAAATATCAGTTTCCAAATTGACAAGGATCTAAACCGGAAAATCACACGGAAACCCTAAGTGGAATACAATAGTTTAAGTCCGGCAATCTAGCGCCCCTAATCCTAGAGGCCGAGAAGTAGTTTAGATATATAGAATAATTCATAGTAATATAAGTTCGTCTATAATTATCAGATTGGTAAATTTTTGACCTATTTCGAACCCGTTCAGATACAGACTTCGAAAAGCGTGTCCTGGGGCTCGAGATATAAAAAATATACCAATAGTATCGTTAGGCTCGTAATTTCATAAGATTTTCAAATATATTAGTTATGAAATTTTTCGGGTTATAAAAGTTACAGTTATAACCTTTTTATCGTATTTTCATTATTACCGGTAATTGATTAGTCTTTTGCACTATTCATTTTTATTTCATTACAAAATTTTATTATTCTTATAAAACCCTATATTATTAGATAAATATTTTATATGTTATAGAAAATTTTGTTTTTCTAAAAATTTAGTTCGTTTCGGGTCTTTACGGGATTTGATTTTATTTAAGACCCGATACTAAAAATAAAATAAATTAATTTAATAATTGAAAAAATTTTTAAAAATATTTTTATTTTCATAAAATAATTTTTTTAGAATTTTTCGGGTTATAAAAATATTATTTATAGCCCATATTCGCGTATTTTGATCATACCGGTAACATATTTGTTAAATTACTAAAATAATTCAAATAATTATTTAATTTTAAATATGAAAAATCTGCTACAAATATTTGGAATAAATTTTCTAATTTTATTTTATTTTAATTTATTTTATTAAGAAAGTACTTTTACAATCTATACCTTCAAGTACACCTTACACATATCACTTCCTTTTCACTTCAATCTTTCTACACATTATCCCACAATTGATGGCAGATTTTTGACTCCTTAATGGCTGCCATTGTCCTTTTATTTACTCCAATTTGACTAAATTAATTAAATTCCACTCCTTCTTAAAGAAGTTACACTACACATTAATTATACAATTCAATTTTGAGTCAAATTTCAAACAACACTCTCTCTCCTCTCTCTCTAATTCACGTGGATAGCTCCCTCCCCCCACTTGCTGCCTTGTTTTATTTTTTTTTTCTCTCTTTCATTCATTTAACACACTCATTTTCTCTCTCCCTTTCATTTACTCATTTTCCTTTTTCATTCTTTAGCTTTTCCCTCTTTTTTTCTCTCTTTTCTTCTTCTTCTTGTTCTTATTTCTTCAAGGACCAAGCTGCCCCACATCTTCCATTAGCTTCCACCCATATTTCTTGAAGATTTCTAAGCAAATATTCATCTCAAAGCCTCCATAGATGATATAGGTAAAGTGTAATGAAGGTTTCATGCATCAAATGACCTTCCATAAGCTTAAAAGCTTAGGATGATGATACCAAAAATGAAACACTCCTTTTCTCCACTTTTATTATCTTATATTTCAATTATTTTCTTGTTTAAAGTTGATATATTTTGTAGATCTAAATTTTTATAGCTTTGATTTTGTTTATGCCATAGATCTTGTTATTTAAGTTGTTATATTTGTTATTTCTTATTATTTATGCATAGATCTATCATCCCCATATTCATCTTAGTGATTCATCCATTTAAAACTAGTTTAAAAGACTAGATCTAGTGTTTTGAGTTCATAAATGCATTAGACCTTTGTTTATGTTCATGAACAACTTGCTATAACATGATGATGGTAGGAAAGTTATAGGAAACTCAAGATCTATTTTATTTTTAAGCAAAATGATTTTTGAAAATTCGGATGAAAAAGGGACCATATTTAGAAAAGTGATTTTTCAACTTCAAAATATATATTTTTCATTTAAAATGAAGGGCTTAGGGTATAGATACCATAAATGAAAGATTTTGATAAGTAAAGTTTAGATCCATGATGTTTATAGCTTATTACTATGCATTTGTTTTATATTTATGTTCATATTAAGTATAGATCTTAGTTATGAACTCAAACAAAATTGTGAAATTCGTATTTTGACAAGGCCCTCATTTAAAAACCATTTTCCAAGTGTCAAAATGTAATTTTTACTTAAGAAAATGAAGGCCTAATATATGTATATCAACAAGACTTCTTTTTACAAGAATCAAAAGTGATTTCCAAAAGTTATTTTCAAAATAAAAATTCTATTTTCGGATTTTGGCCAAGGCCAATTTTAAAAACATGTTTTCCAACTCAAAAATGAAGTTTTTATTTAAGAAATGAAAGGGTCATAAGATATGATATGTAAGGAATGGATTTTCATAAGTTTAGATAGATTTTATCAAAAGATATGACCAAAAATAAGATTTCTAAATTCGGATCCCAACCAAGACCAACTTTTAAAACCGATTTATCAACTCCAAAACTCATGTTTTATATGAAAAATGAAGTATATAGGTAATAGGTATCATTAAGTAATGATTTTTACAAGTTAAAATGAGTTTAGGCATGAGTAATGTGTAAAACAAGTAATGGAATTAAAATGGAAAAATTAGAGTTAGTGATCAAATTGTCAAATTCGTAATTTAAGATGATGCATATTCAATCACTTAGTATTTGAGCTCAAATTGCAAGTTTTATGTGTTAAATGAAGTCCTTAGACAATAGATGTAGTAAAGTCTTAAATTTTAATGCATTAAACAAGTTTTTCCCAAGTGAATCATTCAAAAAGTGGATTTTCTAAAATTCGAATTTTTGAGTAAATCATATTGGAAAATATATTTGCAAAGTGTAAAATGCAAATTTTTGTGTAAGAATGAAATCCTTAGTGATTATGTATGATTGAGCCCTAATTTTCTAAATATCAAATGATTTTTACTCAAAGGAATCACTCCAAAGCCAATTTTTACCAAATTCGGATTTTGGAATCAACCCCACTTGAAAACATGCTTACAAAGTGTAAAATGGAAATTTTTATGTAGAAATGAAGGTCATAAGTAATATATATAATGAAGACTCAATTTTGACAAAATAATTATATTTTCTTAAGTAACAAATCCAAAACAAATGGAAATGATAAAAGTTAGAAAACTAGATTTTTCATAAGTAAGTGGTTATTATGGTCTTGCAAAATAAAAAGTTATAAAATTTCTTTTTAGAAAAAATCATCAAGATCATGCATACATTGAGCTCATCTCATGTCATTCATGTTAGGAAATCATTCATATTGCATGTATAGCCAATTTATATAATAAAAACATTCAAATATTTACAAAACTATTTTTCGGAATCGGAAACCGTTACTGATCAGATCTGATCCCTCTTTTCTGAGACCTAAATATTTTCAAAACTTAAATATAATATTAGAATTAGATAGATCTTTCGAAGTAGATAGAAATCGATATATAATTTGCGAGATTCCGAGTTAAAATGACCAAGTTATGGCCGTTTTAAGTTGGAATTCCCGCTTAGGACGAGAATTACGAATTTGATAGTTCGTATGAAATTGTTTGGATTGGTTTGAGTTGAAATACTTATTAAAGTATTTCTTCCTTTTTAGGAGATCCCGAAATCGATGATTCCCTACCACCGGATTACTATTACTAGAAGACCGGTGATCCAATGGCCGAGTGAGTCTTCTCCTTATTTTGTTACCTTGTTTGTGCTTGTAGTTAGTCGCATTAGAATTATAGGAACAAGATAAAAATCGATATGAATGGGGATGGGATATATGTTGAGACTGTGATGAATGTATGTCAAAGAATACTAAAGCATATCGAAACCACGATTTGATTGGATAACTGCACCGTTCATATCATTTCTGTTATGTGTATGATATTGGCTGGTCACTCTAAAGAATGTATAAATATTTTGACCTAAGCAAAAAGTAAATTGATCATGCATCGCATCGGACATATTGCATTTGGTAGCGTGCTACTCCTACGCAGGTCGATCGGTATGTTCCGAGGACTCGTTTGGATAATAAGACCCGGGATCAGAGCTCATTCATAGGAAACTAAGGTGCACCGGGGATGCATTCCATGTGTGAGCCTAGCCGAGGCGAATGCTATGAGCCGAGAGCTTGGGGACTAGCAGCAGTCGTGTAGACTTCAATACCATCCCTAACCTAAGATACGGAGGGCGTAAATCCGTTCTGTGTGTGGGTTCCGGATACCCATACATAATTACTTGCTCACGTGTTTGTTCATGCATAGCATATGATTGATTATAACTTGCTTATTATGGTGTGGAATGAAGGGAATTCTCACTAAGCTAGTGTAGCTTATACCCCTATAGTTGTTTAAATGAACAGGTCATCTCAAGAATGCAAAGTGGGGACCGAATTTGTTGGAGCCGGGAAGGACTTCGGGATTTTGGCAAAGAATACGAATGTTTAAAGTTATCAGCTAGTTTAAGATTTGTCTTGTAATAGTTTATGTAGGGAAGTCTGTGGATGAATGTAATTGAAGTTTGATGAATTGTATTTTGAAGTATAGTGATGCGTATATGAAGTATAGTGCTTTGTATTTGGAGTATAGTAAATTGAATTTCCTTTACATTGTTATCAAGCTATATCAACGTAAAGTGTATTACTCCGATGAGTCTCCTCCATGTGTTAGACGCCTTGTACATAGTATGGAAGCCTTCGCATGACTGAGGTGGTCATTCATAGGTTTTAATATTGTGTACGGTGGACTGCCACATTTAGGATATCCTTCGGGCCGTGACAACAACAACTTCTAGTAGCATAACCTAATTTTTTTTAACTACAACAAATGCGTAATCATAGTACTCCTAACGTCTAGAAGTAACAATAAACAAAAATTAAACACACCAAATCAAAACTTCAAGCCGACAGTAACACTACTGTCCTATTTAACATGTAATATCAATATATAAGTACAAACAAAAAAACAAATAAAAATAACTATAAAAAAAATTAAACACACTCCATCAAAACTCCAAAGATTCAATCCTTAAATTCTACACTAAGGATCGCTTTAGACCTTTTCCAATTTCTTTTTTAACAATGATCTTATTAGGTTTGTGATTGTGATTCAAGGTTATAGATAAGAACATGCATGAAGAGGATGAAAGAGGAAGACAAAAGAAGATATCATCATAGAGAATGTTGTTGTGATAGTGAATTCCAATATGAGGATTAATGGCTTAAGTTTTAGTTTTTTTTTTTTTTTTAAAGGGACGGGGGAGACTATATGTGAGGTGAACAGTTACAAATTAATGGTCTGCAATTTGATTAGGTCAAGGAAATACTTATATTTTTATTTGAAGATAGTTAAAACTTAACACAAGAGTTTATATAAAACAAAACAAAAGCCTACATAGCAAAATAAAGCAAAAATTGTCATGTATAACCAATAGAAGTTGAAAAAAATAAGAAACAAACAAAAATTGGAACTTTGGAATCCAAATGAGAGAGGAGTGGGAAGAAAAAGTAACTGGTAAAATACCTGGTATGAAAGAGAAAGGAGGAAATAAGAATGCTAAGAGTTGGTAAGACTTAAATTGGTGTGATGACAATTTACTCCTTTAATATGTTTTTTTTTAAATATTGATATGGTAACAATATATGTGTGTAAATATTGTAATTCTTTAAAAAATGATGGGTAATTTGGTAAATTTGAAAATAATCTACTTATAATTATACCTATGACACCAAACCACACCCTCTCTTTTAATCACTGATCCGCTAAAATTGAGTTTATGATTTTAAAAGCGAATTCACCAGCAAGTGTATTGGATCGAATCAAGTAATAAGAGGATGAGTGAGTATCGTTCCCACAAGGAAAAGTTAAGTATTGAACTTTTTTTACTCAAATTAATATTTAGGCAAAAGAATTCAGATGAATTGTTTAATTAACACTACTTTACCTAATTTTTAATTGTAGTTAATCTACTAAGTTATTCCTTAATCACTGAAACTTATATTACACTATAGTGGGAACTTGGATCAAATCATAGTTTTTGATAATCAAGTTGAAATCAAATTATATTGACAATTAGATCTCATAATTATTTAAGTGGAACTATCTGCATTAAAATTTTTTAGTGAAGTTCTTAAAATCTTTTAACCTTAAAACAACCTGGTAGCTTCCACTACTCAGATTCTCAAAGGAATCAACATTACAACTAAAAATCTCCCGATTTATTAATTGCTTAATGACTTAAATTGAGTTTCCCCTAATCTCTTAGAGAGAATTCAACTTAAATACATTGCATTAAACACAAAGATAATTCCTAAATCCGATCTAAAGTCTTAGCTTCTACATTTTGACATTAAATCTACATTTATGAATTCCAATGAAATTAGATTTCTCTCCCGAGCAACCTAACTTCTAATTAACCAAAATCTTTCTAGATATAAGGCTCATTACAGGAAATCAACATGAATATTGCAAAGTTCTAACAATCATATAACATAATTTAACCATCGTTTTAGCAAATAACGGATTTAATCACATTCCTACCATTAGAACTTAACCTAACATTGAAATAAGAACACTTATAAAATCAATATCATGAACAAAACTCATAACGATCTAAATATAAGATTTCCAGATAATATTACACATAAAAACTTGAATTAACAACAGAACCAAACCGTACAAAGTTTCCCACAATGAAGACCAACACCTATACGAACAAGTTCTAGAACAAATCATGATCAAGGAATGATTTTGGAACATGATTCTATGATATAGTTCTCTAGGCTACTCTCTATTCTAAGGATATATTTTTTTTTCTATCTAAAAAAAGAACTCCTCTTTTGGAGAACTATCAGTTCTCCTGTAAACCTCGGTTTTTCAAATAGCTAAGATAACCCTAGAACCGGAAACCCAAAACCCTAAACCGGAATAGCTCAAGCCTGGAGTGAGAACTAGGAACCCTAATTCCTGCTTTTCCTCGGTTTCCAATTAATAAACTTTTCTAAGAAAATTTACTTTTGATTATAATTCTTGAATATATTTCAAACTAAGAAAATATCTGATTTTAAGAAAATTTCGATTCCGGGTCATCCCGAGACCCAGTATAGAAAAACGTGCCCCGGAACTAGAATTTCAAAAATATTCTTATGAGTACTCATTTGAACCAAAATAAAATAAGGATTTCAAAAATATATTTTTCATAATTTTCTGGTTTATGAAAAATACAGTTATAGCCTTTTTATTCGTATTTCATTACTACCGGAAATTAAATTGTCTTGTCAACTATTCATTACTATTCATAAAGTACTACCTAGTCTACCTATTAGCCTACCCTACAAATCTAACCCTTACCATCAATCACATCTCTTCCATTCTTCCACACTTTAATCCTTTCAACTTCACTTTAATTTTGACAAGTGATATAAATCAAATCAAGTTAAAGTAAGATGGAACAAATCAAGCCTTTCCCCCCCCCCCCCCCCCCCCCCCCAACCCTATCCATGCCCATTTGATTTTTTTTTTTTTTATTTCTTTTCCTATCCATTTAACCTAATTCACTTACTATATAAACTAACTTTCTCTCTCTCTCCTCATTCTTTCATTCTCTACTTTCCAAAAGTTGAGTGTGAAAAAAGCTCCTCAATCCTCTCTTTCTCCCCCTTTGGCCGAAACTTGAAGCCCCCTCACACATCCACACAACTTCTCATTTTTCTCTTCTATTTTTCCATCCACTTCAAGTAAGTTATGCTCCACTACTTCCAACTCATGAAACTTTGTTATGGCTAAGTGATTTTTGGTTATCTAACTCCATGTTCCCATGATATTGTAGTAGGAACAATGAGATAACAACAAAAATCCCGAACCATTACAAAGTAAATCTATCTTTTAAAGGAGTTTCCATACCAAAAGCTTTACTTTTATCCATCAAAAAGTCTTTTAAACAAAGGATCTTTTATAAAAATATGGTTTTTATGTTTTTAAAACTCATTTAAGCTTTTGATAAAGTAGATCCATCATCTTGATACTCATGATCATGTAGGCATTTATAGTTTCATTCTTATTTTGTTCCTATGTGCATAAATAGTCTTTAACACTTTTGTCTTTAGTAAATGACTTTTCTAGTGTATAGATCTATATATATATGGGTCCATGAAGTCAAAAAGAAAAATACTTTACAAGAAAAAGACTTTTGAAAATTCGGATGACTTTGAAAACCAAGGTCAAAAACACTTTTAACAACTTCTAAACTTATATTTTATAAGAGAGATAAAGCCTATGGGTAATAGATAATGATTAGTGGTATTTTTTCATGAGTCTAAAGGAGTTTTTACTATAGAAAATGTTGAAAACAAGAAATGAAGTCCATAGGAGTTTTGAGTTAAAAGTTATGAAAACCAAATTCGTAATAATGGATGTAGGGTTAGAAAACACTATTTTACCAACTTCAAAAATGATATTTTCTTAAATAAATGAAGTCCTTAGGATATAGGTATAATAGATACTTAAAGTTTCAAGTGTAAAATATGTTTTTCCTAAAGGAATCAACTTGAAAATGAACTTTTGTAAATTCGGATTTTTGGAAACCCCATAGTAAAAGACCCACTTAAAAGTTTATAAATGTAGATTTTATTAAAGAAATAAAGGCCTTAGGATATAACTAATATAAGGAACAAAATTTCTTTAAATAAAGTAGAGTTTTTCCAAACTTTTTGCTAATAAATTATTTATCAAGAAATAGATATAGATAAAAAAAAGTTGACAGTTCTCATCAAACGATCAAATAGAACAAAAATAGATAAAATTTAGATACAAATTGGATATATTTACACATATCATTTTAAAAAGATACAGATACAGATGAAATACAGACAATCCAAACAGACCCTTTATTAAAGAAATAAAGGCCTTAGGATATAACTAATATAAGGAACAAAATTTCTTTAAATAAAGTAGAGTTTTTCCAAAGGAAATCCATGTAAAATGTAGATGTGGTCAAATGTAGTAAACTCATTTACTAAATATTGAGAGGAAATGGTTTCTAAGGAAAGTTTGTTTTCTAAAAATCGTTAAATCTAAAAGTTATAAGAACATAGACTCTTAAGGTTCACATCATGACATTCATGATAGGGAAAATCATTTCCATTGCATTTAGCATCATATTACACTTAGGAATCTCAAATGCATTCATGAAAACCGCATTTTTGGAATCAAACCCGCTGTACAGATCTGATCCCTCAATTCCGAGGCTTAGATATTTTCAAAACTTGATTTAAACTTCATATTTGGAAAGCTCTTCCGAAGTAGATAGGAATCGGTATATAATTTGCGAAATTCCGACTTAAAACGACCAAGTTATGGCCATTTTAAAACGGAACTTCGGAAATGACGCGAATTCCGATTTCACTAAGTTTCCTTAGAGTTTTAGTGTCCTAAGTTGATAGAATACTTATTAGGGTAATTTCTTATATGAATAGGTGAACCCGTGGACGGTGACGAGTTACCTCCGGACTATTACTACTAGAAGACCGGAGTACCGATGGCGGAGTGAGTTTTTCTTCCCAATTCATTTATTGTATGTGCTTGTAAAGTAGTGCACTAGAATGTAGGTCAATTGAATGGAATATGAATAATGGGGATTATTGGGAAATTATATGATTGTTGATGATGTGAGAAACAAATTAAGAATATCGAAACCGGGTGATAAACTTTGATTGTATAGTTAGCTATGATGGATTGTCTGATAAATTGATTGATCGCCTAAGTAAATTGGCTTAATCAACTACTTGAGTAAATGATAAATTGACATGTGCATATCACAAGGGGATGGAGCATGAGCATTTGTAGGTTAGTCGTGAACCATAAACGACATCGAATAATCGTAGGTTAGTCGTGAACCATAAACGACATCGATAATCGTAGGTTAGTCGTGAACCATAAACGACATCGAATAATCGTAGGTTAGTCGTGAACCATAAACGACATCGAATAATCGTAGGTTAGTCGTGAACCATAAACGACATCGAATAATCGTAGGTTAGTCGTGAACCATAAACGACATCGATAATCGTAGGTTAGCCGTGAGCCATAAACGGGATATTGTTCGTACCGCAGGATTCGTTAATCTGCTAACCCGGGATGGAGGGCGCAATTCCATCCACATATGATTTCCGGTTGGTCATATGTATGTTGAACTCATGTGTTTGATGCATACACTTGCTTGATTAATAACTTGTTGAATTGTTGTGACATAAATGTTTTTGTGGGAGATTACACTCACTAAGCTAGTTAGCTTACATCCCTACAGACCATTCCTTTTGCAGCTTACGCATTTATGGCTTAGGCGAAGAGACCCGGCTGAACAGGTACGAAGCTAGGAGTTTTCCCTAGAAGTTATAATTTTTGTATTAGACTTCCATAGAAAACTTCTAAGACTTGGATGACTGTAATGGACCGCTAAATATTCTTTTGCGGGGGAATGCCCCTTAGAATTATGTAATATTTATTTATGTTCATGAATTATATCCTATTGCCCATGCATGCCAAATTAAGCTTTTATCTCCATTCGGACTTGTACTCTATTGTGTAAAGGTACGCCTTACATCTATATGAGACTTCCGAAAGACTAAGGTGGTAATTCGGGAATCTTATATGGCATGTGGCGGACTGTTACGTTTAGGGTACCCTATGGGGCGTGACAGTTTAAGTGGTATCAGAGCACTAGGTTATTAGGCATGACAATAGAGTTAAAATCAAACCTAGAACTAAGTAACTAGGATAAAATTGGAGTTAAAAGCTAGGCTAATTAATAGTTTTCGTGTTGTAGGTTTCCTTGGGTGAAACCCGAGAAGAGCTAGGAACTTCACCAAAAGACTAGATGAAACCATGGTGGAATACCGGCTTCGGTTAAGGGTTTTATGTGAAGACTTTGCATTGGTCCAGCGACCTAGGACAATAAAAGAGATGTATAAGCTATGGAAAGAGGGCCTTAGATACACAAGATGGATATCTGTGATAGATCAGTTAAGATATGATCCAATAAGGAGAAGAAGATGGACAATCATGGAGACTATTTATACCCTAGAGAGGGTGATGGTAGAATATGCGGGAGAACCCATGTTAAGAGAAGCCACATTTATTCTTAAGAATGAAGGAAGTCCACCCACCCAGACTTTGGGAATTGGCATGGTATAGGACCACTTTATGTGCATGCCCGTGATGACCTGGATGATCATAGGGATTGGAATTTGGCAGATATCAGAAATCATTTTGTGTGGCAAGCTAGATACCTCGATCTTATCCCATTCCTAGGAGGAGCTCCAGCTCCACAAGTAGGAAACGGGGGAGTACACCTGATTAATGCCCCAGCTGTTGAGGAAGATGAGGGAATGAAGGAAACAATGAGGGAGGAGAAAACAATGTGGAGAATCTGAGGAGGAGGAAGACCCAGAAGAGGACCCAAACTGGATGGAAGAAGAAATACCTAGATCCCCTACCCCTCCAGTCATGGCTCCTGAAACCCAACCCACCACCGAGAACCAGTTGTATGGGATTTCAATAGGGATCTGGACATACCCGATAGTGGGAGGGTAGAACCAGAATTCGACCCACCGTATGGAAAGAATATACCCAGTAGGCGAGCAACCCCTGAGGTTGAGGCATAGCCCCTGAGCCGGTAGTGCCAGAACCTGTGGAGAGGTGAATGAAGTTGACCCTTGGATAGGTGAATTCAGAGAAGAGGAGTAGGATGTGGGGAAGCAGGAAGAGAAGCAGAAAGAGAGATGGGAATTAGGAATGAATCTAATGATAGAGTTGATATGGAGGAAACAAATCAAGTAGGAGATCAAGAAGTGAGAGAAGAAGAAGCAGAAGAAGAAGAGGAAGAGGAAGAAGAAGAGGAAGAGGAAGAGAAGAGGAAGAGGAGGAACCAGAGCCTCTAGCCCGACCCGCTCAGAGAAGGAGGTTGACTGTTAGGGCCTATTTGAGTCAGTTCATCCGAAAGGATGATGGAGCATCTTCTAGTCGAGGACGACTCCCAGCTCAGCCCCTCACCAGACGACTCTGATTAGAATGAAGGATGTAGTATCCCATAAGTCCAATAGTTTCTTTTGAATAGTAGGCAATGCGGGATGCCAAATTGCCTTAGGATCTCTTTATGGTCTAGTATGTTGTTTTCCTTGTCTGTTTCCCTTTCCATGTCCTTAGATGTTATTAGATAGAAGTTGTCGGTATCGGAAGAATTGTTTTGTGTTGTCCAATTTTGCAAGCTTATTTGAAAACAACTTTTGTACGGCACAAACAAATCAATGAAGTTTATGTTGATTCCAAGAATGAAGTTTCACAAACATCATACTTTTGCATTAGTAGTAGATACATTCATTATACTTAATTGCATAATCATATTCTCATTCATATCATCATTTGATTCAGAAATTCTTTTATTATGATTTCTTGATTTGGAATTCCTTCGATTGCTATGATTTCTTTACTTAAGAGCCTTTTTTGAACGACTTGGAGCTTTAAATTTTCTTTGAGCCTTTTTATGAATTCTATATTTCTCTAAATTATTCTAGAATTTTCGAAAATCTTTAGCCAACGTTTATAACCGCAAAACTCTAAAGAAGAAATAAAACTTATTAAGACAATATGTAACAGACGAAACCGGAGGAACCGAAACCGGGAGCAAGAACCACTCCCAAGTGAGGCTAGTAGTGCGAACAACCAGATCAACCCCAAGCTAGCATACCTGAAGCTGCTCAGCCTGACCCCCAGGCAGCTATGATGAATGCCATTGGGAATTTGACAAATATGTTTGCTGCATTCATCCAGAATCAAAACCAGAACCAACCCCAAAATCCCGAACCAAGTCTAAGGGGTTCTGCATCTTTACCACCTCCACCACCCCCTCCATACAGGAGAATGCAAGAGGAGTTTCCCATGCCACCAGAGGAGCAATCATATAATGCTCGTTATCCACCCCCTCCACCACCAAGAGGTTACCAGAGGAGTTCCCTCCCTGATTTTATAAAGAGTAACCGCTACTTTGATGGGGCGTTTGGAAAGCCCGATGAGGCGGAAGATTGGTTGGCTCAAATTGAGCGTTCATTTGCAGCATATGAGACCCCACCACATCTCCGTTTGGAGTACGGCACATACATGTTAAGATATAATGCACGTGTATGGTGGGAATCTAAACGAAGGAGTTTGGCAACCCCAGTTAGCTGGGAGACCTTTCGTAGAGAGTTCCTAGGAACTATTTCCCCGCCAGCTCGAGTAAGGTACAGTGCAGATTTCCTGCATGTGAGACAAAGAGGCAGAACGATTGAGCAGTATGAAACAGAATTCAATCACCTACTGCAGTATGCTCCTGAGTCATACAAGAATAGTGAGGATGCAGAAACAAGTATTCCTGGAAGGTCTCGATGAGGACCTAAGGATAAAGATACATGAATCTGGATTGTCGACCTACCTTGAGGTGATCGAAAAGGCCCGTTTGATTGAAGGGGCCAAGAAGAGAAAGTATGCTGAACCGGACAAAAGAGTGTTCGGAAAAGGCACTTTGATGCCTCCAGCTCGAGCTACAGAGGAAAAATTCAAGCCCTACCACGGTATTAAGGATAATTCTGGTGGGAGGTTTAACCAAACCAAGTCCAATTTCCTGCTGGAAGTGCAAGGGAGGCCACTACCCAAGGCAATGTCCCCAGCTGAAGGACAAGTGTTTCTTTTGTGGCGAAGCAGGTCATCTGGTTTATGCTTGCCCAAAGAAGATGACTATAACCTGCTACCTTTGCAAGGAAAAGGGCCATGTAACCTCCGAGTGCCCTCAGAGGAAAAGTGGAACTACCCGGCCTTACGGGAATCCAGGAAATGATAACACCCAAAGGTCCGGTAGCAGAAGTGGAAGCCGTGCAGCCTCGGCCATGCATGGTATGCGGCTGTATAATTTGAAGGCCAATGGATGATCGAGGATGATGAGGAGGAAGGCATGGAGCTGGCCGCGCTGGACAAGACGGCGATGTGGATGGCGGCCTGTGACAGGTTAGTAACAAGTTCCTTTTTAAGATAAAGTTCTTTGTTTCGTAGCAAGTTTTTAAAAGGAAATTTAAAACTGTAAAGAGGAAAAGTGAAATATGGAAACCCTGGAATAGATAGTGTTGAGTGATTAGGACCAAGTAGTGATAAATGTTTATGGTAACAGGACGCATAGGAGTAAATGGGAATGAAGCTTATGTGTTGTTTGATACGGGAGCCACCCACTCCTTTATCACTACCAGCTTGGCTAAGCGGCTTGGTCTACCCATAGCCATGACAACCACAACCTTAAGGATTAAGACACCCACAGGTAGTGTTGTGTCGACTCGAGAGATAATAAAGGATTGTTTGCTAGAAATCCAAGGACACATCTCAGCAAGTGATTTGATAGTCTTGGAGATGAGTAAATATGAAGTTATCTTGGGATGAATTGGCTAAGTAAGGTTAAAGCCATTGTGGACTGTCAAAGAAGATGATAAGTTTTGATGACCACAGGAAGGAGAGAGTAGACTTCCTTGGAGAGATCACGGTGCGAAGAGATTTGGTTAAGCTCCTTCGAGCTAATGATGGAAGACGAGGAAATTGTGCCAATAGAAGATGCCTGGATTAGAGAGGAAAGAGGAGAAAAGAGTGACATACCCGTGGTGAATGAGTTTGAGGATGTATTTCCTGAAGTCTTACCCGGTTTACCACCAAAAGAGAGATTGATTTTGAAATCACTCTAGCTCCAGGTACAGAGCCGATATCAAAGGCACCATACCGGATGGCTCCGGTGGAATTGAAGGAATTAAAGACCCAATTACAGGAGCTGTTGGATCAAGGATTCGTAAGACCCGTGTGCCATGGGGCGCACCGGTGTTGTTTGTAAAGAAGAAACGGGTCTATGAGATTATGTATCGATTATCGGGAATTGAATAAAGTCACCATCAAAAATCGATACCCCCTTCCAAGAATCGACGACCTCTTTGATCAGCTCCAAGGGGCAAGTGTGTTCTCGCGCATTGATTTGCGCTCCGGTTATCACCAGTTGAGAATAAACCGGAAGATGTGCCTAAGACAGCCTTTCGCACACGGTACGGGCACTACGAGTTCTTAGTGATGCCGTTTGGATTAACTAATGCACCTGCTGCATTCATGGACCTCATGAACCGAGTATACAAACCGCTCTTGGATAAATGTGTAATTGTGTTCATAGACGACATCCTAATCTATTCAAAGACCAGAGAACAACATGAGGAGCATCTAAGAATGGCGTTACAAACTTGAGAGAAAATAAGTTGTACGCCAAGCTATCCAAGTGTGATTTTTGGTTGGATAGAATATCTTTTCTTGGACATGTAGTGACGGGAGAAGGAATATCAGTAGACCCAGAAAAGATCAAGGCTGTAGTGGATTGGAAACAGCCCGAAACGGTAACCGAAGTGAGAAGCTTCCTAGGTTTGGCTGGTTATTACCGCAAGTTTGTAAAGGATTTCTCCAAGATTGCCAAACCTTTGACTCAACTGACAAAAGAATGAGAAATTCGAATGGACAGATAAGAGGGAGCAAAGTTTCCAAGAGTTGAAACGGCGCTTAGTATCAGCTCCAATTTTGGTATTGCCCGATCCTGAAAAGCCGTACACAGTGCATAGCGACGCCTCTAGGAATGGCCTCGGTTGTGTACTGATGCAAGAAGGGAAAGTCATTGCCTATGCCTCCAGGCAATTAAGGCCTCATGAGCAGAACTATCCCACACACGATTTGGAATTGGCCGCTGTGGTTTTTGCCTTGAAGTTATGGAGACATTATTTGTATGGGCAAAGATGTGAAGTGTACACAGATCACAAGAGTCTCAAGTATTTGTTCACACAAAAGGAGTTAAATATGAGGCAGAGACGGTGGTTGGAACTCATCAAGGACTATGATTTGGGATAAATTACTGCCCGGGAAAGGTAAATGCTGTGCTGACGCCTTGAGCAGAAAGAATTATGGAGAAGTGGCAGCCTAATCACAGAACAAAAAGAGCTGATAAAGGAATTCGAAAGGTTAGAATTGAATTCATAGGGCAAGACGTCGAAGTGGAGATAGCAAATTTGGTTATGGAACCCACTTTGATCGACAGGATTAAGGAAGCCCAAAGATATGATGAGGCGATAAAGAAGATCAAAGAAGAAGTGCTCAAAGGGAAGTATAGTGACTTTACCCTGGATGATGAAGAGTGGTTAGAATGAAAGGAAGATTATGTGTACCGGAAGATGAAGAATTGAGAAAAGAGATCATGAGCGAAGCTCACAACTCCGGTTACACGGTGCATCCGGGAGGTACAAAGATGTATCAGGACATAAAAAGCCACTATTGGTGGAATGGATTGAAGAGGGATGTGGCGATTTGTTATGAAGTGCCGTGTGTCAGCAAGTCAAAGTGGAACATCAACGGCCAGGTGGATTATTAAAGCCACTACCTATCCCCGAATGGAAGTGGGACAAATTTCAATGGACTTTGTGTGTGGATTCCCGAGGACATCCACTGGATGTGATGCGGTCTGGGTTATAGTGGATCGTTTGACAAGTCAGCACACTTCCTACCAATTAATATGACCTATTCATTGGACAAATTGGCTAGGATTTACATCAAGGAGATTGTGCGACTTCACGGTATACCAGCAGGGATTATTTCAGACCGGGATCCAAGATTTGTTTCAAAGTTCTGGATGAGCCTACAAAAGAGCCTAGGCACCAAGTTGCATTTCAGTACTGCCTACCATCCTCAGACAGATGGACAGTCTGAGCGAACCATTCAGACCTTGAGGACATGTTAAGGGCTTGCATATTGGAATTCAAAGGAAGTTGGGATAATCATATACCCCTAATTGAGTTTGCCTATAACAATAGCTACCACTCAACCATTCAGATGCCACCATACGAAGCCCTATATGGACGGCGTTGTAGGTCCCCTCTGTTTTGGGATGATGTGGAAAAGCTAGCTATTGGTCCTGAATTGGTTCAAGAAGCAGCTGATAAAGTCCGGGTTATTCAACAGAAAATGAAAGAGGCTCAAGACAGACAGAAGAGTTGGGCTGATCTGAAGAGAAGAGAGCTGGAATTTCAAGTAGGCGATCATGTCTATTTGAAGATAAACCCAATCAAGAGCATAAAGAGAATGCGGGCTCAAGGGAAGTTAAGCCCAAGGTATATTGGACCTTTTGAGATCTTGGAAAGAGTGGGAGATTTGGCCTATCGGCTAGCCTGCCGCCGAATTTGTCGGAGTTCATAATGTGTTCCACGTATCAGTGTTAAGGAAGTATGTACCTGACCCTGAGCGGATAGTGGAGTTGGAACCGATTCGGTTAAAGGAAAATCTCACCTACGAAGAGCACCCAGTAGAAATCTTGGATAAGAAGACTCAGAAGCTTCGGAACAAAGAGATTAGATACGTTAAAGTATTGTGGAGAAACCACACTTCTGAGGAAGCGACTTGGGAAGCCGAAGAGGAAATCCGAAGGAAATACCCCGAGTTGTTTGAGAATCAAGGTACGTCAGTTCAGTTTTGAGGACAAAACTCTTTTTAAGGTGGGTAGGTTGTAAACCCCGGTTTTTCAAGTAGCTAAGATAACCCTAGAACCGGAAACCAAAACCCTAAACCGGAATAGCTCAAGCCTGGAGTGAGAACTAGGAACCCTAATTCCGGCTTTTCCTCGGTTTCCAATTAATAAACTTTTCTAAGAAAATTTACTTTTGATTATAATTCTTGAATATATTTCAAACTAAGAAAATATTGATTTTAAGAAAATTTCAATTCCGGGTCATCCCGAGACCCATTATAGAAAAACGTGCCCCGGAACTAGAATTTCAAAAATATTCTTATGAGTACTCATTTGAACCGAAATAAAATAAGGATTTCAAAAATATATTTTTCATAATTTTCCGGTTTATGAAAAATACAGTTATAGCCTTTTTATTCGTATTTCATTACTACCGGAAATTAAATTGTCTTGTCAACTATTCATTACTATTCATAAAGTACTACCTAGTCTACCTATTAGCCTACCCTACAAATCTAACTCTTACCATCAATCACATCTCTTCCATTCTTCCATAACTTTTCCTTCAACTTCACTTTAATTTGACAAGTGATAAATCAAATCAAGTTAAATCAAGATGAACAAATCAAGCTTTCCCCCCCCCACCCCGCCCCCCCATCCATGCCCATTTGATTTTTTTTTATTTCTTTTCATCCATTTAACCTAATTCACTTATATATAAACTACTTTTCTCTCTCTCTCCTCATTCTTCTCACTTTCCAAAATTTCAAAGTGTGAAAAAGCTCCTCTCCTCTCTTCTCCCCTTTGGCCGAAACTTTGAGCCCCCCACACATCCACAACTTCCATTTTTCTCTTCTATCTTCCATCCACTTCAAGTAAGTTATGCTCCACTACTTCCAACTCATGAAACTTTGTTATGGCTAAGTGATTTTTGGTTATCTCAACTCCATGTTCCCATGATCTTGTAGTAGGAACAATGAGATAACAACACAAAAATCCCGAACCATTACAAAGTATCTATCTTTTAAAGGAGTTTCCATACCAAAAGCTTTACTTTTATCCATCAAAAAGTCTTTTAAACAAAGGATCTTTTATAAAAATATGGTTTTTATGTTTTTAAAACTCATTTAAGCTTTTGATAAAGTAGATCCATCATCTTGTTACTCATGATCATGTAGGCATTTATAGTTTCATTATTATTTTGTTCATATGTGCATAAATAGTCTTTAACACTTTTGTCTTTAGTAAATGACTTTCTAGTGTATAGATCTATATATATATGGGTCCATGAAGTCAAAAAGAAAAGTACTTTACAAGAAAAAGACTTTTGAAAATTCGGATGACTTTGAAAACCAAGGTCAAAAACACTTTTAACAACTTCTAAACTTATATTTTATAAGAGAAATAAGCCTATGGGTAATAGATAATGATTAGTGTATTTTTCATGAGTCTAAAGGAGTTTTTACTAAAGAAAATGTTGAAAACAAGAAATGAAGTCCATAGGAGTTTTGAGTTAAAAGTTATGAAAACCAAATTCGTAATAATGGATGTAGGGTTAGAAAACACTATTTTTCCAACTTCAAAAATGATATTTTCTTAAATAAATGAAGTCCTTAGGATATAGGTATAATAGATACTTAAAGTTTCAAGTATAAAATATATTTTTCCTAAAGGAATCAACTTGAAAATGAACTTTTGTAAATTCGGATTTTTGGAAACCCCATAGTAAAAGACCCACTTAAAAGTTTGTAAATGTAGATTTTATTAAAGAAATAAAGGCCTTAGGATATAACTAATATAAGGGTCAAAATTTCTTTAAATAAAGTAGAGTTTTCCAAAGGAAATCCATGTAAAATGTAGATGTGGTCAAATGTAGTAAACTCACTTACTAAATATTGAGAGGAAATGGTTTCTAAGGAAAGTTTGTTTTCTAAAAATCGTTAAATCTAAAAGTTATAAGAACATAGACTCTTAAGGTTCACATCATGACATTCATGATAGGGAAAATCATTTCCATTGCATTTAGCATCATATTACACTTAGGAATCTCAAATGCATTCATGAAAACCGCATTTTTGGAATTGACAAACCCGCTGTACAGATCTGATCCCTCAATTCCGAGGCTTAGATATTTTCAAAACTTGATTTAAACTTCATATTTGGAAAGCTCTTCGAAGTAGATAGGAATCGGTATATAATTTGCGAAATTCCGACTTAAAACGACCAAGTTATGGCCATTTTAAAACGGAACTTCGGAAATGACGCGAATTCCGATTTCACTAAGTTTCCTTAGAGTTTTAGTGTCCTAAGTTGATAGAATACTTATTAGGGTAATTTCTTATATGAATAGGTGAACCCGTGGACGGTGACGAGTTACCTCCGGATTATTACTACTAGAAGACCGGAGTACCGATGGCGGAGTGAGTTTTTCTTCCCAATTCATTTATTGTATGTGCTTGTAAAGTAGTGCACTAGAATGTAGGTCAATTGAATGGAATATGAATAATGGGGATTATTGGGAAATTATATGATTGTTGATGATGTGAGAAACAAATTAAGAATATCGAAACCGGGTGATAAACTTTGATTGTATAGTTAGCTATGATGGATTGTCTGATAAATTGATTGATCGCCTAAGTAAATTGGCTTAATCAACTACTTGAGTAAATGATAAATTGACATGTGCATATCACAAGGGGATGGAGCATGAGCATTTGTAGGTTAGTCGTGAACCATAAACGACATCGAATAATCGTAGGTTAGTCGTGAACCATAAACGACATCGAATAATCGTAGGTTAGTCGTGAACCATAAACGACATCGAATAATCGTAGGTTAGTCGTGAACCATAAACGACATCGAAATCGTAGGTTAGCCGTGATCCATAAACGGGATATTGTTGTACCGCAGGATTCGTTAATCTGCTAACCCGGGATGGAGGGCGCAATTCCATCCACATATGATTTCCGGTTGGTCATATGTATGTTGAACTCATGTGTTTGATGCATACACTTGCTTGATTAATAACTTGGTTGAATTGTTGTGATATAAATGTTTTTGTGGGAGATTACACTCACTAAGCTAGTTAGCTTACGTCCCTACAGACCATTCCTTTTGCAGCTTACGCATTTATGGCTTAGGCGAAGAGACCCGGCTGAACAGGTACCGAAGCTAGGAGTTTTCCCTAGAAGTTATAATTTTTGTATTAGACTTCCATAGAAAACTTCTAAGACTTGGATGACTGTAATGGACCGTTAAATATTCTTTTGCGGGGGAATGCCCCTTAGAATTTTAATATTTATTTATGTTCATGAATTATATCCTATTGCCCATGCATGCCAAATTAAGCTTTTATCTCCATTCGGACTTGTACTCTATTGTGTAAAGGTACGCCTTACATCTATATGAGACTTCCGAAAGACTAAGGTGGTAATTCGGGAATCTTATATGGCATGTGGCGGACTGTTACGTTTAGGGTACCCCTAATTCACTTAATATATTATTTTTACTTCCTTTTAATTAGCTAAACCCTAATTCACTTAATATATATACTAAATGTACTCTCTCTCTCTTCATTTTCTTCTTGTTTCAAATTTGTAAAAGAACAAAAACCCTCTCTTTCTCTCTAGTGGTGCCGTGAGCCCTCTCCCCCATTCCCTCACAATTTCAACTTGTTTTCTTCTCTTTTCCACTCAAGGCTCCTTTGGTATGTTGATTTTAGACCTTGTTCTTCCTAGATCTTGTAATGGCAAGACTATATCTTGTGTGTTTCTCATTTAATCCCCATGATGCTCTTGCTAGGGACATGAAAACACATGAACAAGAATATCAAGCCATCACAAGACATGGATCTAATATTTAGATGTGTTTATGTTAAGGTCTCATCTTGTTCGTGCATGTAAAGTAAAGATCTTGCATATATATTGTTGTTCATGCCATGAGATCCATGATTCATGCATTATATTTAGTGGATCTAAGGTTTAGACATCCACAACTTCATGTACATATATGATCATAGAGCTATTTTCATTTCCATGCATTGATGATCATAAAAATATAGCCTTGTTCATGTATAGAGGTGTTAGATAGTAGATCTCTACATATAGGAAGCAAGAACATTGAAAAAGGAAAGGTTTTGTTGAATATGCAATGTTGGAAATTCGGATGAAATTGAAACCCTACCTTAAAAGCCACCAAAATCATTTTTAAACTCATATTTCACAAGAAAAATGGAGGGTATATGTAATAGATATCTTGAAAGAATGATTTTCATAAGTTTGAATGAGTTTTGGCATGATAGGAATGTAAAATAAGTGGTTGAGTGAGAATGAAAAATATTGATATGTTGATCAATGGTTAAATTCGTAATTTAGGTTCATGCCTACAAGAACACTTGGTATCTAAGTCTAAATTTGATGTGTTATAAGCTAAATGTAGTCCTTAGATAATATATATATTGGAGCTTCAATTTTTAATGCATTAGACAAGTTTTTCCTTAAGAAAAATACAAGAAAATGAAATTTGGAAAAATTCGGATTTTTACAAAAAGCTTATTTAAGGACATGCTTACCAAAACGAAAAATGGGAGTTTTTATGCATGAATGAAGGCCATGATTAATATAGACTTTGAGAACTTATTTTTAGTTAGATAACAAGTGGATTACAAGATTAAAAGTCAAAGAAACCCTAAGGAGTATAATGTGGAAAAATAGCTTCTTAGAAATAACCTTTATGGGATTTTCCAACACTTAAGAGTTCATAAGAGTTTATTATCACAAAATTATTATGACCATGCATATATTTAGTTCATCACATGGCATTCATATTAGTAATTCATTCCCATATCATTCGTGCATGAATCATCAACTAGGAACATTTCTTATCAAAAGCAAAACAAATTTTTGAGATTGGAACATTTGCGAAACAGATCTGATCCCACTGTTTCGTGACCTTACTATTTTCAAAACTTGGAAATAATACTAGAAATAGGTATATCTTTTGAAGTAGATAGAGATCGATATAAAATTTGCGAAATTCCGAGTTAAAATGACCAAGTTATGGCCGTTTTAGTTTAGATGTATAGCTTGATTTAGTTACATAATGAGAGTCTCATTAGGATTATTCTTGCTTGTTAGGTGATCCCGAGCAGGACGACGCTCTACCTCCTAACTACTACTACTAGGAAGATTGGCGTCCAATGGCCGAGTGAGTTTTACTTCCACTTTCAATTAATGAATGTGATTGTAATGTAGTGGCACTAGTGGTGTAGGCAAATAAAAAGAAATTGTATATGCATGATGGGTATATGGAATTATATATGTTGTCTACTGCTGATATGTGAATTGGAACTTAAGGAATATCGAAACCGGTGTTAAGCTATTGACTGATTAGCTAGGATTATGATGAATGTCTGCGAATACTTGTGGTCACTTAAAAGAATTGAATTAATGAATATTCGGTTTCAAATGTAAATTGAATCCATTCATATCACAATGGGTTGGAGCCATTCGTATTGGGTTTTTTTCGTGACCCATAAAAACGAATATGTTGGTTAATCGTGATCCATAAAAACGAATTTGTTGGTTAATCGTGATCCATAAAACGAAATATTGTTAGTTGACCGTGAGCTTAAACGCGTCGTATGCAGGATTTCGTTAATCTGCTAACCCGGATGGAGGGCGCAAGTCCATCCACATATGATTTCCGGTTGGTCATATTTGTTGATCACATTTGTATGATGCATACACTTGCTTGAATAATTACTTGCTTAAATGATTGTATTTAATTGTGTTATGGAAGTTATTACTCACTAAGCTAGTTAGCTTACGCCCCCATAGTGTTTATCTATTGCAGCACGAGTTTATATGGAGTAGGGAGGCAAGCCACAGCACAGGTACCAGGAATAGGAGTTTCCCATAGAAGTTTAATCCATTCTTTTTGTATAGACTTCCGTTGGAACTAAGGACTCTGGATGACTGTAATGGACTTGTTATTCTTTTGCGGGGGAATGCCCCTTAGATTTTGTAAACTATAATTTATGCGTTTTGATTTATTACTATGCTAATGAATGCCACATTAAACTGTTTAACTCCATTGATGAAGTATTCTATTATCGTAAAGGGACGCTTTACATCTATTTAAGACTCTCGAAGGGCTCGGGTAGGGAACTCGAGAGTCTTACTTAGTATGTGGCGGGCTGTTACGTTTAGATGCCCTACGGGCGTGACAATCCTAGCAACACAAAATGAAAGCATGTGGTATCTATCTTTCCTTTATTCAAAGGTTTTTTCAATTGTTAAATTTGCATTCATACTCTTTATTCTCCTACAAACATTTTTCTCTTAGATTTAGAAGGGAAGGTTTTTGCCTCCATCTTTTCTTTTTCCTCTGGATGGGGTATAGCCAACTTCTTTTCAGCTCATTTGCCTTTCCACACTTTTTTTTTAAAGTGAGTTCCTAGAGTCGGCACATCCCGAGCTCATCACCCAAGTGATCAGGTTTTAAAGGGACCCCTATGAACTCTCCCTCACTCTATCAGTAGTATAAACACTCATGACTCAATTACCTAAGTCAATTGAGTGAAGGCTGTGTTTGTTTCTATCTTGTAATAGAATGCTCCTAATTTAAGACTTTTTATTCAAGGATCACTAAGTTAGAAGTTTCATCTACCTCTTTCACTAAATGTTAAAAAGACTATATAAAAGCTAAAAATTTCCTAGAAGTAAACCTGTCTATTTTTCATAGTAGGACTCGATCAACTTTCATAATTCTAATTCGTAAGCCAAAAATAAGGTAAATTTATTGTTTAAAGATTTATCTACTTAATTTTAACTAAGTAAACCAATCACATTAGCTAGTGAGTAAGGCATTTAAGCAAGTCATTTTACAATTTCAGATTTCTAAAAATATTTTGCCTTAATTTCTGCCTCATATCCTGTAAACCCCGGTATTCTCAGCAGTCAAGAAACCCCGGGAGTTGGAAGCGAAACCCTAATCCAGTCCAGTTTGAGTCTAGTGAGCGAAGCCTAGGAACCCTAAATCCGGCTTTCCTTCGGTTTCATAATAAAAGGAACTTTATAAAGTAAATGAATTTGAATTATTGTTCTAAAGTACATTTTAAACCTTTGAAAGTTTTAAATTCGGGAATTTTTCAATTCCGGCCTTCCCGAGCTCAATTACGGAAAAGCTGCCTCAGACCACGAATTCAGAAAAATGTTCTGGAATATTCATTAGAACCGTAATTTTATAAGGATTCCAAAAATATCAATTTATAATTTTCCGAGCTATAAAAATTACAGTTATAGCTTTTCCCGTGTTTTCGGTACAACCAGTAAAGTAGATGTCTTGTCTAGTATTCACAAGTACAACCTATACTACACACTACCCATACCCTATTCTTACATCCTTACAACTACTCATTTCAATTTTCTTTTCCAAGAAATTTTGTCTCTTAAATAATTATCACATTTATTACATTTTAATTTACTAAATTACAAATATCAAAAATTTCAAAACACAAACAGACACACACACCCTAGAGTGCCGCCGCGCGCGCCCCCCCGCCCCCCCCCCCCCCCCCCCCCCCCCCCCCCCCCCCCCCCCCTTTTTATTTTCTCTCATTTGAATTATTTTTGCAATTTTTATCCATTAATAAACGCTAATGCCTTCATATATAAACATATTTTTCTCTCTCTCTCTTCATTTCTTCTTGTTTCAAATTGTCACAAAGAGAAAAACTCTCTCTTTTTCCCTTAGAGTGCCGTGAGCTTTGCCTCCCTCCCTCTCTCACAACTTCAACTTGTTTTCTTCTCTTTTCCACTTCAAGACTCCTTTGGTATGTTGATTTTAGGCCTTGTTCATCCCAAATCTTGTAATGGCAAGATCATTCTTGTGTGTTTTCTCATTTAGATCCCAATGAGCATGAGTAAGGGACATGAAAACACTACTACAAGAATCTCAAGCCATCACAAGAAGTGGATCTAGTCTTTGAATGAGTTTTGTTTGAAATATCAACTTGTTAATGCATGTAAAGTAGAGATCTTGCATATATATTGTTGTTCATGCCATGAGATCCATGATTCATGCATCATATATAGTAGATCTAAAGTTTAGACATCCACATCTTCATGTACATGCATGATCATATGTTTATTTTGTTTTCCATGCATTGATGATCATAAAATATAGTCTTGACCATGTAAGGGTGTGTTAGATAGTGAATCTTCATATATAGAAAGCAAGAACATTGGAAAAGGGAAAGTTTTGTTAAATGAGCAATGTTGGAAATTCGGATGAAATGGAAACCCTACCTTAAAAAACCACCAAAATCATTTTTTTACTCATGTCTCATAAGAAAAATGAAGGGTATGTGTAATAGGTATATTGAAGGAATGATTTTGATAAACTTAGGTGAGTTTAGGCATAATAGAAATGTAAAAGCAAGGAGTGAAGTTAGAATGGAAAATATTAAGTTATGGATGTGTAGTCAAATTCGTAATTTTGGGTGATGCCCATATAAACACCTAGTATCTAAGCTTAGATGGCATGTTTTATAAGCTAAATGAAGTCCTTAGATAAAATATATATTGGAGCTTCAAATTTTAGTTCATTAGACAAGTTTTTCCATAAGAAAAATGCAAGAAAATGAAATTTCAAAAAATTCGGATTTTTACAAAAAGTTTGTTTAAAAACATGTTTACCAAATGAAAAATGAGAATTTTTATGCATGAATGAAGGCCATGATTAATATAGACTTTGAGAACTTATTTTCATATAGATAACAAGTGGATCACAAGATTACAAATCAAAGAAACCTTAAGAAGTGTAAAGTGGAAGAATAACTTCTTAGAAATAACCTTTAGGGAATTTTCTAACACTTAGGAGTTCATAAGAGTTTATTATCACAAATTCATCATGACCATGCATATATTGAGTCCATTACATGGCGTTCATGTTAGTAATTCATTCCTATACCATTCATGCATGAATCATCAACTAGGAACATTTCTTATCAAAAGTAAAACAAATTTTTCGGAATTGAGAAATGGCAGAACAGAACTGATCCCACTGTTCCGTGACTTTACTATTTTCAAAACTTCAAAATAATACTAGAAATAGGTAGATTTTTCGAAGTAGATAGAGATCGATATAAAATTTGCGAAATTCTTAGTTAAAATGACCAAGTTATGGCCGTTTTAAGTCGGAACTTCCGCAAATAGCGAGAAATCCGAATCCATCTAGTTTAGATGTATAGCTTGATTTAGTTATATAATGAGAGTCTCATTAGGATTATTCTTTCTTGGTAGGTGATCTCGAGCAGGACGACACTCTACCTCCAGACTACTACTACTAGAAAGATTGGCGTCCAATGGCCGAGTGAGTTTTACTTCCACTCTCAATTAATGAATGTGATTGTAATGTAGTGACACTAGTGGTGTAGGCAAAGATAAAAAGAAATTGTATATGCATGATGGGGTATATGAGAATTATATATGTTGTCTACTGCTGATATGTGAATTGGAACTTAAGGAATATCGAAACCGGGTGTTAAGCTATTGACTGATTAGCTAGTGTCTTATGATGAATGTCTGCGAATACTTGTTGGTCATCTAAAAGAATTGAATTAATGAATATTCGACTTCAATTGTAAATTGGATCCATTCATATCACGATGGGGTTGGAGCATTTGCATTGGTTGGTTTTTCGTGATCCATAAAACGAATATGTTGGTTAATCGTGATCCATAAAACGAATTTGTTGGTTAATCGTGATCCATAAAACGAAATATGGTTAGTTGACCGTGAGCTTAAACGGCGTCGTACCGCAGGATTCGTAAATCTGCTAACCCGGGATGGAGGGCGTAAGTCCATCCACAAATGATTTCCGGTTGGTCATATGTTTGTTGATCATATTTGTATGATGCATACACTTGCTTGAATAATCACTTGCTTGAATGATTGTATTTAATTGTGTTATGGAAGTTATTACTCACTAAGCTAGTTAGCTTACGCCCCCATAGTTTTTATCTATTGCAGCACGAGTTTATATGGCTTAGGCCGAGGCAAGTCACAGCACAGGTACCGGAGATAGGAGTTTCCCATAGAAGTTTAATCCATTCTTTTGTATAGACTTCCGTTGGAAACTAAGGACTCTGGATGACTGTAATGGACTTGTTATTATTTTGCGGGGGAATGCCCCTTAGATTTTGTAAACTATAATTATGCGTTTTGATTTATTATCTATGGCTAATGAATGCCACATTAAACTGCTTGACTCCATTTGTTAAAGTATTCTATTGTCGTAAAGGAACGCTTTATATCTATTTAAGACTCCCGAAGGGCTCGGGTAGGGAACTCGAGAGTCTTACTTAGTATGTGGCGGGCTGTTACGTTTAGGATACCCTACGGGGCGTGACATATCCTGCTCTTTGAGGACAAAATCTCCAAGTGTAAGTTATTAATATTTGACTTTATATGTCCAAAAGTATTAAAAAAATTCAACAAATACATAAGAAGTCATAATACACTTGCATCTCTTATTTTTCATCCCTTCCCTACACTTACAATCAAATAGTTCCCTCACTGTTTGTCATGCTCAAGAATTAGAAAGGATTAAAAATCATAAATAAGATATGTGGTACTTCCTTGATAACTAATTCCATGGTAATAAACTGAAAGAGAGCAGAACTGTTAGAGAGTAGCTTTGTCAAAAACCCTGTTCCACAAAACAAAGAAAACAAGAAACACATACAGCATATATACAGATCCATTCTTAGTCAATTAAGTCTATGTAACATTGGTTATCAATTACACGCCCAAATATTTGGAGAAAAAAATAAAACACAAGGAAAGCTAAGCAAATAAACTAGTAGGGTTTCTAGCTTTTAGGCTCAGCACTAGACTCGCTTTCCTCATGAGATGTGTTGCACTTGATCTCCTGTGATGCAGCTGGATTAAAATAGGAAATAGCAGATTTGAGCACAGTAATCAATGTGCTCCTGAATTTTTTATTCTTCTTTTCTCTTGTTTAAATTCTTTACTCAATTCTCTTGTTTCAAACTCCAGCTTATCAAGCTTGTCTCCAACTGATTGAGATGAAGATTGTGGAGGTGGTGGTGCAAATGAGGTGGAAGGTCTATTTGTAAGTGCATCAGCCAGCTGAATATCAGGAGCTTCTATTTCATCTAGTTATTGTACCCTCCCCCCCCCCCCCCCCCCCCCTCCCCCCCCTCTTTTGTACTTTCTTTAATCCCCAAGATCTAAATAGTCCAGATGAAATTTTTTTGCTAGGGATTTTTACATCATTAACAAGCTCCTGAAATCTCCCATTGTCTTCAATAGCTGAGTCATATACCCCCTACAGAAAATGAGATTTGTCCTGGTGTCCTCAACTTGCCTTAACAGGAAATTGCCTACTTCAACTCCCAAATCTACTTGATAGTTTTTTAACTAGGCTATAGAGGTAAAACATGTCAAAAGTGGTCACTTTATTGTGACTTGCTTTCCTGCAGGTGATAGTATGAGCTATAAATGTGATGGAGCAACTTGTACGATGTAAGTTTAAAGTTTGAGTTTAAAGATTTTGAAGGTTCATAAGCATCTATCCTTGGATGAACCAACTCAAACCAAAATTGCTCCATTCTCATTTCATTCAGCCAATTGGTTGGTAAGTTAACATTTTTATTCTCATGCTCATAATATCCTAACAAGATTCCTAGCCTTCTTAACATTACACTTTTCACTTCACTATACACTTGAAAAGTGATCTTAGGTTCCCCATCTTCGTCAGAATCATTATCATCATCCTTGTTAAATCTTATTATGGACAAAAACTCAATAGTCAACTTTTTATATGCTGGTTCCCTTATATCAAAAACTTTGAACCACCGTTTATCTACTACCACGCTTTGCAGTGTTTCATGCATCCCATAGTCTTCCATCACACTCCAATCCAAATAATGACTAGTTAAGAACTCCTTCTTCAACAATCTCTCTTTTCTTTCTTGTGCATAAGGTTAACTAGACAAAACATTTCTAGTCTGATTGGAGGTAGCTATCTTCTGCCTTTTATGTTTTGTTTAGGTGCCATACCTGTACAACAACTATTCATTAAAGCACAAATAAGACAAAGCAAGTTTGACGGATCCTAACATCTCAACATGTTTCATCATAATACAATCCATCAATATTCATTCACATTCTCTTCAATTTGGTTCATTCAATTTGCTTAATGCCTAAAACATGTTTTAGAATATGAATTTCAAGCAAATCAAAGAGTAGACCTATCAAGCAACATAAGTTAGGACACACACACACACATGCTCTTTTCAACACTTGTAAATTGGAAGTTTACACTGGTAGCCTTGAAATTAACGTTAGGGAAAAATTATTCAAATTACACGGGAAAAAGTTCTAAGTAATTTGAAAATACAAAAGCTGTTTATTTCAACAACTCTCAGTATGTTCAATGTATTCACGTTTGTAAGCATGAATCATCACTTTAATTCCCTAATTTGTAAATTCGAGTTTTGTTAAACAATCACATTGATCTAAAAGCATGAGAACATGAGTTTTTCATATCTATATTCAATAATACCAAAAGCCCCAATTTTTGAAATATGTATGAACCCTAATTTTGCCATGAAAGCAAACAATGAATAAGCACCATACATATACTTTAAGAAAGATGTGATTTTAGCATGTATGTTTACAAACAAACCCAACATTACTCATTCACTTCATCATCCATTCATCATAAACTCAGATTCCCATCCTCCATTTTTCACCATCTCAACAACATCCATAAAAACTTAGTTTAACTCTAATGAATGAAAACAAAAGATGGGGATATAGATAACTTACCTTTTGATTTTGATGGTTGAAATGGACAAATGTAATGGAATGAACAAGTGAAAGATCTTGGATTGAGAGAGATTTAGTTGTGAGAGAGAGTATTCGTGAGAGTTGAGGAGTATGAGAAAGAGAGAGTGTGCTTGAGAGAATAAATGAGAGATAATATAAGTAAGTAAATGAAATTGCAGAGAGGTAAACCCTGACTTACATACGTGTCAGAGCCAATGCCAGCAACTTATAAGTGTATACTGGCGGCGTACAAATTTCCAAAAATTGGTGTTAAACATTACGATACTAATCCATTTCACCACTTAGGAAACACTGGCAGCGTATACTTCCATAATGCCGGCATGAAAAGATTTGGATCTGGCTTCTTTCATCTTGTTTAAACACACGGCAGCATTAAGGCTCTCAGACACCGGTGTTAATGTTTTCTGCCTCTGTCCTCTTCAACATCGGCTTCAACACCAACGGTGTTCGACTTGGAAATGCCGGTGTTGAATTCTACTGCAACTTTTGCTGCATTTCTTACCTTTTTTCTAAATGTCCAATAGCAAACATACTTTTCCAACAACTCCATTTGATCTATACATACTAATCATAAAACACATCATACAAACAAACATACACACATTTATACACAAACCGACCTACTCACCTATATCTTCATAGGTTGCCTCCCATGCATGCTTAGATTTATAGTCCCTTAGCTCGACTTCCTTCATTCACTTCATTGATTCTTGTTTCTCAAGATAGTGGTTTCACTATCTTTAGTTTCTCCTTTATAGTAGTACTTGAGTAAATGACCATTAACTCTAAAAGTTCAGTCATCATGAGTTTTCAACTCAACAACACCATAAGGAAAAACTCGATTAATGACAAATGATACGGACCATCTGGACCTTAACTTTCTTGGAAACAACTTGAGACGAGCATTGTACAATAAAACACTTTGTCCAGGTAAGAATTCTCGTTTCAAGATGTTTCTATCATGCAATTTCTTTGCCCTCTCTTTGTAAATGTGAGCGCTTTCATATGCTTCATTCTTTCACTCATCCATTTGATCCAATTGAAGCATTCGTTTCTCTCCTGCAACTTTTTCATCAAAATTTAGGATTTTTATGATGTAATATGCCTTGTTCTCAAGCTCTACTGGTAGATGACAAGATTTACCATAAACTAACTTGTAATGAGACATTCCAATAGGTGTTTTAAAAACTGTTCTATATGCCCATAATGCATCATCTAGCTTTAAAGACCAATCCTTTCACGATGCATTAATTGTTTTTTCTAAAATCCTTTTAATTTCCCTATTGGATATTTCAACTGTCCACTTGTTTGGGGATGACAGGGGGTAGCTACTTTATGGACAACTCCATATTTAGACAAAAGTTTGTTAAATTGCTTGTTACAAAAATGCGTACCCCCATAACTTATAATTGCCCTTGGTACTCCAAATTTGGTGAATATGTTCTTTCTCAAAAATTTTACAACTACTCGGGCATCATTAGTTTGCAAAGCTATAGCTTCCATCCATTTAGAAACATAATCCACTTCCACAAGTGTGTATTTGTTAGAAAAAGATGAAGGGAAAGGACCCATAAAGTCGATTCCCCATACGTCAAAAAGCTTTATCACCAAAATATTGTTTAAAGATAATTTATGTCTCCTAGATATATTTCCTGATCGTTGGCATCGAGCACAAGTCATAATAAAGTTCCTACAATCATTGAACAACTTGGGCCAATAAAATCCACAAGCTAACACTTTAGCTATTGTCCTCTCTACTCCAAAATGACCTCCTACCTCTTTTGAATGACAATGTTCAATAATACTGAACTCCTCAGACGCAGGCACACATCGCCTTATTACTTGGTCAGCATATTTTTTAAACAAATATGGCTCGTCCCAAAAATAGAATTTCACATCGTGGAAAAACTTCTTTCTTTGTTGGCAGGACAAACCATATGATATGATTTTACTGACCAAATAATTGACTATGTCGGCATACTAAGGTAGTCCTTGGATTTCTATTACATGCAATTGTTCATCTGGGAACCTTTCATTGATTGGAATTTTTGAAAAATCAGTTTCTAACCTAGATAAGTGGTCAGCTACCACATTATATGTTCCCTTTTTATCCTTAATTTCCAAATCAAACTCTTGCCATAACAATATCCAATGAATCAACCTAGGCTTGGCATCAGCTTTAGCAAAAAGATATCTCAAAACAGTATGATCTGTATACACTATGACTTTAGAACCAATTAGGTAAGGCCAAAATTTATCACATGCAAAAATAACAACTAAAACCTCTTTCTCAGTGGTTGCAAAATTTCTTTAGGCCTCATTAAGTATTCTACTTGCATAGTTTATTACATGAAATATCTTACCTTACCTTTGTCTCAACACTGCTCCTGCTACATAATCGTTGGCATCACACATCAACTCAAAAGGAAGTTCTCAATCTAGTGCTATAATCACTAGTGCCGAACTGAGCTTCTCCTTCAAAACATTAAAAGCCTGCACACATTTGTCATAAAAAACAAAAACAGAATCCTTTTCTAGTAAATTGCACAAAGGTTGAGAAATCTTTAATAAATCTCCTATAAAAGCCAGCGTGTCCTAAAAAACTTCTGACTCCTTTTACATTTGTAGGTGGTGGCAATTTCTCTATGACATCTACCTTAGCTTTATCCACCTCAATTCCTTTTTTTTTGAAACTTTATGCCCCAAGACTATTCCTTCTTTGACCATAAAATGACATTTTTCCCAGTTTAAAACCAAATTGGTCTCTTTGCATTCTTTTAAAGCATTGGCTAAATTCTCTAAGCATGATTCAAAAGATTTTCCAAAAACTGAAAAATCATCCATAAAAATCTCAATGAAATTCTCAAGCATATCAGAAAAATAGCCATCATACACCTCTGAAAAGTAGCAAGTGCATTACAAAGACCAAAAGGCATTCGTCTAAAAGCAAAAGTGCCATAAGGACATGTAAAAGTGGTTTTTTCTTGATCAGCTGTCACGCTCTGAGGGTACCCTAGTAGTAGTAAACAAGTCTTACTTGAATACTATCACTAGATTACCTTTGGAGAATGACAGGTTTTTAAAACAACAGGATCTTTTTAGTTGCTTGATAAGAAATAACAAATATATGAAAGAAATAACTTAGTGAATAAACATTACAAAACTATTACAAACCATATAGTTCTTTTGAAGTACACAACTAAATAATCTAATCTAATAGTACATAACCATCAAACTAAAATATATCTGTAGACTTCTAGCTTGAAAGCTCTTATCGGAGCCATATTCCTGGATGTAACTAACCAGGATCGTAAAGTAAACTTGAAAAGACTGTTAGAGTATGAGCGAAACCACAGCTCATTGAATAACCAGACATACCATACATCACACAAGTCATTAACAAAACATATGTAATGCAAGCACTCAACCATATGCACAGATACAAGTTTGGATGATCTAGAATCCAAACAGGAAAAAGATTTATGCCTTCTTTTTAATGGGTTGAAGAACCAGTACTCAATGACCTACCTGCCCAGGAGAGACTAAGTACACAAGAGAATCTGCGATTTCTTGTTTTAAGTTATCACTCTTGATATAGTTGATTCAACTGACCATCTCCTGCAATCCCCTTAGAAACTCCTTAAGTATTAATCATTTCAAAGCGATTCTACAGGACGTTCTTCGGTGCCTTTTAGTTCCTCATAGACCGCCAGACCAAAGAGAACCTTGGAAGAACTAACACATTAGAACAACCAAGCGAAAACAGAGATCCGAAATATTAATATAGCAGGCTTCACAACCATATATGCAATAATGCAATTTGTGCAATGCATGTTCATATTATTTTGTTCAGTCAATAATTCTTAATCAATTTCAAAGTGACCATACATTACACACAATTATCATTATACTATTTCACAACATCAATCATTGCATTATCGCTTTTATAAGGATATTTTAACAATCATACAATCAGATCATATCATACTTTCAACAAGCACTTATTTAGTTATCTTTACTTTACATATTCAGCTACTTACAAGTACAACCAGTATAATATGACTGAATTACTCACCTGCTCATACTGACTTAGTCGTAGTAATCTGCTGGTAGATCTTCTAGTGAATCAAAGTCACCTATTTAAGACAAAGTATTCATCAGTACAAATTAACTAAATTCCTATATGTGATTCGTATCCTAGACTCGATATTTTGGTAATTATTATTACTTAGTGTTGTCGTGTTTCTCCTATTTTATCTCGTATAATTATTTTGTTATTTTTAGAAGTCATATTACTCGAAAAATTAGTTTATTTCAATTTCCATTCTTACTTATTTTATCTGTTTAGAACAAATATTTGACTAATATTAACTTTGATTAACATTAGATATTTGTCTTAAATTCTAGGGTTTTAAGAGTTTATTAGATATTAATCTAAATAGGCTTAAATACTTGTATTAAATTGATTATCTAATACATTCTTGTATAACATATATATATATATATATACTCAGTAGGTATATTATATACACATATATATATATAGTTTCTGTTTAGGTCAGAAAAAGCTCGTGTTGAAGAAATTTGGCGGTACGCCGGCTCAAAGCCGCCAGCCTTCAAGCCCAGATGCTAGTGAAAAATTGGTTTTGAAGAAATTTTCATATCGGGTGCACTGGCTTTGAAAGCTGTCGGCTTTCAACGTATGCCAGCCCTACGCTGTCGGCATAGATCTCCAGGAAGCCGGCTTTCATTCAACCTTTACATGAAAAAATTATTTTACGTAGCCTCTTATCAGTGTAAGCCGTCCCTATGCCGCTAGCCTATCCAGATAAGCCGCCGGCGTTGAGCGGTTATACTGCGGGCTTTGAGGCAGTGTTAGTATTGTTCATCATCTTCCTCCTTGGTTCAATTCATGTTCTTTGAATTTTACACGTTAAAAACATACTCAAACTATTTATAAGTGTTTATATATCATATATAAAGACATGGAACACGTTTGAACACGTTTAAAAACATATATATATATATATATCTCGATTCTTACTAAGACATAGCTAGGGTTTCGAATTTTTACCTCGTTGGAGCTTGTCCGATGAATTCCGAAGCTTGTGATTATGTTTATTACGTTCCTAAGATTATTAAAGTCAGTTACAAAGCTTAGATTGAAAGAAAATCCCTCAAGTTACCTTAACTTACCTTTGAGCTCGAATTCAATGGTTTTCGGGTTATTTTTCTTTTGATTCGTATTTGATTGGTTTGATCCGTTGGTTTTCTGTTTTCAGCTCATTCCAGTGGCTATGAGAGTAAATTTCGTTCTGGAGAGTGTGGAATTGATGAGTTTTTTGGTTTGTTCTCCATTATGAGCATTGATTACTCATATATATAGAAGAAAAAGACGAGGACTTGCGGCTGCTTCTCCTTGATTTCTTCCGGTTTGATCTCATTTGGCTGTTATTATCACTCCAATTAATGCTATATTGAGTTGTCAATTGGTGATTGGTCCTTGGGTTACTTTGTTTGACAAATTTAGGTGAATTATTGTGGAATTTCGGCTCCTCTTCCTCTCTGAAATTCTCCCAGCAAAAACAACCGTAATATATATGTATATATATTAGTTATTAATTTAGTTTAATTTTAGGATCATTTAACAAGTTATAAGGGTACAAATTAGCTAATATTTGGGAGTTTTTGTATAAAAAAATATGTTTATAGAAGGATACAAAACTCTTAGATTATCAAATAATACAACTTTTAGTTTTATATATACATAGTTAATTACTCGTATAATTTTATCTCCCGCGATTAGGATTTCTTAAGCTCGTTAGGTTAATTTTTGTTTCAGGCTCCGATAGGTTAAGAAAACTCAGTTTAGAACAATAGCGTGATCCGATTATTTGTTTGGGGTTCAGATTTTGAGTTATTCAACAGTTTATATTTTCGTTGTGTATTTAAAATCTTTTCGATTTATCTTTGAGTCATCGTTTTCTGTTTATAAGCGCAAATAATCGTTTACGTAGTATTGGAATTAATACAGAAAACTAAACTATATATATATATATATAGTTTTGATACCGAACATGAAATCTTATTGGTAGCTTTTAATTTTAACTAGGAATCTTGAATTTAGGGTTTAAGTCTAAATATAAGCTCATTACTACTTGTTATTCCGATCTCGAATCATTATCGAGATAAAAAACAATCATTTAATCTCTATATTTATTTTTCCTATTTAAATCTATTTGTATATCAAGTTTCGGGTTTTAAGAAATTCTTTATTCAAATTCTAAATCTTTTATCTAATCAAAATCTAGATATTGATCTATTCTTAGACTTAATTAGAATCTAAATCTATTATCTAGTTCATACAATCTATTGTAAGGTCGCGTACTAATTGCAAAAAATTTCCGGGGTTTACATCAGCTGGTGCAATTGAAATCTGATTATAACCCGAATAGCCGCCTAGAAAATAATTATCAATGCCCTAAAAGTTTTTCAACCATTTGGTGAATAAATGGAAGAGGAAAATGGTCTTTTTGGGTGGTATCATTTAATTTCCTATAATCAATACACACTATCCACCCTATCACGATTCTAGTAGGGATTAATTCATTTAACTCATTCTTCACTATAGTCATACTACCTTTCTTAGGTATAACATGTACATGACTTACCTACTTACTATCTGAAATAGGATAGATAATTCCAGCATCTAACAATTTTAGTACCTTTTTTTCACTACTTCCTTAAGAGTAGGGTTCACTTCTTTATGGTTGAACTGTAGGTTTGCGTTCATCCTCCATCAAAGTCCTATGAGTGCAGATCAAAGGAATAATACCTTTGATTTCAACAATCGTCCATTCAATTGCTTCTTTATGGTCCCTTAATACTTTGAACAAGTTATTCTCCTGATCACCTGACAAATATGATGAAACAATAACTAGTTAAGTTTCATCGTTTCTTAAGTAAGCATACCTTAAATGATCAAGCAATGGTTTCAACTCTAGAGTCGGAGGTTGTGTCAAAGATGGAATTGGTTTCTTCTCACTTGTTCCCAACTCCTCATACATCCTCAATCAAATTTCAGCCACTTCCTCCAAACTTATTTCTTCCTCTTCATCCTCACTCCAATCATTAGTTCTCTTAAAACCGACTCCAAAGTCTCTATTCCTATTTCTTCATCTACATAATCAACCATAAGCTCATCTATGGTATCTATAGTGAAACAGGTTCTATTGTCATCAAAATGCTTCATAGCATCATACACATTAAAAATAACCTGTTCATCCATAACTCACAAAGTAAGCTTACCTTGTTCAACATCTATCAATGCTTTACCTGCAACCAAGAATGGTCTTCCAAGGATCATGGGCACCTCTCTATCTTCTTCCATTTCCAAGACTATGAAGTCAACTGGAAATATAAATTTGTTAACCTTCACCAGGACATTCTCTACAATACGCTTCGGGTATTTGACACTCCTGTCAGCAAGTTGCAAAGTAACATGGGTTGCCTTGCATTCTCCCAGTCCTAGTTTTCTGAAAATAGAGTACGGTATTAAATTTATACTTACTCATGAGTCTATTAAAACTTTATCCAAATGAATATTGCCAATGGTGCAAGGAACAGTGAAACTTCCCTGATCTCTTTACTTTGTAGGCAAGCTAGATAAATTTTGCTGTAAAATCATAAAGTACTCTCTTGTAAGAATAACCGGCTCACTTCTATCTATCCTCCTCTTCTTAGATAACAATTCCTTAATGAACTTAGCATAGGATGGCATCTCTTGAATCGCTTCCAAGAAAGGAATATTTATCTGAAGATTTTTGAACACATCCAAAAATTTAGCAAACTGCTCATCCAGCTTTTGTTGCTTCAACCTTCCTAGAAAGGGAACTAGAATAACATATGGTCTCACATATTGTGAACTTTGAATTGGTTCCTCTAATTTCCTTTTCCCTTTATCTTTAACTTGAACCTATTCCTTCTCTTCAACCTTCCTATCAGGAATTTCCACCTCCTTACCACTCCTTAAAGTGATAGCATTCATTCTTTTAGGATTCTCTTCAGTCTTACTAGGTAAGGATCCTGATGGTCTACTACTAATTTGTTGAGAAATCTGACTTACCTGTTCTTGAAGATCTCTGATGTTAGCTTGTTGATTATGAATCAATGTCTTTGTCTTTTGCATAAAATTCTTCATAAGATCCTCAATTGAAGGGTGGTTCTGTTGTTGCTGAGGTGGTGGTGGTAGAGCATTCCTCATAGGACCCTATCTTGGAAATCCAAGTGGCAGTCTGTAGACATTATTATCATTCCTCCTTGAGAAATTCAGGTAATTAGCCCATCCTAGATTATATGTATTTGAGAATGTTCCTTGATTGCCTCTTTTGTAATTGCCAACATAGTTCATCTGCTCCCCACTTGATGAAGCTGGTAAGTTAGTTTGAGGACATTCATTGAACAGATGTAGACCTGAACAAATTTCACAACACAAAACTTGATTAGGAGTAACAGAATTTAAAGTAGTAAGTTACTTACCTAAGTTGTCAAAGTGGAAATATGACTATAAGGTGAGACATTGCTTAATCATCTTGCACAGCTACTACTTAGTCCTCTCACAACTCCAATTGTGAGCACTGGATTCCATTTCTTCTATTAATGAGTGTTACGCCCCATAGGGTATCCTATACGTAACAGCCCGCCACATACTATATAAGACTCACGAAATCCCTATCCAAGCCTTTCGGGTGTCTTGTATAGATGTAAAGCGTCCCTTTACGATAATAGAATACTCAATCAAGAGAGTTAAGAAGTTTAATGCGCATTCACTAGCCATAGATAATAAACCAAAACGAATATATATACATTACAAAAGTTTATGGGGCATTCCCCCGCAAAATAATATAAAGTCCAATTACAGTCATCCAGAGTCCTTTAGTTTCCAACAGAAGTCTAAACAAAAGTGAAGTAGACTTCTAAGGGAAACTCCTATCTCTGGTACCTGAGCTGTGGCTTGCCTCGGCCTAAGCTAAATGAACTCGTGCTGCAACAAATAAAAGCTATGGGGGCATAAGCTAACTACCTTAGTGAGTATAAACTTCCATATCACAATTAAGACAATTCATTCAAACAAGTGATTATTCAAGCAAATGGTATGTATTAGACAAATGAGTTCAACAAACATATGACCAGCCGGAAATCATATGTGGATGGACTTGTGCCCTCCATCCCGGGTTAGCAGATTAACGAATCCTGCGGTACGACGCCGTTTAAGCTCACGGTCAACTGAATAATAATTCGTTTTATAGATCACGAAAAACCAACCAATGCTAATGCTCCATCCCTTCGTGATATGAATGAGTCCAATTATAATTGAAGCCAAATATAGATTAATTCATTCTTTTAGGTGGCCAACAATTTTTCAGACAATCAATATGAAATTCTAGCTAAACAAGCAATAGCTTAATACCGGTTTCGATATTCCTTAAGTTCCATTCACACATCAACAACAGGAAATATATAATTCCCATATACCCCATCATACATAACCATTTTTATCTTTGCCTATACCACTAATGCCACTATCAGTACAATCAAAAACATTAATTGAGAGTGGAAGTAATACTCACTCGGCCATGGTTCGCCGATCTTTTAGTAATAGTAATCAGGTGGTAATGCATCGTCTTGCTCGGGATCACCTACCAAATAAGAATAACCTAATAAGAATCTCATCACTAAACTAATTTAAGCTATACATCTAAACTACACAAATTCGGAATTCTCGCTATTTGCGGAAGCTCCGACTTAAAACGGCCATAACTTGGTCATTTTAACTCGGAATTTCGCAAATTTTATATCGACTTCGAAAGATCTATCTATTCCTAAAATTATTTTCAATTTTGGAAAACATTAAGATCACGGAACAGTGGGATCAGTTCTGTTCTGTAACTTTTCCAATTCCGAAAAATTGTTTCGCATTTGATAAAAATGTTCCTCATTGATGACTCATGTATAAATGGTATATGAATGAATTCCTAATATGAATATCATGTAATGAGCTCAATATATTCATGGTTTTGATGATCTTTGATGATGGACTCTCATGAACTACTAATTATTAAGAACTCCATAATAATCACCTATGAAAAGCTATTCTTTCCAACTTTACATTCCCTACGGTTTTTACAATTTTTTTCTTGAAATTTACTTACCATCTAAATAAAAATGAGTTCTCAATATCTATACTAATCATGACCTTCATTTATGCATAAAAACCCACATTTTTCATTGGGTAAAGATGTTTTTAAACAAGCTACTCTCAAAAATCCGAATTTTGTAAATTTCCTTTTCTTGCATTTTCTTTATGAGAAAACTTGTTTAATGCATCAAAAATTGAAGCTTCATTATATCTATTATCTAAAGACTCCATTTAACTCATAAAACATGCCATCTAAGCTTGGATACCAAGTGTTTATGTAGGCATCATCCTAAAATACGAATTTTACTATTAATCACTATACCAATATTTTTCATTCTAGTCTTCACTACTTGTTTTACATTTTTCTCTCATGCCTAAACTCATCTAAACTTATGAAAATCATTCCTTAAGGACATCTATTACATATACCTTCCATTTTCTATGAAAAATATGAGTTTTAAAGTGGTTTTGGTGGTCTTTTAACCAAAATCATCCGAATTTTCAACTAAACATTTCTAACCAAATATTTTTCTTTCAAGTTTCTTGTCTTCTATACATGAAGATCTACCATCTAACATATCTATCATAGGCAAGGCTACATTTTTATGATCATCAATGCATGAAAAAAAATAACATATGGACATAAAGGTAGATGAAGATATAAATGTCTAAACATTAGATTTACTAAATATAATGCATGAATCATGAGTTTCATAGCATGAACATAAATATCTATGCAAGATTCCTACATTACATGCATGAACAAGACAATATCTCAACAAAAACTCTTCTAAACACTAGCTCCACTTCTTGTGATGGCTTATTATTGTACAAGTGTTTTCATGTCCCTAGCATTTGATCATTGGGATTAAATGGGGAAAACACACAAGAATAGCTTTGCCATTACAAGATTTGGGAAGAATAAAGCTTGAAATCATCACTTTAATGGAGATATAGAGATGAAAAGAAGGTGAAACAAACTTGTGAAATGTGCAAGTGTGTGTGTGTGTCACGACAAGCTAGAGGAGAGGAGAAGAGGATTTTTCAACCTTTGTAAATTTTTGTAAGAGTGAAAATGAGGAGAGACAGAGAACATTAGCTTATATATTACATGCATTAGGGTTTTAGTTGAATAAAATTGAGTAAAATAAAACAAAATGAGAGGGGGAAAAGGGGGAGGGGCGTCGGGCATAAGGGGGAGGAGTGAGAGAGAGTTGAAATTTTTACAAATTTGTATTTTATGCAATTAAAATGTAATAATTATTTAGGAAACAAAAATTCTTGGAAAAGAAAATTATAATGAGTAGTTATAAGGATGTAAGAATAGGGTATGGTAGTGTGTAGTGTAGGTTGTACTTGTGAATAATAGACAAGACATCTACTTTACCGGTTGTAACGAAATCACGAGAAAAGGCTATAACTGTAATTTTTATAGCCCAAAAAATTATAAAATTGATATTTTTGGAATCCTTATAAAATTACGATTCTAATGAATATTCCGGAACATTTTTCTGAGTTCGTGGTCCCGAGGCACACTTTTCCGTAATTGAGCTCGGGAAGGCCCAGAATTGAAAAATTCCCGAATTTAAAATTTTCAAAGGTCTAAAATATACTTTAGAATGATAATTCATATTCATTTATTTTATAAAACTTCTTTTATTATGAAACCGAAGGAAAGCCGGATTTAGGGTTCCTAAGCTTCTTTCACTAGGCTTAAACTGAACCGGATTAGGGTTTCGCTTTTCAACTCCCGGGATTTTCTTAACTACTAAGAATATTGGGGTTTACAATGAGCTAGCTTCATCATAGCTCTTTCCCATTAATGCACCCCCTGAAGCAGCATCAACCAATGATCTTAAGGTTTCATCTAAACTTAAATAGAATATCTCTATGAGAAGATTGTCAGGCAGTCCATGATGAGCACACTTCCTGATTGCTTCTTTGTATCTTTCCCAGGCTTCATACAAGGATTCACCATGGAACTTAGTGAAATTTTTTATCTCATTTCTTAACCTAATTGTCCTTGCTGGTGGGAAAAATCTCCTCAGAAACTTATTCGACAAATCAGCCCAATTGTTGATTGACTCCTGTGGTAGCGAGTTGAACCAAGCCAAAGCTTTATCCATCAATGAGAAAGGAAAAAGTTGCAAACGAATTGCATCATCAGTTACTCCATTCATCTTAATGGTATTGCAATACTGGAGAAATTTAGTGATATGATCATCTGGTGTCTCATTTGGATATACACCAAACTGATGAGCTTCGACCATTTATATTAGTGCAGGCTTAATCTTGAAATTGTTGGATTGAACTGTTGGTCTTTTGATAGGGAATCCAAACACAGTTGGTACTGTGTAATCCCTTAATGCTCTGGCAGGAGCTTGAATTTAATTGTTGTGGGTGTTATTGTCACGCCCCATAGGGGTATCCTAAACATAACAGTACGCCACATACTATATAAGACTCTCGAATTTCTATCCGAGCCCTTCGGGAGTCTTTTATGGATGTAAAGCGTCCCTTTATGACAATAGAATACTCTATTCAATGGAGTTAAGAAGTTTAATGTGGCATTCATTAGCAATAGATAATAAACCAAAACACATTTATAAATTACAAAGTCTAAGGGGCATTCCCTCGCAAAATAATATTAAGTCCATTACAGTCATCTAGAGTCTTTTAGTTTCCAACGGAAGTCTAAACAAAATCGAAGTAAACTTCTAAGGGAAACTCCTAGCTCCGGTACCTGAGCTGTAGCATGCCTTGGCCTAAGCCAAATGAATTCGTGCTGCAACAAGTAAAAACTATAGGGGCGTAAGCTAACTAGCTTAGTGAGTGAAAACTTTCATATCACAATTATGACAATACATTCAAGCAAGTGATTAATCAATCATGTGAAATGCATCAAACAAGTGAATTTAGCAAACATATGACCAGCCGGAAATCATATGTGGATGGACTTGCGCCCTCCATCTCGGGTTAGCAGATTAACGAATCCTGCGGTACGATGCCATTTAAGCTTAAGGTCAACCGAACAATATTTCATTTTATGGATCACGATTAACTAACATATTCGTTTTATGGATCACGATTAACCAACATATTCGTTTTATGGATCACAAAAAACCAACAAATGCTAATGCTCCATCCCCATCGTGATATGAATGAGTTCAAAATTACATTTAATGCCCAATAGTCAATTAATCCGATTCTTTTAGGTGACCAGACAATCTTCGTAGACAATCAATTATAGCTCCTCTCTATACAATAATAAATTATCACCCAGCTTCGATATTCTTTAATTCCAACTTCACATATCAACAGCAGTCAAATATAATTCCCAAATTCCCCATCATGCATATTCATTTTTATCTTTGCCTAAGCAACTAATGCAACTATCATTACAATCACAAGCAATAATTGAAATTGGAAGTAATACTCACTTGGCCATGGTACGTCGCTCTCTTAATAGTAGTAGTCAGGTGGTAGGGCATCCTCATGCTCGGGCTCACCTACCAAATAAGAATAACCTAATAAGAATCTCATCACTTAACTAATTCAAACTATACATCTAGACTAAACAAAATCGTGATTCTCGCTATTTGCGGAAGTTCCAACTTAAAACGACCATAACTTGGTCATTTTAACTCGGAATTTCGCAAATTTTATATCGATTTCTATCTACTATTATTTTCAAGATTTGAAAACATTAAGGTCATGGAACAGAGGGATCAGATATGTTCTATAACTTTTCCTTTTCCAAAAAATTGTTTTGCAATTGGTAAAAATGTTTCTAGTTGATGATTCATGTATAGATGGAATATGAATGAATTCCTAATATGAATGTCATGTAATGAGTTCAATCTATGCATGATCTTGATGATTTTTGATAATGAACATTTAAGAACTCCTAATTATTACAAGACTTCTACAATAGTCACTTTTTAAAATCCATATCTTTCAAATTTTGCATTCCCTAGACTTTTAGGATTTTATTCTTAGAATTTACTTGCTATCTAAATAAAAATGAGTCTTCATCATCTATACTATCCAAGACTTTCATTTATACATAGAAATTCACATTTTTCACCTTGTAAATATGTTTTTAAACAAGCTTTTCACAAAAATCCGAATTTTGGAAAATCTCATTTCTTGCATATTTCCTATGAGAAAACTTGTCTAATGCATCAAAATTTAAAGCTTTACCATATCTATTGTCTAAGGACTTCATTTAACACATGAAACTTGCAATTTGAGCTCAAATACTAAGTGATTACACATGCATTATCTCAAACTACGAATTTGACAATTTGATCACTAACTCAAAATTTTCCATTTTAATTCCATTACTTGTTTTACGCATTACTCATGCCTAAACTCATTTCAACTTGTAAGAATCATTCCTTAGAGATACCTATTACATATACCTTTCATTTTTCATGAAAAATATGAGTTTCAAAGTGGTTTCAAGGGTTTTTAAAATAGGTTTCAAAAATCATCCGAATTTTTCCTTTGACCATTCTAACAAAAATCTTTTCTTTTTAGGTTCCTTGTCTTATATACATAAAGATGTATCATCTAACACACTTATATATGCAAGGCTAAACGTTTATGATCATAAATGCATGCAAGCTCAAAATAACCACATGAACATAAATGTCAATGAATTTATGTGTGTCTAAACTCTAGATCTACCACTTATAGTGCATGGACATGAGTTTAATGACATGAACATAAACTTTCATGCAAGATCTCTACTTTACATGCATGATCATAATATTATTTCAAAAAAAACTCCTTTAAACACAAGATCTACTTCTTGTGATGGCTTGATATTCTTGTATTAGTGTTTTCTTGTCCCTAGCATATGCTCATTGGGATTTAAAGTGGAAAACACACAAGAATGGTCTTGCCATTATAAGATAATGTAAGAACAAAGCTTGGAATCATCACCTAAATGGAGATTTGGGGTAGAAAAGAAGAGGAAATAAGCTTGTGAGTGAGTGTGTGTGTGTGTGTTGGTCACGAAAAGAAGGAGGAGGAGTAGAGAGGGTTTTGCTTCTTTTACAAATTTTGAGAGAGTAAAAACGAGGAGAGAGAGAGAAAATGAGCTTATATATTGAATGCATTAGGGTTTAATTGAATAAAAGAAGTAAAAATAAAACAAAAATAGAGGGAATTGGGGAGGGGGTGCACCGACCATATGAGAGGGAGTGAGAGAGAGATATTTGAATTTTGATAAAATTTGTAATTTAAGTAATAAAATGTAATAAATGTAATAATTAATTAAGAAACAAAATTTCTTAGAAAATAAAATTATAATGAGTGGTTGTAATGATGTAAGAATAGGGTATGGGTAGTGTGTAGTATAGGTTGTACTTGTGAATAGTAGATAAGACAACTACTTTACCGGTTGTAAAGAAAATATGGGAAAAATGCCATAACTATAATTTTTATAGCTCGAAAAATTATAAAATTTACATCTTTGAAATTCTTATAAAATTTCGGTTCTAATGAATGTTTCGAAATATTTTTCTGAGTTTCTGGTCCCGGGGCATGTTTTTCCGTAATTGAGCTCGGGAAGACCCAGAATTGAAAATTTTCTGAATTTAAGACTTTCTAAGGTTTAAAATATACTTTAAAACAATAATTCATATTCATTTACTTTATAAAACTTCTTTTGTTATGAAACCGAAGGAAAGCCAGATTTAGGGTTTCTAAGCTTCTCTAACTAAACTTGAACTGGACTGGATTAGGGTTTTGCTTTTCGATCCCCGAGGTTTACTTGACTAAAAATACCGGGGTTTACAACCTCCTCACCTTAAACAAAGTTTTGTCCTCAAAATTGAACTGACGTACCTTGTCCTTCAAATAACTCGGGGTACTTCCTTCGGATCTCCTCCTCAGCTTCCCAAGTTGCTTCCTTAAAGGCATGATTCCTCCATAATATTTTAACATAGCGAATTTCCTTGTTACGTAACCTTTGGGTTTTCTTATCCAATATCTTTACGAGGTGTTCTCCATATGTCAGGTTTTCCTTCAGCTGAATCGGTTCCAATTCCAAAATCCTTTCTAGGTCGGCACATACCTTCTCAATACTGACACATGGAACACGTTGTGAATCCCCGATAGATTTGGTGGTAAAGCTAGCCGATACGCCAGATCTCCGACTCTTTCCAAGATTTCGAAGGGTCCAATATATCTTGGGCTTAGTTTTCCTTGTGTACGCATCCTTTTAATACTTTTAATCGGACTTATCTTCAGGTACACATGGTCACCTACCTTGAATTCGAGTTCCCTTCTTTTCAGGTCTGCCCAGCTCTTTTGTCTATCCTGAGCCTCTTTCATTTTCCGCTGGATTATCCTCACCTTATCGGCCGCTTCTTGTACCAATTCTGGCCTAATAGCTATCTTTTCCACTTCATCTCAAAACAGAGGGAATCTCAGCGCCGTCCATACAAAGCTTCATATGGTGGCATCTGAATAGTTGAGTGGTAGCTGTTATTGTAAGCGAACTCGATGAGATGCACATGACTATCCTAACTCCCTTTGAATTCCGGGGCACAAGCTCTCAGCATGTCTTCTAGGGTTTGGTTCGTCCACTCAGACTGTCCATCGGTCTGAGGGTGATATGCCATACTGAAATGCAATTTGGTACCTAAACTCCTTTGTAGGCTTGTCTAAAATTTAGACACAAATCTTAGGTCTCTATCTGAAATAATCCCTGCTGGTATGCCATGTAATCGTATAATTTCCCGGATGTAGATCTTAGCTAGCTTTTCCATTGAATAAGACATATTTATGGGTATGAAGTGTGCCGACTTGGTTAACCGATCCACTATTACCCATACAACATCACAACCTGAAGGGGTCTTTGGAAATCCACACACAAAATCCATATAGATATCTGATCCCACTTCCACTCGGGAATGGGTAAAGGCTTTAATAATCCGCCTGGCCTTTGGTGCTCTACTTGTTGGGAATTTTCAATCCAAATCTGAATCGTGCAGTGGAAAATCGTTTTTTTTTTAATTCCCAATCTGATCCAAGCGCTCCAATTAAATCAGAAAGAAAGGGAAGTGTGTTGTACCTTTTTGTCTTGATGATGGGATCAATTGTACCTTTTGTCATGATGATGGGATCAAAGGAGTGCAGATTACACCAACTCCCTCTACCGGTATCCACACGAATGAATTGGATCTTCGTGTGTGCTAGCACGTCGAAAATTTCGACCTTTGGGAATCCCTCACACTCTCTTTCTAGGTTACGAATTTCTTTCTAAATGACGGCCAGCGTCAGATGATCAAAAATTAACCTAGTGGAGAATATATGATATATAAGGGTTATGTCTTTCAAATTACCCTGATATATATAAGGGTTATGTCTTTTCAAATTACCCTGAACAAATTAGGGTTTATGTAGAAAGACATATATCCTTTTATTTAATTTATTTATTTGTTAATTTTAATCTAATTAAAATCGACAAATAAATAATTAATCAATTCCCAATACGATTATCGAAGATCCATCTTATTCATTCTTTGTGTGTGACCCTGTAGGTTCATAAAATTGGTAGTAGCTCTTAAACATTTTTAGGACTACAAGACATAATTGGTCTCTAGCAAGACATTATGTCTACCCAATTTTAGTGAAGATCGATGATCCGACTTTACCTACTAACAGTTAGTCATTCAGTCCTTTTGTTACACGATATCTTATAATCAAACATAAGGTGTGGATCAAAACACTCTTATATTGTCTAATTACTTATTTCTTGAATCTAGAGTTTGACTGACTTAAACAAATGATATTGATAACTCTTTATCAATTCATTCGAGCATGGCCATGCATTTCTCAGTCTTACTCATCAAGAGGCCTGATAGATATCTCTCTCAAATTAATGAGATGAACAAATCCCTTCACTAACACTCACATTCCTCTATATAACATATTGCATGCCCAAGTTTATTCTTGCAATCATCCGATTAAAGATGATGAAGAGATGAATCAAAACATGAAAACTGCTATATAGGAATCCATGGTGCCATTAGGTCAAAGGACTAAAACAACATTGTAAAAAGAATACTTATTGCATTGATCCATACAGTATTCTTATAGTTGGTCAATCCAATACAATACACTCCTGTTTGTATCTATGTGCTGAATTGATATCCCATATCCATGATCAGTAAAACTTGATCATCATACAGCAATCATACTAGTCTTAATTCATTATCATTCCACATAATGAGTGACTAGGGATAATTTAGAATAAAGTTATAATTCAGCTTATGGTTCTACTATTAAAGTCACATACTTTAACGACATAAGGTATAACTAAATATTCAAGGAATAACATTACCAAAGTAAATAGGCCAAAAATAACTTTGATAATTAAAATGACTTGATAACAAACATACAAATGATAAAGAATCCATATGGCCTAGGGCACATCACTAGCAATCTCCCACTTGCACTAGGCCTGGCTAACAACAGATTTGATGCCTAACGCACAAGTATGACCATCATGCTTAGACTGGGAAAGAGGCTTAGTCAATGGATCAGCAACATTGTCATCTGTGTGTACTCTGCATATCTTGACATCTCCTCTATCGACGATCTCTCGAATGAGATGGTATCGTCTGAGTATGTGTTTGGATCGCTGATGTGATCTTGGTTCCTTAGCCTGTGCAATGGCTCCATTGTTGTCACAATAGAGGGCTACAGGATCTGCAATACTAGGAACAACTCCCAAAGAAGTAATGAACTTCTTGATCCAAACTGCTTCCTTAGCTGCATCTGATGCTGCTATATACTCAGCTTCTGTTGTAGAATCTGCGACTGTGTCCTGTTTGGAACTTTTCCAGCTTACAGCACCTCCATTCAAACAAAACACATAACCAGATTGCGATCTGTAATCATCTAAATCGGACTGAAAACTGGCATCCGTGTAACCATTAACAACCAGATCGCCTTCTTGTCCTCCATATGTCAAAACTACATCCTTAGTCCTTCGTAAGTACTTTAGAATGTTTTTGACTGCTATCCAGTGACTCTCACCTGGATCTGATTGATATCTACTAGTGATGCTTAATGCATAAGCGACATCTGGTCGAGTGCATAACATGGCATACATGATGGAACCAATAGCCGAGGCATATGGAATCCTACTCATGCGCTCCCGCTCTTCCTTAGAAGCAGGACATTGAGTCTTACTCAATTTGATTCCATGTGACATTGGTAGGAATCCTCTTTTGGAGTTTTCCATACTAAACCTTTTAAGTACTTTGTCAATGTATGCACTTTGACTCAGGTTAATGATCTTTCTAGATCTATCTCTATAGATCTTGATGCCTAGAATATAGGCAGCTTCACCTAAGTCCTTCATTGAGAAACAATTTCCTAACCATGTTTTTACGGTCTGTAATGTAGGAATATCGTTTCCAATGAGTAATATGTCGTCTACATAAAGCACCAAGAAAACTATTGCGCTCCCACTAACTTTCTTGTAAACACAAGGTTCATCTTCATTCTTGATGAAATCAAACTGTTTGATTGCTTCATCAAAACGAAGATTCCAACTCCGAGATGCTTGCTTCAATCCATAAATGGACCTTTGAAGCTTGCAAACTTTATGTGAATTTCCTGGAATGTCAAAACCTTCAGGTTGTGTCATGTACACATCCTCGAGAAGGCTTCCATTCAAAAAGCTGTTTTGACATCCATTTGCCATATTTCGTAGTCATAATACGCAGCTATAGCAAGGAGAATTCTAATAGATTTAAGCATGACTACAGGTGAAAAGGTTTCATCATAGTCTATACCATGAGTTTGTTTAAAACCTTTTGCGACTAGTCGAGCTTTATATGTATGTACTTTACCATCCATGTCAGTTTTCTTTTTGAAAACCCATTTACACCCAATGGTTTTGACACCATCAGGTGGATCAATCAAAGTCCAAACTTGATTATCATACATGGATTGCATTTCCGTTTTCATGGCTGCTAACCATTTCTCAGAGTCAGGGCCCTTTATCGCTTCCTGGTATGACATGGGCTCACTTTGATCTATGAGTATCACATCACGATCGTCAGTGACTAGAAATCCATATCTCAAAGGCTCATGACGAATCCTACCAGATCTGCGCGGGCCTTCAGCTAGTGGTGCAGGCTCAACAACATTTTGTGAGTCTGATTGAATATCCATCAAAGGTGTTATGTCTGTTTGTGGTTCTCGAACTTCTTCGAGTTGTACTTTACTCCCACTAGTTCCTTTAGAGACAAATTCTCTTTCTAGGAAGTGACCGTTACGAGCAACAAACACTTTGTTCTCAGATCGGTTGTAGAAGTAGTATCCTTTTGTTTCTTTTGGGTATCCCACAAACAAACATTTATCAGATTTGGGTGCCAATTTGTCAGACAATTGACGTTTGACATAAGCATCACAGCCCCATATCTTTAGAAAAGACAAGCTAGGACGTTTTCCAGTCCATAATTCATATGGTGTCTTTTCAACTGATTTTGATGGAACTCTATTTAATATGAACGCAGCAGTTTCAAGGGCATATCCCCAAAAGGATATTGGAAGATCTGTCTGACTCATCATCGATCTAACCATATCTAATAAGGTACGATTCCTCCTTTCAGAAACGCCATTCCATTGTGGTGTTCCTGGAGGAGTCAATTGTGAGACTATCCCACAATCCTTAAGATAGTCAGAAAATTCTTGGTTTAAATATTCACCACCTCGATCTGATCGAATGGCCTTAATATTTTTACCAAGTTGATTTTGCACTTCATTTTTGAACATCTTGAACTTTTCAAAAGATTCAGATTTATGCTTCATGAGATACAGATATCCATACCTACTGAAGTCATCAGTGAAAGTAATGAAGTACAAATAACCTCCTCTAGCAGGTGAACTTAATGGTCCGCATACATCTGTATGTATTAGGGCCAATAAGTCAATGGCTCTCTCACCTTGTCCAGTGAAAGGAGCTTTTGTCATCTTACCCATTAAACAAGATTCACATGATTCATATGATTCAAAGTCAAATGAATTCAGAAGTCCATCTTGATGAAGCTTAGATATGCGTTTCTCATTAATGTGTCCCAAGCGACAATGCCAGAAGTAGGTTGGATTCAAATTATTAGATTTGAATCTTTTGGTATTAATGTTATGGATGGACTTATTATCAGAATCATCAAAGTTCAGAACATAGAGACCATTCACTAAATGAGCAAGACCATAAAAGATGTCTCTATGATGGATAGAAATTGTATTATTCTCAATAATAAATTTAAAACCATCCTTGTCTAAACAAGAAACTGAAATAATGTTGCAGCTCATAGCTGGCACATAATAACAATTATTTAAAATTAAAATAAGTCCAGAAGGCAAAGTCAATTCAAAAGTTCCTATGGCTAGTGCAGCAACCTTTGCTCCATTTGCCACGCGTAAGTCCACTTCGCCTTTAGTCAACTTTCTACTTTGCTTAGACCCTGCACATTTGCACAAATGTGAGATCCACAGCCAGTATCTAATACCCATGATGCAGAAGTAGATAAATTGATTTGTATGACATAAATACCTGAAGTGGTAGTCTCACTACCCTTCTTCTTTTTCAGATCCTCCAAATATAGCTTGCAATTTCTTTTCCAATGACCCGGTTCATTGCAGAAAAAGCAAATCCCTTCTTTGGGTGGCTTGGCCTTTTTCTGAGATTTGGGCTTTTAGCATTGGTCTGACCTTTTGCTTTTCCCTTTCCCTTACGTTTGCCATTGCCATTCCCTTTTTTCTTCCCTGTCCCGCTTGAACCATCAGAACATTATTGTTTGTCTTAATGTTCTGTTCTGCATTCTTAAGCATCCCATGCAGCTCCATTATAGACGTATCCATTTTGTGCATGTTATAATTCATCACAAACTGGTTATAGCTAGGAGGTAAAGAGCCTAGGATCATATCCGTGGCTAACTCCCTACTAATAGGAGAACCAAGTCTCTCAAGTCTATCAATGTAGCTCTTCATTTTGAGTACATGTGCACTCACTGAGCTACCTGGAGCCATCTTACAAGAATTCAATTCCTGTGTGACTGTAAATCTTTCATGCCTTGCCTGTTCTTGGAACATTTCCTTAAGGTGTACGATCATATCGTACGCCGACTTGTGTTCCATCAGCTTCTGAAGCTCAGGTTCCATGCTAGCAAGCATGATGCAAGTCACATCCATTAAATCCTCTTTATGCTTGTTATAAGCATTTTTCTCAGCTCTTGGAGCATCAGCAGTAGGTTCATTTGGGATTGGCTCATCAATCACATACAACTTCCTTTCGTAGTTAAGAACAATTCTTAAGTTTCGATGCCAATCAAGGAAGTTTGTATTATTTAGTTTATCCTTTTCAATGATTGAACGAAGATGCATTGTTTGTTGCCATGATCTACATATAGAAGAATGCAGAGTTAATAATCTTTATTCAAGTCATCTTACATAGTTCCACTATATTATCAAATTAAAACCCTCCAAAATTAATTTGAAGTTACTTTTAAAAACATATAGTGGGTGAAGATCCATATTTGACTAAATATTGAGTCAGCTATGGCATGACACTCAATATTCAGTTAATTAGGTAGGAAACTCATTCCAATTACATCATATGTAATTCTTGTTTACGGGATTGACATTATAAGTACTGGCCTATTAATCCCATTCAATGCCATAGGCCCAAAACCGTTTTGATGGCCTATTTAAGTCTAACCATTACGACATGCAAATAACACTATTATTCACTCCTGTCTAACTAGGATGGTCTTTTGTACCCTGCTTTGGCAGAACCTACAATTGGACAATCTAAGTCTTGACAGGTGTCGAAACATGGAAGGCATTTTATGACTTAGTATTTTGTAAAGGTTTATTTTTTATAATATGTTAAAACCTTATCATATTGATGGATACTAAGCATGTAAATGTGCAAACGTGGTATCACATACATTCACATATATCATCATATATGGTATAACATGCTTATAAAAAAAAGAGAAAGTGTCATAGTATGGCCCTTAATCTATGTTAATCTTCATAAGCCAATATGAAGATCAACGGTCCAAACCTAAGGTGAGAATCCATAAGCATGGATTTAAAATGATAGAACTCATATCTTCATCATGGTGCTTTGACTTCTCCATCATCATGGGTTCGAAAAGTCTTCATTACATCTTCATGTCTTCATTACAAGATAAAGAAGATACAACAAAACCTACTACTACTAGTAGAATATAAATTACAACAAAAACAAAACGACACGCAGGCCGTATTTATAAAATTACAACCCAAGATGTAAAAGAAAGCAACCTGCCAATCACATAGGTCTTAGGGCCATACTATGCACCATGCATTCAACACAACATATATGAAAATTATACATATGGCTTAAAACAATTCAAAACCACTCACATATGTTGACTATCATAATAGTCGAAAAATTGCAGGGGTCAAGGGGACAGCGTCCCTTGTGGGGTTTCAGGGGCAACGCCCCTGAAACCTAGACGAAAAAAAGAGAGTAACAATTTTCTTTACAAAACGAGTTGTAAGAAAAATTTTTCATCAATGAGAATCCATAAATTTATGTTCAAAACTGTTAAGGCGTTTGTTCATGTATAGCAGAAATAAAATATAAGAAACCATTCTGCTATCATATTCTCATTGAGAGTGGTAAACAAATTTGATAAATAAATCAAATCATAACGTCCTTTAAAATTGCAGATCACTGTTCGTCTAATTGCAGGAGTCCAAACATTTGAAAACCGATTTAAAACTATTAAATATGATCTGCACGGTAAGAACATTATCTATTTACTTTTGTAATCCGATTACAAAACAAAACAAAAATTCAATTTCGTCCAACGCTGAGAACCCTAAATTAATGTAATCACATTACATTGGATCTGTTCTATAACGAACAAAAACGAACAGATTCGCTACTCATGTCAAAAACCCTAGATTCTGATGTAATCACATTATATTCAAAATTAATGCGATCATATTACATCCAAACCTTTTCAACAATTGAACAGAATAAGACGATCCAACATTCAAATATTATCAACATATATTTGTCAGATTTGATGTAATCCGATTACACAAAATAATAGCGAAAAAGGGTTTCGTAATAAGCATGCATAAAATTGAAATTCAAAATTTCGAATTATATGTCATTACAAGCATGAACAGATCCGAAATCAAATCCCAATGAAACAATTTCAATAAGCGTAAAATTATCACATGCATATCCTTAACACGATTTCAAAACTTGTACATGTATCACATACATACAGTCTAGAGAACCGATTTAATTGAAATCGCAAGTGGCTCTGATACCACTGTTGGGAATTTACGATCCAAATCTGAATCGTGCAGCGGAAAATCGTTTTTTTTTTTTTAAATTCCCAATCGGATCCAAGCATCAATTAAATCAGAAAGAAAAGGGAATCGTGTACCTTTTTTTTGATGATGGGATCAAGGAGATGCAGATTACACAACTCCCTCTACGGTATCCACGCGAATGAATTGGATCTTCGTGTGTGCTAGCACGTCGAAAAATTTCGACCTTTGGGAATCCCTCACACTCTCTTTCTAGGTTACGAATTTTCTTTCTAAATGACGCCAGCGTCAGATGATCAAAAATTAAAGTGGAGAATATAGTAGATATATATAAGGGTTATGTCTCTTTAAATTACCCTGATATATATAAGGGTTATGTCTTTTCAAATTACCCTGATATATATAAGGGTTATGTCTTTAAATTACCCTAACAAATTAGGGTTTATGTAGAAAGACATATATATCCTTATTATCCGAATTTATTTATTTGTTAATTTTAATCTAATTAAAATCGACAAATAAATAATTAATCAATTCCCAATACGATTATCGAAGATCCATCTTATTCATTCTTTATGTGTGACCCTGTAGGTTCATAAAATTGGTAGTAGCTCTTAAACATTTTTTAGGACTACAAGACATAATTGGTCTCTAGCAAGACATTATGTCTACCCAATTTTAGTGAAGATCGATGATCCGACTTTACCTACTAACAGTTAGTCATTCAGTCCTTTTGTTACACGATATCTTATAATCAAACATAAGGTGTGGATCAAAACACTCTTATATTGTCTAATTACTTATTTCTTGAATCTAGAGTTTGACTGACTTAAACAAATGATATTGATAACTCTTTATCAATTCATTCGAGCATGGCCATGCATTTCTCAGTCTTACTCATCAAGGCCTGATAGATATCTCTCTCAAATTAATGAGATGAACAAATCCCTTCACTAACACTCACATTCCTCTATATAACATATTGCATGCCCAAGTTTATTCTTACAATCATCCGATTAAAGATGATGAAGAGATGAATCAAAACATGAAAACTGCTATATAGGAATCCATGGTGCCATTAGGTCAAAGGACTAAAACAACATTGTAAATAAGAATACTTATTGCATTGATCCATACAGTATTCTTATAGTTGGTCAATCCAATACAATACACTCCTGTTTGTATCTATGTGCTGAATTGATATCCCATATCCATGATCAGTAAAACTTGATCATCATATAGCAATCATACTAGTCTTAATTCATTATCATTCCACATAATGAGTGACTAGGGATAATTTAGAATAAAGTTATAATTCAGCTTATGGTTCTATTATTAAAGTCACATACTTTAACGACATAAGGTATAACTAAATATTCAAGGAATAAACCAAAGTAAATAGGCCAAAAATAACTTTGATAATTAAAATGACTTGATAACAAACATACAAATGATAAAGAATCCATATGGCCTAGGGCACATCACTAGCACTACTTTCACTTGTTGGCAAACTGAGCACTTCATCACAAAATCTGCTACATCTCTCTTCATGCCATTCCACCAATAGTGGCTTTTCAAATCTTGGTACATCTTAGTACCTCCCGGATGCATGGTATAACCGGAGTTATGAGCTTCACTCATTATTTCCTTCCTCAACTCTTCGTCTTCTGGCACACACAACCTTCCCTTCATTCTGATCACATCCTCATCATCAACTGCAAAGTCAAGGTATTTCCCTACTTGGGTTTCCTTTTTAATCTTCTGTATCACTTCGTCATACCTTTGGGCTTCCTTGATTCTTTCTATTAGGGTTGGCTCCAATGCCAGATTAGCTATCTCAAGCTCAACACTTTGGTCTATGAACTCAATCTTTAATTTCTCAAAACCTCTAATTAGATCTCTTTGACTTGTGATCAAGGCGGCTACTTCCCCATAATTTTTCCGACTTAGGGCATTTGCGACTGCATTAACTTTTCCTGGGCAATAATTTATTCCCAAATCATAATCCTTTATTAGTTTCCAACCATTCCTTTGTCTCATGTTTAACTCCTTTTGTGTGAACAGATACTTAATGCTTTATGATTCGTGTATATCTCACACCTCTGTCCATATAAATAGTGTCTCAACAGTTTCAAGGCGAAGACAACTGTTGCCAATTCCAGGTCATGTGTAGGGTAGTTCTACTCATGGGGTCTCAACTGTTGAGAAGCATATGCAATAAATTTCCCTTCCTGCATTAATACACATCCAAAGCCATTCCTCGAGGCGTCACTGTGCACCGTATAGGACTTTTCCGGGTGCAGTAGAACCAAAATCGGTGCTGATACCAGTCGTTGTTTCAATTCTTAGAAACTCTGTTCCCTCTTATCTATCCAAACAAATTGCTCATTCTTTTGGGTCAATTGAGTCAGTGGCTTGGCTATCTTCGAGAAATCCTTATAAACTTGCGATAATAGCCAGCCAATCCTAAGAAACTTCTTACTTCAGTAACTGTTTGTGGCTGTTTCCAGTCCACTATGGCCTTAATCTTTTTGGGGTCAACTGATATTCCTTCACCAGTTACCACATGTCTAAGAAAATATATTCTGTTCAACCAAAAATCACATTTGGACAATTTGGCGTATAACTTGTTTTATCTTAAGGTTTGCAATGCCAAACGAAGATGTTCTTCGTGTTGTTCCTTGGTCTTCGAATATATTAGGATATCGTCTATGAAGATTATTACACACTTGTCTAAAATTGGCTTGTAAACTCTGTTCATGAGGTCTATAAATGCAGCTGGTGCATTAGTCAGCCCAAACAACATTACCAAAAACTCGTAGTGTCCATAACGAGTACGAAAAGTCATCTTTGGTACATCCTCAGGCTTTATTCTTAACTGATGGTATCCTGAACGCAGATCAATGCGCAAAAACACACAAAGTCCCTTGCAGTTGATCAAACAAATCGTCGATTCTTGGCAAAGGATATCGATTCTTGATAGTCACCTTATTTAACTTGCGATAATCGATACACAATCTCATTGATCCATCTTTTTTCTTTACAAACAAGACAGGTGCGCCGCATGGCGACACACTGGGTCTTATGAATTTATGATCCAAAAGTTCTTGTAATTGTGTCTTTAACTCCTTTAACTCGGCCGGTGCCATCCGGTATTGTGCTTTAGATATCGGTTCTGTGTTTGGAGCTAAACACAATCTCAAAATCAATTTCTCTCTTTGGTGGTAATCTAGGCAAAATTTCTGGAAACACATCCAAATATTCATTTACCACCGATATATCCCTTTCTTCCCGAGTTTCCTCTTCATCCAAGACACCTTCAATAGGTACTATCTCTTCATCCTCCATCATCAATTCAAAAGAGTTCAATCCGAACTTTCTTGGAACTAAGGTTTCTCCTTCAAGCTCCACTTTTCCTCTCGATTGATCATAGAAACACACTATCCTCTTTTGGCACTCCATTATAGCCTTTACCTTACTTAACCAATTCATTCTAAGGATAAATTCGTATTTACTCATCTCCAATATTATTAAATCACTCTTGGAGTGGTGTCCGTGAATTTCCAATGGACAATCCTTCATCAATTTTCGAGTTGACACGACACTTCCGGTAGGCGTCTTAATCCTTAAACTAACAGTAGTTGTGGCTATAGGTAATCCAAGTTGATTAGCTAAACTAGTGGTGATGAACGAATGTGTCGCTTCCGTGTCAAACAAAACATAAGCCTCCATTTTATTCACCCATATGTGTCCTGTGGTAAACAAACATCCATCACTCTCAATCTTAAAACACTCTCAAAGCTACCTACATGGGGTTCTTAACTTCTAGCTTTCCCATAAAATATTTCAATTTAATTCAGACAATAATTAAATAAATAAATTACTTTCAACTTAAGAAGGTTCTGTTACTAACCTGTCACCAGACCGCCATCCGTGCCGTCACTTTGATCCATGGCTGCCAATTCTACCTCCTCGTCTTCATCTTCTTCTACCATCCACTGACCCTCAAAATTATAAAGCCTCATCCCATGCATTGCCGAAGCTATGCGGCTCCTACTTTTACTACCTGACCTCGTAGGTTGTATTGCTCGAAGTCCCAAAGGGTCAGGTGGCCACACTTTTTCGTTGCGAACATTCAGAGGCCAAGTGCCCCTTCTCCTTGCAAATAAAGCAAGTCACGACCATCTTCTTCAGGCACGTATAAACTATATGGCCAGCATCACCACAGTAATAACATTTGTTCCTCAACAGTAGGCATTGCCTAGGAGCATGAGTCCCCTTGCATTTCCAACAAGTGACATTGGCCTTAAACTGGGTCGACTTTCCACTAGCATCATCCTTAAATCCCTGGTACGGTTTGTACCTCTTTCCTTTAAATCCTGAACTCGAGGAGTCAAACGACCTTTTTCCAAATACTCTTTTATCGGGTTCCTGGTATTTTCTTTTCCTGGTTCCTTCAATCACTCGAGCCTTTTCCACCAACTCAGGGTAGGTCCTTACTCCAAATTCTTCCAATTTAATTTGCAACTCCTCATCTAGACCTCCCAAGAATACCTGTTTCTTCAACTCCTCACTATCCCTCAAAGACTCAGGTGCATATTGTAACAAGTGGAAAAACTCAGTCTCATATTGTTCCACGGTTTTCCCCTTTTGTTTAACATGGAGGAAGTCAGCACTATACTTTACTCTTAAGCTGGAGGGGAAGTAATTGTCCAAGAATTCCTGGCGAAAAGATTCCCATGTAACCGGGGAAGCCAAGCTTCTTCTCTTAGAGTCCCACCAGACCCTCGCATTGTATCTCAACATATAAGTTCCATACTCCAATTGTAAATAGGGTGGAATCTCATAAGCGGCAAAAGATTGCTCAATTTGAGTTAACCAGTCCTCGGCCTCATCAGGTTTACCAAAGCCCCATCAAAATACCGGTTACTTTTAATGAAGTCCGGTAAGAAGCTTCGGTGAGGCCTTCGGTATGGTGGAGGTGGTGGTAAGGGCACATTGTAGGATGCTCCTCCTGTGAAGCAGGTGCTTCAGCAGTCACTTCCCGGTGATCTGCAGGTGGTGGTGGATGTGGAGCAGAATCCTGGACACTTTGTCCTTGGTGCGGGTTCTAAACTGGGTTTTGGTTCTGGATGAATGTATTCAAGAGATTGTCCAATTGTCCAATCGCATTCAATACATCACCCTGCTGATTTTTGGTGCTACTACTTACGGATTTGGTTGAGGTACGGCCGGTTAGTCGGCTTCGTTTGGGAGAGATTCTTGCTCCCGATTCCGAATCCGTCGGTTTCGTCTATTTACACATTGTTTAATAAATTTTAGCATTTTTAGAACGTTTTCAATTTTCAGGGGAATTAATTTGCCAAACAAGGTTCATAACTTTGCAAGAATTCGGAAATCGAATTTCAAAAAGGAATTGAATTTCATAGCTTCATATAATTCATAAGGAGAAACAAAAGAATTCATACATAGGGGAATAAGTTGCAATCTCAAAATAACAACATGAATGAATGAATGCTCGTGCAGTTTATATGTGGTTAATACTCTTTATGTCTAATATCTAGCATGCTTGATCCCCATAACTTCCTTCTTTTGAAATAACACGATCCTTCATTGCTTTAGCGAGCCATACAAAATTTTTACATCGAAGATTTTTGTCCACAAAATTTGGCTAGCTATGTTTTATTTCCGATTCTAAACATTTTTCCCTATTTCCGGAAACAGAACAAAATACAAGGAAAAAAAAAAAGAAAGAACAAAATACTAAACTATCTAGAAATCCTAAGGTAAATTGGCATCCCGCATTGCTTACTACAAAATAAGGAAAACAAGGACTCCACTTGGACTTCATGGGTTTGGCTATCCTTTTAACCTTCACTCATCACAAGCATTATTAGAGGTCGAACTAGAAGGTCGTCTCCTACTAGAAGAACCACCATCGTCCTGTCGAATAAACAGATTAAGGTATTCCCTTACATTCATCCTCCACCTCCTAGCAGGTCAGACTAAAGGCTCTTGGTCTTGCTCTTCACTTTCTTCCTCTTCTTTTGTTCCTTACCCCTCCCTCGGGCTCACTTCTTCCTCATCACCTCTTGCTTCAGGTTCATCCACCTGATTCTCCACTATCTCGGGTTCTCTCATACGTTCTTCACCCATATTTTCCACTTCCATGGGCTCGGGAGCCACGGGTTCTACTACTGCCAAATCAAGCATAGGTGGATATTCACCCTCAATGTAAACATCCCTCCATAACATGGGATCTAATTCTGGCTCTACCCTCCCGCTATCAGGAATCTCTAACACTCGATTAAAATCCCACACAATTTGATTAGGTTCCAGATTGACTTCCACTTCCGGCTCTATGGGTGGGGTAGGGGTTCTGGGTACTACATTTTCCTCCCAATTAGGATCCTCCTCGGGGTCTTCTTCTTCTTCTTCCTCCTCCACTTCCTCATCAACCTCATTATTCACTCCAATCACGGGTGCATCAATCAATTGCATGCCTATGTCACTAGCTGGTGGAGGTGGAATAATTACACGTGGTGGAAGAATGTCTAAGTAAATTGCATGCCATGTAATATGGTTCCAGGCATCCGCTATTGTAAACCCCTGTTTTCTAAGCCTTAACATTCAGTCGGGAAGTCAATCAAAGATCTTAGGTTAACGGATTTTGAGTAAAACCCTACAGTTTAGATCCTGCAAACCCGAGTTCGTAAATCGAGGAGTCGAAAATAATTAAAGTGTTTTAGAATAGTCAGTAATAATATTTGATTTATTAAAAATATCAGCTTGGTTTATTTTCGGCTTATTTCAAACCCGTTTGGATACTGCTTTAGCAAGCGGTCCCGGGGCTCGGAAAATTACAATATATCTTTAATATTTTTAGACTCGTATTTCATAAGGATTTTAAAAATATCAAGTTTATAATTTTTCTCGGATTTTAAAAATATCAGTTATAGCTCATATAAGCTTATTTTACTCTTACCGTAACTTAATTGTTAAATTTCTAAAAATAATTTATTTGAATATTTATTTAAATCATAAAAATTCTGCCACTAAAATAAAAATATTTTTCTTAATTTATTTTATATATTTTCTTAGTCAAAAAGCCACTTATAACCCATACCTTAAGTACACATCTATTATCATTACTACACATTATTATGTCTTCTTTTGCTTTTTCTTACACTCCCATTTCCCAAAATTGCAGCTAACCATTCCCCATAAATTAGCCACTTTCATTATTTTTTATTAATTATTTGATATTTTAAAAGTTCCTTTTAGTTAGAAATGGAAGCTACAGTTACACTTTTAAAATTACAATTTCAACTCAACTAAATCACCCCCCTACACTACATAATGAATCACGCCAGTCCCACCAACAACCCACACCCCCACCCCCCCCCCCCACCTTGTACAGCTGCTGTTTTATTTTTTAAAAAAATTATTTAACACACTTTCCATTCTATTTAGACATCTCTTCCATCATCTCTATTTCACCTTTACAAACCCTATATTTTTCCTCTCTCTTTTCCTCTCTTTTCTCTTCTTCTTGGCTTGTCTTCTTAATAAACAAGCTGTCCCCATTTCCATTTCACACTCCCACATATTTTTCTTGCAAGTATTTGAGGTAATTTTTCTCTTTTAGTTCTCATAAGATGTTCTAGGATGATATTATGGTGTTTCATCCATCAAAGGACATTCCACAAGCTTAAAAAGCTATGGATGATGATGCCAAGAATTGAAACACTCCTCTAGATGATGACTCTTTTGTTCTTAGTATTTTTGTTATATTGAAGGCTTGTTTATCTTCTTGTTTTTTGTGATAGCTTGTAGATCTAGAGTTTTACCAAGCTTTAGTTATGTCTATGTGTAGATCTAGAAGTTTAAGGCCTACTACCAAGTTTTTTTTTATGTTCTCATGGTTGGATATTGAGTAGATCTTAGATTTGAGTTTGAATGAAAAGTAAAATTCGTAACTTGTCAATGCACTATTTTAAAACCCCTTTCAAGTCTTAAAATGGAAGATTTTGATAAGAAAATGAAGGTTTGATGGATGTATATCATCAAGACTTCATCTTACAAGAATCAAAGTTGATTTTCAAAGTTTATTTTCAAAAACAAAAATTGTATTTTTGGATCAAGACAAAGACCTAAAATAAAAACATGTTTTCCAACTCAAAAATGAGGATTTTGTTCATGAAATGAAGGGTTCTTAAGATATAATATGTAATGGGTTGTTTTTCATGAGTTTTGATGAATTTTCTCAAGAGATATAATCAAAATAAATTTATGAAAATGCGGATCTAGACCAAGACCCACTTTTGGAACCCATCATCCAACTTTAAAATGAAGATTTAGAAAAAAATATAAAGGGCTCTTGGTATAGATATCTTAAGGAATGAATTTTCATAAGTTTAAATGAGTTTTCCTAAAAGGTATTGCTTAGATCAAGTGTTTTGTAAAAGACAAAATTTAGGTCTTGTCTTCATTGTAAACTTCAAAGGGGAAATTCGTAATTATGGGAGACCAATTTTTAAAACCTTCTTTTAGATCTCAAAACAAGTATTTTATATTGAAAATGGAATGCTTTGATAATATATAATATAGAAAATTATTTTCATTGAACTAAGTAAGTTTTTATAGCAAAGGAATTACTCAAAACAAAATAATGAGTTTCAACTTGTAAATTTCGGTTTTATGAAAATTGATTCTTAGAAGTTTCATTTGAACTTATGTTTGGGATTAGATAAGAGTGTAATCTCTTAATTTTGTTTTGAGAATCTCCTTGCAAGTTTAGGACTAAAATGAGTTGGTCTAAGAGTTAAATAGAGTAGATATAGCAAATTTTTTCACAAAGGCTCAAATCTTGGAATTTCGCAACCCTACTGCATATGTTTCCAACCCCTAAATGATCTTAAATGTTTGAATTAACTTTAGAAATAGATAGCTCTTTCGAAGTAGGTATAAATCGGTATATTATAAGCTAAATTCGAGTTAAAATGAGTTAGATATGACCTTTTTAAGTTAAGGATTCAACCTAGGCGGAAATTGAACGAACTAGTAAATAAAATTATTAAGTTTAATAGAACTTCATAAGAGATACACATTGAGGGTATTCTTTGTATTTAAGGTAAATTGGAGGATGGGTTACCACTTCCCGAGGACTATTACGACTAGTGGATTTTCACTACATGGACAAGTGAGTTCATTTCTCAATTAATTATGCTCCTGGGTGTGCTTGTAGTAGTAGTGGCATTAGATTTAGGAAAAGAAAAATTGTGAATGATTGGTGATCAAAACTTGCATGAATGAACGATAAGTATGTCGAGGCAATCTTTGTTGCAATAACCTTGTATGAGCTAGTATAGATTTGGAGTGTCTGAAATCTGTATGGTCACTTTTAAATTATCTAATTAATATACCATGATTATATGAATAAATTGTACATGCATAACACGTAGTGAGTCACATATCATTGTCGAGTATGCCTTTGGCGGGATAAAGGTGTATTTGGGAGGCAGCGGGTCTTTAATGAAGGGGATTATGGTTGCATGACTTATGGACCACCCAATTCAAATAATTAAACTATGGTTGCATGACTTATGGACCAACATTAAAAATTGTGGTTGCATGTCTTATGGACCACCCCACTTAAGATTGGGTATATGGTTGCATGCTTTATGGACCAACTTTGGAACTGTAGTTGCATGACTTATGAACTACCCCAAACCTTGAGTGGAGGGCGTAAATACATTCACATATGACTACCGGAAAGTTATATGCCTGTTTGCTCATTTGCTTATGCATTCATATGGTTGCTTAATTATAACTTGCTGGTATAGACATTCTAGCTTGGTCGAGTATGTTACTTGGAAAATGAATCTCACTAAGCAATTAGCTTATACCCCGGTAGTTTTTGTTGCAGTGTTCCTATTTTTGGATGTTCCGAGAGAACATTTTGTGCAGGTTTATCACATGGAATTAAAGAGCTTTTGAGGAAGTCGGGATCTAGTATAGGCATGGACTTCTAGGAAAATCTCTTTAATGTAGATTCATATATATGTAATTGGAGCTAAACAATATAGACTCCTATTATTTTGGTGGGGGTATGCCCCCTTGGCTTTTGTAAAGTTTATCTATTTATCTTGTTGTGATTTATATTCTTAATGCTATGTATGCTTTCTTAAGACTACTCGAATCAAAGTGTGATCCTAAAAGTTGTGTGAGTACACCTTACACTCAATATGTAAACTTATGGGATGACTAAGGATGCCATACTTAAGTTTAAATATCGAGTGTGGTGGACTGTCGCGTTTAGGGTACCCTTTGGGGTGTGACAGCTATGTTCCAATCATGGTGGTCATACAAATTATCATAAGCATACACATATAGAGGACCTATAGGGATCCATACCCTAAAGTTTGGAGGGGTCGAGTTTCCCTCATTCTTCAAAATAAAAGTAGCCTCTTTAGTCATAGGCTCATGCCCATATTCTACCATGATTCTTTCTAGGGTATAGATTGTCTCCAACTTGGTCCAATTCCTTCTTCCCATAGGGTCGTATCTCAGTTGGTCAACCACAGCTGCCCATCTAGTATATCTTAACCCTTCCTTCCATAATCTGAACATCTCCCCTATGGTCCAGGGGTTCCTTGCTAAAGCAAAATCCTCACACAGCTCTCTTAATCTCAATCCGTATTCCACCATGGTCTCATCAGTTTCTTGTGTAAATTTCTAGCTCGTTCCTTGGTCTCACCCAAGGAGACACAACAAGATAAGACTCCTAATTAGACTTAATCAAAGAAAGATATTTTCAACTCCATTTTAACCTATAGTTTAAATTTCTAAGTTCGGTTTCTTTTAATTCTATTATCTTGTTTTAAAACTTAGTGCTCTGATACTAACTTAAACTGTCATGCCCCATAGGGGTATCCTAAACGTAACAGTCCGCCACATACTATATAAGACTCTCGAATTTCTATCCGAGCCCTTCGGGATCTTGTATAGATGTAAAGCGTCCCCTTTACGACAATAGAATACTCTATTCAATGGAGTTAAGAAGTTTAATGTGGCATTCATTAGCCATAGATAATAAACCAAAACACATATATTAATTACAAAGTCTAAGGGGCATTCCCCCGGAAAATAATATTAAGTCCATTACAGTCATTCAGAGTTTTTTAGTTTCCAGCGGAAGTCTAAACAAAATCGAAGTAAACTTCTAAGGGAAACACCTAGCTCTGGTACCTGAGCTGTAGCCTGCCTTAGCCTAAGCCAAATGAATTCGTGCTGCAACAAGTAAAAACTATAGGGGTGGAAGCTAATTAGCTTAGTGAGTAAAAACTTCCATATCACAATTATGACAATACATTCAAGCAAGTGATTAATCAATCATGTGAAATACATCAAACAAGTGAATTTAGCAAACATATGACCAGCCGGAAATCATATGTGAATGGACTTGCACCCTCCATCCCGGGTTAGCAGATTAACGAATCCTGCGGTACGATACCATTTAAGCTCACGGTCAACTGAATAATATTTCGTTTTATGGATCATGATTAACCAACATATTCATTTTATGGATCACGATTAATCAACATATTCGTTTTATGGATCACGAAAAACCAATAAATGCTAATGTTCCATCCCCATCGTGATATAAATGAGTTCAAAATTACATTTCATGCCCAATAGTCAATTAATCCGATTCTTTTAGGTGACCAGACAATCTTCCCAGACAATCAATTATAGCTCCTCTCTATACAACAATAAATTATCACCCGGTTTTGATATTCTTTAATTCTAACTTCACATATCAACAGCAATCAAATATAATTCCCAAATTCCCTATCATGCATATTCATTTTTATCTTTGCCTAAGCAACTAATGCAACTATCATTACAATCACAAGCAATAATTGAAATCGAAAGTAATACTCACTCGACCATGATATGCCGGTCTCTTAATAGTAGTAGTCAGGTGGTAGGGTATTGTCGTGCTCGGGATCACCTACCAAATAAGAATAACCTAATAAGAATCTCATCACTTAACTAATTCAAACTATACATCTAGACTAAACAAAATCGTGATTCTCGCTATTTGCGGAAGTTCCAACTTAAAACGACCATAGCTTGGTCATTTTAACTCGGAATTTCACAAATTTTATATCGATTTCTATCTACTTTGAAAGATCTATCTATTTCTAATATTATTTTCAAGCTTTGAAAACATTAAGGTCATGGAACAGAGGGATCATATCTGTTCTGTAACTTTTCCATTTCCGAAAAATTGTTTTGCAATTGGTAAAAATGTTTCTAGTTGATGATTCATGTATAGATGGAATATGAATGAATTCCTAATATGAATGTCATGTAATGAGTTCAATCTATGCATGATCTTGATGATTTTTGATAATGAACTTTTAAGAACTCCTAATTATTACAAGACTTCTACAATAGTCACTTTTTAAAATCCATTCTTTCAAATTTTGCATTCCCTAGAGTTTTAGGATTTTATTCTTAGAATTTACTTGCTACCTAAATAAAAATGAGTCCTCATCATCTATACTATCCAAGACCTTCATTTATACATAGAAATTCACATTTTTCACCTTGCAAATATGTTTTTAAACAAGCTTTTCACAAAAATCCGAATTTTGGAAAATCTCATTTCTTGCATATTTCCTATGAGAAAACTTGTCTAATGTATCAAAATTTAAAGCTTTACCATATCTATTGTCTAAGGACTTCATTTAACACATGAAACTTGCAATTTGAGCTCAAATACTAGGTGATTACACATGCATCATCTCAAATTACGAATTTGACAATTTGATCACTAACTCAAAATTTTCCATTTTAATTCCATTACTTGTTTTACACATTACTCATGCCTAAACTCATTTCAACTTGTAAGAATCATTCCTTAGAGATATCTATTACATATACCTTTCATTTTTCATGAAAAATATGAGTTTCAAAGTGATTTGAAGGATTTTTAAAATAGGTTTCAAAAATCATCCGAATTTTTCCTTTGACCATTCTAACACAAATCTTTTCTTTTTAGGTTCCTTATCTTATATACATAAAGATCTATCATCTAACACACTTATATATGCAAGGCTAAACTTTTATGATCATAAATGCATGCAAGCTCAAAATAACCACATGAACATAAATGTCAATGAAATTATGTGTGTCTAAACTCTAGATCTACCACTTATAGTGCATGGACATGAATTTAATGACATAAACATAAACTTTTATGTAAGATCTCTACTTTACATGCATGATCATAATATTATTTCAACAAAAACTCCTTTAAACACAAGATCTACTTCTTGTGATGGCTTGTTATTCTTGTATTAGTGTTTTCTTGTCCCTAGCATATGCTCATTAGGATTTAAAGTGGAAAACACACAAGAATGGTCTTGCCATTACAAGATAATGTAAGAACAAAGCTTGAAATCATCACCTAAATGGAGATTTGGAGTAGAAAAGAAGATGAAATAAGCTTGTGAGTGAGTGTGTGTGTGTGTGTGGGTCACGGCAAGAAGGAGGAGGGGTAGAGAGGGTTTTGCTTCTTTTACAAATTTTGAAAGAGTAAAAATGAGAAGAGAGGGAGAAAATGAGCTTATATATTGAATGCATTGGGGTTTAATTGAATAAAAGAAGTAAAAATAAAACAAAAATAGAGGGAATTGGGGAGGGGGTGCGCCGGCCATATGAGAGGGAGTGAGATAGAGATATTTGAATTTGATAAAATTTGTAATTTAAGTAATAAAATGTAATAAATGTAATAATTAATTAAGAAACAAAATTTCTTGGAAAAGAAAATTATAATGAGTGGTTGTAAGGGTGTAAGAATAGGGTATGGGTAGTGTGTAGTGTAGGTTTTACTTGTGAATTGTAGACAAGATATCTACTTTACCGGTTGTAAAGAAAATACGGGAAAAACTATAAATGTAATTTTTATAGCCCGAAAAATTATAAAAATTTATATATTTGAAATCCTTATAAAATTTTGGTTCTAATGAATATTCCAGAATATTTTTCTGAGTTTCTGGTCCCAAGGCACGTTTTTCCGTAATTGAGCTCGGGAAGGCCCGGAATTGAAAATTTTCTGAATTTAAGACTTTCTAAGGTTTAAAATATACTTTAAAACAATAATTCATATTCATTTACTTTATAAAACTTCTTTTTTATGAAACCAAAGAAAAGCCGGATTTAGGGTTTCTAAGCTTCTCTCACTAAACTTGAACTGGACTGGATTAGGGTTTTGCTTTTCGATCCCTGGGGTTTACTTGACTACTAAAAATACCGGGTTTACAATTATCTTCTGCCATTGCTTCTGCTTGTTCTAGCTCTCTTAATATGTTTGCTCTTCTAAGTAAACGCAAAGTACGTTCAATCTCAGGATCAATAGGTAGAAGTTCCTGACTTGTACTCCTGTGCATAAAACCTGAAAAGAAAACAGAAAACACACCAAATCGTAAAGTGCACCCAAATTACTAATAGAACCAAAATTTGTTTAATATTAATCAATTTCCTTGGCAACGGCACTATCTGCTGAAATTGAGATTATGATTTTAAAAGCGAATTCACTAGCAAGTGTACTGGATCGAATCAAATAGTAAGAGGATGAGTGAGTATAGTTCCCATAAGGAAAAGTTAAGTATTAAACTTTTATTAACTCAAATTAATATTTAGGCAAAAGAATCCAGATCAATTGTTTAATTAACACTACTTTACCTAATATCTAATTGTAGTTAATCTACTAAGTTATTCCTTAATCACTGAAACTTATATTACACTATAGAGGGAACTTAGATCAAATCCTAGTTTTTGCTAATCAAGTTGAAATCAAATTATATTGATAATTAGATCTAATGATTATTTAAGTGGAACTATCTAGATTAAAACTTCTTAGTGAAGTTCTTAAAATCTTTTAGACCTTAAAATAATCTGGTAGCTTCCGCTACTCAGATTCTCAAAGGAATCAACATTACAACTAAAAATCTCCCGATTCATTAATTGTCTAATGGCTTAAATTGAGTTTCCCCTAATCTATTAGAGAGAATTCAACTTAAATACATTGCATTTAACACAAAGATAATTCCTAAATCCGATCTAAAGTCGTAGCTTCCGCATTTTGACATTAAATCTACATTTATGAATTCCAATGAAATTAGATTTCTCTCCCGAGCAACCTAACTTCTAATTAACCAAAATCTTTCCAGATATAAGGCTCATTACAGGAAATCAACATGAATATTGAAAGGTTCTAACAATCATATAACATAATTTAACCATATTTTTAGCAAATAACGGATTTAATCACATTCCTACCATTAGAACTTAACCTAACATTGAAATAAGAACACTTATAAAATCAATATCATGAACAAAACTCATAACAATCTGAATATAAGATTTTCAAATAATATTACACATAAAAACTTGAATTAATAACAGAACCAAACCATACAAAGTTTCCCACAATGAAGATCAGCACCTATACGAACAAGTTCTAGAACAAATCACGATCAAGGAATGATTTCGGAACATGATTCTATGATATAGTTCTCTAGGCTACTCTCTATTCTAAAGATATATTTTTTTCTATCTAAAAAAAGAACTCCTCTTTTGGAAAACTGTCAGTTCTCCCCTTTTAAAAACATCTCAAATGCATAAATGAATAACAAAACTTCAACTGCCTAATTTAACGCCGACGATTTCTTATCCTACACTAGCAGTGTAGAGGCTGGCGTTAAGATTTTTGAAGCTATGATGGGAAAACGCTTGTGTCAACTCCGGCAGCATTGAGCATGCAATTGCCGGCATTCGTTGAAAATCTGCATATTTGCAAATTTATCCTTACAATGTTGGCAGTATTGAATATGAAATGCCGGTGTTGCTTCTAGTATTGCACTGTTTGCTCTATTTTAATGTTGATTTCCAAGCTCAAAGTTTATTTCTATAAGCCCCGGAAAATTTTAGTAAATAATTCTAAAGATGAGTTTCTAAAATAAACCTTAAAAAAATCACTCTGAATTAAAACCGAACTTCGATAGGTCCCAAATCCCAAACGAGTCAAGAAATTTCTGAATTGTGAGAAAAAAAATGAGAATTCCTAAAAGTAAAAATAGGAACTCAATATATTTCAAATCCAAAACCATTACGTACGACAAATTCTATATTCAACTCCAACTTATCAAAATTGGGTAAACTAGAGCCCAAAAACAAATTATTAAGAAGTAAATAATGATTAACCTCCAGAAATAAAACTCAACCCAAAGAATTCCGAGAACGTTGAGAGTTATTAAATACTTATGGAAATCGACCTTAAAATAAATATCTCAAATTAGATATGTTGTATAAGCATAAAATATCAGTTTCCAAATTGGCAAAGGTGTAAACCGGAAAGTCAACCGGGAAACCTAAGTCCACGAAACTCCCAAGAAACTCCGTAGCCTAGATCCGGCAATCCCGTGTTCCTAAACTAAGGAGTCGGAATAAGAGGAAAAGGTGTAATTGGTTCGTATTAAGTCTAGGATGCTCTAAAGGATGAGATTAACGAATTTTCGATATATTCCAATCCGGTTAGGTACCGACTTCAAAAAGCGCGCCCTAAGATTCGAAATATTAAAAATATGTTATTAATGCCGTTAGAATCATATTTTTATGAGGATCTTTAAAATATTAGTTTTATAAATTTTCAATAGCTAGAATTACTTGATTTTGCGAATTTATATGTATTTCATTGCTACCGGTAATTAGCGAGTCTTTCAGTACTATTTACTATTATTCATTACATAATTCTTATTATTCTTGTAATGTATGCCCCGGTTTTCCTAGTAATTGAGTAAACTTCGGAAACCGAAGAATGAAGCCCTAAATCGGTCTAGTTCCAGCTTAGTGAGAGAAGCTATGAAACCCTAAATCCGGCTTTCCTTCGGTTTCATAACAAAAGAAGTTTTTAAATAAATGAATATGAATTGTTGTTTAAAGTATATTTTAAACCTTACAAAGTTTTAAATTCGAAAAATTTTCTATTCCGGGCCTTTTCGAGCTTGATTACGGAAAAATGTGCCCCGAGACCAGAAACTTAGAAAAATATTCCGAAATATTAATTATAACTGAAATTTATAAGGATTTCAAAAATATAAATTTTATAATTTTTCGAGCTATGAAAATTATAGTTATAACCTTTTTCCCGTATTTTCCTTACTACTGTGAAGTAGATGTCTTGTCTACTATTTACCACTATTCACAAGTACAACCTACACTACACACTACCCATACCCTATTCTGACATCCTTATAACTACTCATTATATTTTCTTTTCCAAGAAAAATTTGTTTCCTAATTAATTATTACAAATATTACATTTTATTACTCAAATTACAAATTTTATCAAAATTCAAATTTCACTCTCTCTCCCACTCATGTTGGCCGGTGCACCCCCTGTAAACCCCGGTATTCTCAGTAGTTAAGAAACCCCGGAAGTTGGAAGCGAAACCCTAATCCGGTCCAGTTTGAGTCCAGTGGAAGAAGCCTAGAAACCCTAAATCCGGCTTTCCTTCGGTTTCATAATAAAAGAAATTTTATAAAGTGAATGAATTTGAATTATTGTTCTAAAGTACATTTTAAACCTTCGAAAGTTTTAAATTCGGGAATTTTTCATTTCGGGCCTTCCCGAGCTCAATTACAGAAAAGCGTGCCCCGGACCACGGATTCAGAAAAATGTTCCGGAATATTCATTAGAACCGTAATTTTATAAGGATTCCAAAAATATCAATTTTATAATTTTCCGAGCTATAAAAATTACAGTTATAGCTTTTCCCGTGTTTTCGGTACAACTAAAGTAGATGTCTTGTCTACTATTCACAAGTACAACCTACACTACACACTACCCATACCCTATTCTTACATCCTTACAACTACTCATTTCAATTTTCTTTTCCAAGAAATTTTGTCTCTTAAATAATTATCACATTTATTACATTTTAATTTACTAAATTACAAATATCAAATTTTAAAACACACACACACACACATGGATGTGGCCGGCCGCCCCCCCATTTGAATTATTTTTACAACTTTTATTTACTAACAAACCCTAATATCTACATATATAAACATATTTTTCTCTCTCTCTTCATTTCTTACTTGTTTCAATTTGTTACAAAGAGAAAACCTCTCTTCTTTCTTTCCCTTTTGTGCCGAGCACTCCCCCTCCCCCTTCCCTCACATTTTTCCACTCAAGACTCCTTCATTTCTCCTTTGATCTTCCATTGGTATGTTGATTTAAGCTTTGTTTCTTCCTAATCTTGTAATGGCAAAGCTATATCTTGTGTGTTTTCTCATTTAATCCCAATGAGCTCATGCTAGGGACATGAAAACACATGAACAAGAATATCAAGCCATCACAAGACATGGATCTAGTGTTTAGATGAGTTTAGGTTAAGATATCTTCTTGTTCATGCATGTAAAGTAGAGATCTTGTATATATATTGATGTTCATGCCATGAGATATATGATTCATGCATTATAGTTAGTAGATCTAAAGTTTAGACACTCACATTGTCATTTACATGTATGATCATAGAGTTATTTTGATTTCCATGCATTGATGATCATAAAAATGTAGTCTTGTATATGTATAGAGATGTTAGATAGTAGATCTTCATATATAAGAAGCAAGAACATTGAAAAATAAAAGACTTTGTAGGAAATGGTTTGTTGGAAATTCGGATGAAATTGAAACCCTACCTTAAAAGCCACCAAAATCATTTTTAAACTCATATTTCACAAGAAAAATGAAGGGTATATGTAATAGATATCTTGAAAGAATGATTTTCATAAGCTTGGATGAGTTTAGGCATGATAGGAATGTAAAACAAGTGGTGGAATTAGAATGAAAAATATTGATATGTTGATCAATGGTTAAATTCGTAATTTAGGTTCATGCCTACAAGAACACTTAGTATCTAAGTCTAAATTGGATGTTTTATAAGCTAAATGAAGTCCTTAGATAATATATATATTGGAGCTTCAAATTTTAGTTCATTAGACAAGTTTTTCCATAAGAAAAATGCAAGAAAATGAAATTTCAAAAATTCGGATTTTTACAAAAAGCTTGTTTAAAAACATGTTTACCAAATGAAAAATGGGAATTTTTATGCATGAATGAAGGCCATGATTAATATAGACTTTGAGAACTTATTTTCATTTAGATAACAAGTGGATTACAAGATTACAAGTCAAAGAAACCCTAAGAAGTGTAAAGTGGAAGAATAGCTTCTTAGAAATAACCTTTATGGAATTTTCTAACACTTAGGAGTTCATAAGAGTTTATTATCACAAAATCATCATGACCATGCATATATTGAGTCCATTACATGGCATTCATGTTAGTAATTCATTCCTATACCATTCATGCATGAATCATCAACTAGGAACATTTCTTATCAAAAGTAAAACAAATTTTTCGGAATTGAGAAATGGCAGAACAGAACTGATCCCACTGTTCCTTGACTTTACTATTTTTAAAACTTGAAAATAATACTAGAAATAGATAGATCTTTCAAAGTAGATAGAGATCGATATAAAATTTGCGAAATTTTGAGTTAAAATGACCAAGTTATGGCCGTTTTAATTCGAAACTTCCGCAAATAGCGAGAAATCCGAATTCATCTAGTTTAGATGTATAGCTTGATTTAGTTACATAATGAGAGTCTCATTAGGATTATTCTTGCTTGGTAGGTGATCCCGAGCTGGACGACACCCTATCTCCCGACTACTACTACTAGAAAGACCGGCGTCTACTGGCCGAGTGAGTTTTACTTCCACTCTCAATTAATGAATGTGATTGTAATGTAGTGGCACTAGTGGTGTAGGCAAAGATAAAAAGAAATTGTATATGCATGATGGGGTATATGGGAATATCGAAATCGGGTGTTAAGCTATTGACTGATTAGCTAGTATCTTATGATGAATGTCTGCGAATACTTGTTGGTCACCTAAAAGAATTGAATTAATGAATATTCGACTTCAATTGTAAATTGAATTCATTCATATCACGATGGGGTTGGAGCATTCGCATTGGTTGGTTTTTCGTGATCCATAAAACGAATATGTTGGTTAATCGTGATCCATAAAACGAAATATTGTTAGTTAACCGTGAGCTTAAACGGCGTCGTACCGTAGGATTCATTCATCTGCTAACCCGGGATGGAGGGCGCAAGTCCATCCACATATGATTTTCGATTGGTCATATGTTTGTTGATCACATTTGTTTGATGTATACACTTGCTTGAATAATCACTTGCTTGAATGATTGTATTTAATTGTGTTATGGAAGTTATTACTCACTAAGTTAGTTAGCTTACGCCCCCATAGTTTCTACTTATAGCAGCACGAGTTTATCTGGCTTAGGCCGAGGCAAGCCACAGCATAGGTACCGGAGATAGGAGTTTCCCATAGAAGTTTAATCCATTCTTTTTGTATAGTCTTCCGTTGGAAACTAAGGACTCTGGATGACTGTAATGGACTTGTTATTATTTTGCAGGGGAATGCCCCTTAGTTTTTGTAAACTATAATTATGCGTTTTGATTTATCATCTATGGCTAATGAATGCCACATTAAACTGTTTAACTCCATTTGTTGAAGTATTCTATTGTCGTAAAGGAATGCTTTACATCTACTTAAGACTCCCGAAAGGCTCAGGTAGGGAACTCGAGAGTCTTACTTAGTATGTGGCGGGCTGTTACGTTTAGGATACCCTACGGGGCGTGACACCCCCCTCCCCGTTTCCCTCTATTTTGTTTTATTTTACTCTTTTTTATACAAATAAACCCTAAAACACTTAATATATAAACTCATTTCTACTCTCTCTCCTCATTTTTACTCATTCCAAATTTTTTTTCAAAAGCAAAATCCTCTCTTCTTCTTCCTCATCTTGCCGTGACTCTAGCCCCACCCACACACACATTCACAAGTTCATTTCCTCTCCATTTCATCTCCAAAACTCCTTTTAGGTGATGATTTCTTGTCTTTCTACTACATAATCTTGCAATGGCAAGAGTATTCTTGTATGTTTTCACCTTAAAATCCCAATGAGCAAATGCTAGGGATAAGAAAACATGAATGCATGAATCTCAAGCCATTACATGAGTAGATCTTGTGTTTAACAAGCTTTTGTTGAAGCATTATTATGTTCATGCAAATAAAAGTAGATATCTTGCATGAAAAATATATGTTCATGTCTTAAACCTCATTTTCATGCACTAGAAGTTGTAGATCTAGTGTTTAGACACTCATGTTTTCCTTGACATTCATGTTCATATGCATATTTTGTGTTTTCATGCATTAATGTTCATAAAATCTTGGCCTTGTATATATAAACATGTTAGTTGGTAGATCTTTATGAATATAAGGCAAAGAACTTGAAAAGAAAAGATTTTTGTTAGAAAAGTTCAAAGGAAAATTCGTATGATTCTTGAGACCTATTTTGAAAACCCTTGAAACCACTTTGAAACTCATATTTTACATGAAAAATGAAAGGTATGTGTAATAGGTATCTAAGGAATGATTTTTACAAGTTTAAATGAGTGTAGGCATGAGTAATATGTAAAACAAGTAGTGGAATTAGAATGGAAAATTTTGAGTTAGTGATCAAATTGTCAAATTCGTAATTTGAGATGATGCATATGTAATCACCTAGTATTTAAACTCAAATTGCAAGTTTTATGTGTTAGATGAAGTCCTTAGACAATAGATATAGTAAAGCTTTTAGATTTTGATGCATTAAACAAGTTTTCTTAAAGGGAACATGCAAGAAATGAAAATTTCCAATGTGAAAAGCTTATTTGAAAATATACTTACAAAGTGAAAAATGTGGATTTCTATGAAGAAATGAAGGTCTTGGATAGTATAAATGATAAAGACTCATTTTTTTTATTTAGATAACAAGTAAATTCTAAGAATAAAATCCTAAAACACTAGGAGATGCAAAAATTGGAAAGAATGGAATTTTAAGAAATGACTATTATGGAGTCTTGTAATAATTAGGAATTCTTAAAAGTTTCATTATAAAAAATCATCAAGACAATGCATATATTGAACTCATTACATGTCATTCATGTTAGGAACTCATTCATATTTTATCTACCCATGAATCATTAACTAGAAACATTTTGATTGAGTGCGAAACAATTTTTTGGAAATGACAAAGTTACAGACCTGATCTGACTCCTCTTTTCTGTGACCTAAAAGTTTTCAAAATTTGAAAATAATATTAGGAATAGATAGATCTTTTGAAGTAGATAGAAATCGATATAAAATTTGCGAAATTCCTAGTTGAAATGACCAAGTTATGGCCGTTTTAAATTGGAACTTCCACAAGTAGCGAGAATCACGATTTTGATTAGTTTAGATGCATAGCTTGAATTAGTTGAGTGATAAGATTCTTATTAGGTTATTCTTACTTGGTAGATGATCCCGAGAACGATGATACTCCACCACCCGACTACTATTATTAAGAGACCGACGTACCATGGCCAAGTGAGTATCTCTTCCGATTTCAATTATTGCTTGTGATTGTAATGATAGTTGCACTAGTTGTTAAGCAAAGATAAAAAGAATGTATATGCATGATGGGGATAGTAGGGAATTATATTTGTCTGCTGTTGATATGTGAAGTTGAACTTAAAGAATATTGAAGCCGAGTGATAAGTTATTGCTTATATAGAGATGAGCTAGAATTGATTGTCTGCGAATATTGCTTGGCCACCTAAAAGAATTTGATTAATTGATTATTGGACTTCAATTATAACTGAACTCATTCATATCACGATGGGGATGGAGCATTAATATATGTTGGTTAATCGTGATCCATAAAATGAAATTGTTGGTTAATCTTGATCCATAAAACGAAATATTGTTCAGTTGACCGTGAGCTTAAACGGCGTCGTACAGCAGGATTTGTTAATCTGCTAACCCGGGATGGAGGGCGCAAGTCCATCCACATATGATTTCCAGCTGGTCATATGTTTGTTGAACTCACTTTTTTGATGCATTCACTTAATTGGTTAATCACTTGCTTGATTGCTATGTTTTAATTGTGATATGGAAGTTTTCACTCACTAAGCTAGTGTAGCTTATACTCTAATAGTTTCCTGTTGCAGTATGAATATCTTTGGCTATCTCTGGGGACCTGTGGACATCAGGTACAGCTCTTAGATATTAAGGAGCTTTCGATAAGGCCTGACTTAAAAGTAGAAATGGACTTCTAATCCTGTTTCCATGAACTACTGCCTAAAGGATAATACAAGGAATTTTGTGAGCCGAGAACTCTTAACATTGTTAACGGGGTATGCCCCCTAGTTCATGTAATAGAATATTTCTCTATGAGACGGTCATGATTTACATTCTTGTGCTATGTATGTCTCCTTAAACTACTACGAAGCAAAGTATGGTCTCTGTATATTGAGAGTGAGCCTTACACCTGATGTTCAAACTCATGGGAAGACTAAGGTTGTCTTACTTGAGTTTAACTATTGAGTGTAGTGGACTGTCACATGTAGGGCACTCTTTGGGGCGTGACAATTTCCCTCAATTATTGATTCTCGAAGTTCTTTATAACCTCATTAAGCACAATTAAACACATTAAAGTACCAATTCTTCGCATTTCTATAAAGATAAACACAATTAAGCATCAAATAAAAGATGAAAAGTGTATAGATTTTTGGTTTATCAATCACGTAAATATTATAATTCTTCAACGATGGGTAATTCGATAAAGTTGAAAATAAAATACTTATAATTACACCAAAAAGGCCCAACGACACCCTCTTCTTTAATAATATAGGCTAGTGTACGCTGCACTAGCATTGTGTGTACGGAAAAAAAAAAAAAGGAAAGGAAAAAAGAAAGGAATAGTTAAAAAGGATGCCTATGTGAAACAAAAATAAAAGAGTAGGAATTGTTAAAAAATGGTTTTAATAATGATGAAGAGGAGAGAGAAAGAAAGAGAGGGGAGACAGAGATAGTGATCGTCATGCCATAAGACAAGAAGGAAATATAAAATAAAGAAAGGGAGATAGTTGGGAGAGAGGGATAGTAACGGTCACTATAACTGCCATAGGATAAGAAGAAAAAATACAGTAAAATAAGTTTAATATTTTTTTAGAGAATATTACTTGTATAATATACTTTAAAAAAAATCCACAAAACCAAATTTTGGAAGAAAAAAATTATAGGAATAGTATCACTATATTGCACCTTGAAAGTGAGATATAGAATTTGTATGTGTGTCGCATATCCAACATATGATACATATAAAACTATTCGACCGTGTATCACATATTGGTCATGCAATACATATACTGTCACGCCCCAAAGGGTACCCTAAACGTGGCAGTCCGTCGTGCACAATACTAAAGCTTAGGAATGACTACCTTAGTCACGCAAAGACTTTCATATAATGTACAAAGCGTACATCACAATCAAGGAAACGCATCAGAGTAGCGCAATTTATATTGATAATAAATAAGTAACAAGGCAAAGAGAATACTTATCATAAAACATAAACATAATAAATTTCAATTCTTAGGGGTATATTCCTCCATTGTCTTCAAATAAGTAAACATTACTAATCATATAAGTCATTACATATAAAGAACCTTACAAAATTATTTCATCTTATGATTCCATTTCCTTCATAGAAGCTTAACATCCTTCCATGACTTTCTTAATGTCATGATCCTCAATTTAAGCCACAGGTGTACCTGTTTCACAACAAAATCTATAGGGGTATAAGCTACAACTAGCTTAGTGAGATATTCCTTTTCATTCGCACCATATTTTCAAACAAGTTTATTTATATTTTCACACATATGCTATGCATACAATGCTACAATCACATGATTACGCAAATATATATAGTTATCCGGAAACCATATATAGAACGGATTTACCCTTTCGTATCAAATGTTAGGGAATCGGGATTGAAGATCCTCGACCTTCTACTGCTAGTCCCCATGTCCTCACCCATAGCGTTCGGTTGGCTCGGCTCTAGAGTTGCTTTCTCCGAGCGATTTAGATTCTCTAGGAAGGAACATGGCCTGTGGCACTACATGATCACAGCCAATCCAACTCTATGCGTAGGAGTAGCAGCCTTCCGAAAAAAAGATGTGACTCGATGGATGCTATGCGTGAGCGTTTTAGTTTTCTTAAGACAAAGCTTATTAAGGTTTATTAGGGCGATCAATCAATTTAGCAAACAATAAACAGTCATACAAGTAAGTAAACAAAATTATTTAAACAAGCAATTCGAAGTTGCGATATTCTTAATTCTCATTTCATACATAAACATAGAATCACATTTACATAATCTCGAATTCCCCAAATATATATCCATTTTTATCTTTTCTTAGTATACTATTGCCACTATTTTACAAGCATAAGCAAGGTAACAAAATTAGGACGAATAACTCACTCGTCCATTTTGCGATCTTCTTAGTCGTAGTAATCCTTGGGTAGGGTAATCTCGTATCTTTCGTCACCTAGACAAAAGAAATACCCTGGATAAGTCTTTCATAAAATTTCTATTATTGAAGATTCTAATCTTTTCTTAAAATCGCGGTAAAATCGTATAGGAGGAAATTCCAACTTAAAATAGCTATAACTTGCTCATTTTAACTCGGAATTTCGCATATAATATACCGTTTTCTACCTATTCGAAAAAATCTATCCATTTCTAAACTTATCTTTATCATAAAAGGTCATTTGGGTTCCGAAAACGTCAGGTGCAGATTTAAAACGAATTATTTCTAAACTTTAGCAAATCCATTTTCTAACTCATCCTCATTCAAAAATCTTTTGGTAAACATATAGATATATATATATGTATATATAATTGATAAATCCTTTGAGTATATAGATAAGCTCACTTTATATGCAAGATTTCTAATAGTAGCGTCTTAACAATTTATTTTATAAAACAATTCATTTTAAAGTATTAAAACTTATCTTGATAAGTTCCTTTTCAAGTATTTGGAAGAAACTTTATATTTTTATTATAAATGAGTATATTATTATTTTATTTTCTTCATTCCTTTTTCCAAAACAAGTTAAATTTTCTTTTAACCTTTAGTCCTGCATAAGTTTTACTCCTAGTGATTTAAGATCAATTTATCAAAAGTATATTAAGTTGTTGAAAACCTTTTCACAATTTTGTATTTTAGGATGGTTTTAGAAAATGAGTCTTGTTTTCTTATATTCATTTCTAAAATATAAGCTTTTGCTTTCCAAAACTTGTTCTTTCATTTCTTTTGAAAAGAATCATCTTTATTGATAAAATCCATTATTATTAATCTTATTTTATTTATATTCTTTTGAAAATAAGTTCCTTCTTTTAGAAATTTGAAAATAATTATTTTTCCTAAGTGGGTTCATAACTTTATGGGCTGAATTTATCTTAACTTTAAAAACTAGTTTGTTCCTTAGTTTTGTTATGGAGTGAAAAAGAGTTTAAATTTTTAGCTTTTTTGTAAACACTTTTAATATTAATAAATTAATTTACTAAAACTTATGTTACCATAATATATAAAGAAAATATTTATTTCTTATGTTTCCTTGGTAAACTATCCTTGTTATTTAAGAAAACTTTGAGAAAACTTATATTACTTTAGTTTCATGCTGTTGATAATAACTTGATTTTTTTGACAAATCACATAATAGAAAATCTAGTTTTGAGTTTCTTTAAAAATGAAATTCTACTTTTAGATTAGTTGAGATATTAACATTATGTAGATGCAAGTATCACGAGCATATAAAATAATAAAAACATAAGAAAATACTAGAAATAAATAATGAGCAAGAAAGTAAAATATCAAGTATTTGGAACCTTAGCTTTATCAAGGTATCCCAGTCAAGTATTGGAGCCTTAGCTTCATCAAGGCATCCCGGAACTAAGAATGGACTACTCCCGAAAGAAAATAAACAAAGGATTGTTTTGACTTGATATGGACAAGTCTAAGACTAAAAAGACTAGTCTTAAAGAAAAGCATGAAATAAATAAATTGCAAAGCATGAAATAAATAAATAACAAGTGAGCTTCTTTGCTCTAAAAATTATATATAAATACATGTTGGTCCCGAAAAGATAACCAAGAGGAGGGTGAATTGGTTATATAAAAAAATTTACTTTTGAAAATTTAAATAAATTTCACACCACTTGGTTATGCTATTAAAAATGGCTTTAAAACTATTAAAAATAATGAACTTAGTGAATAAATAATTTAAACAACAAGTCAGATTGAAATAATATATTTGAGCTTACGAGAAATTAGATTTGTTATTAAAATCATTTTCTCCCAGAAACCTTCTGACTAACTCTCTGACTTAAGAATATAAATAAGTTACTCTCTGATAAACCTTCTGACTATAGAACACATGCAATAAAACAAACTAAAATTGCACGAAATAAATAGAGATAAGAGAGTAAGAGATGTAAAATGAATTATAGAGGTTCCGCCTTGAACGTCAATCCTCTCTTCCAACTGCAAGCCAGGGTCACCGGTAATCCACACCGGTTTTGTTCCACTAATCCAAACAATGAAAATGTTAGTATTTCTCTTTTGATGTTTTGATGATAACAAAAAGATTAAGTATTACTAATGAATTTATTGAGTATGCAGAAATCTCAATTTAATGTGATAAGTGAAGTAAGAGTTTTCAAGAACTAAGTAAGAAGTTATGGAAATTTAAAGATAAATCAGAAAGTAGTTCAGAGACAAAATAGAAAGACAAAAGTATTCAGAAGGAAACTCAGAGAGTGAAACGGCTGATCGACAAGACAAAACTACTCAGAAGGTAACTGGGTAAAGAACAGAATTCGCACAAAAAGATCACAGTTCGAATTTTCAAAATTATTTCATTATTTTGAAGACCCAGCTCCAAAGTTGAGTGTATTTGGGTAATACATTCAAATGTTCCACAAAGTTGGTTATTATATCCAAGGGGATTCGAATTTTTTTTAATCAACGAATAAAATCTCAAGAACTCATGACAGAAAAATTAAATTAATCAAAGATCAGATTATGTCTGATATTTATGGCTTGGGTTTATATTCAATGATATTACAGAATTCGTTTTTTTATTATCAAGTTTGACAGTCAGATCAAGAAGGAAAGATTTTATCCTATTCTTTTGGGATTTAGAAGATATTTCACGAGGAAGTCTATCTTCAAGACGGTCAAACAACGATATGGATAAACATCAACGTTTCAACAGCAAGATAAGATTTGGATAATCACAGAAGTATATCAAGCACAAAATCAGGAACTACTGGAGATTATCATCTATCCAATTTTTTGAATTCAAATTCGCTAGCCGTTTTCAACCGAAGAAGAAGGAGAATTTTAAATTTAAATATCTGAAGACATGAAGACAGAGGTGTGTGAAAAAGACGAGAATAATCAAAAGCCTTCGAGAATCTCTTGCTAAATTACTGTCATTCGGAATTTTCTTTGAGCTGAAATTTTAGAAACGTTTATTCTTTGTTTCAAAGCATTGTATATCTTGAATGAGATTTGTGTAGAAGTGAGAGTTACATTTAGTCTCTGTAGATCAGTAAATAGCTTGAGTGAAGCTAGATAGGCTGAGCAGAGTGTTTGAAGTTCTTTGTTGAAGAACAAGCTTGTATTCTCATTTCTTTTGGATATAGTGGAACATACCGGTGTGGAATACCGGGTCCCCGGCTTGGAGCTGGAAGAGAGGATTGACGCTCGAGGCGGAACCTCTATAAATCGATCTTGCAATCTCTTCTCTACCTTATCTTTTTAATTTCGTGCATATTTTATTGTTTATTCTTGCTGCATTATAAACTCAGAAGACCAGTCAGAGAGTAACTGGAAATTTAAGTTCTACTGAACATTGAACTCAGAAGATCAGTCAGAGAGTAACTGGGAGCAAAATAAATTTTTATTAACATATTTTTTTATTATTTGCGAACTTGATCTTGTCTGATATTATTCGAAATTTATCAATATATTTAAAATAGAGTTTTAGAAGCCATTTAATTTGAGTAACTAAGTAGAGTGAATTTGGTTGAATTTTAAAAAGGTTAAATTTTATTAAATAACCAATTCACCCCCCTCTTGGTTATTCTTTCGGGACCAACAATTGGTATCAGAGCGGTTCTCTTTTGATTAATTGAGTGATCTTTGAAAATGGCTGATAACAACATTGCAATGAACAAGGCTCCTTTCTTTGATGGCACGAATTTTGCATATTGGAAAATGCGGATGTCCACATACATTAAAGCTAACGACTTTGACTCTTGGCAGGTTATCTCACATGGTGATCATACTGTAACGATTTCTGATGATGAAGTGTTGACTCTACCAGAGAAGAGGCTGATTGAGACAAATTCCAAGGCTAAGAATCTCTTACTCATGACTATTGCATCATCTGAATTTTATGTGATATCATGTTGTGAAACTGCAAAAGAAATATGGGACACTTTATGCATGACATATGAAGGAACTGAAACTATAAAAGATACTAAGATTAATGCATTACTTCAGAAATATGAGCTTTTTAAGTTCAAATCTAATGAGAAAATAAAGGATGCATTTGATAGATTCACTGCCATATCTAATGAACTGACATCACTTGGTAAGAAAATCCCTGAACCAGATTTGGTGAGGAAAATACTTAGAATTCTTCCTAGAACGTGGGATGCGAAAAAGACCGCTATTGAGGAGGCTCAAGACTTGAAGAGATTGACTCTTAGTCAGCTGAAAGAAAAACTCATGGCGTATGAATCTCACTTGGACACCACGGAAGAAGCTGAAACAAGCAAGAAAGCCATAGCTTTCAAAGCTAAGAAAGTCAGTGAAGCAGAAACCGAAGATGATGATGACAGTGATGATGAAGACATTACTTTGCTGGCACGAAGGCTCAATAAAATGCTCAGGAATAAAAGAGGTAAAAAGTTCAAATTTACTAAAAGAAAAACTTACAAAGGTGATGCAGGTGAACTATATAGAGAAAAAGAACAAAGAAAAGAGAAGAAGGAAATCATTTGCTATGAATGTAAGAAGCCAGGACATATAAAGTATGAATGTCCATCTCTCATTGAAAAAATGAAGAAGTTCAAAAAGAAGAACAAAGCGATGATGGCAACCTGGAGCGACTTGGATGAGTCAGAAGCTGAATCAGAAGCTGCAAGTGAAGATGAAGAAGAAGCCAACTTGTGTTTAATGGCAGCATCCGAGGTAAACTCTGAGTCTGATGCTGATATGACAGATAGTGAGATATATGTAGAAATGAACAAATTGTTAAAGGCTCTCAAAAAGGCTAATGTAAGATATCTAAGTTAGACATTGAAAATAAGGCTTTAAAAAATGAGAAAGATGTCTTGAAACAAACAAACAAATTGCTTATTGATGAAAATGACACTGAAAATTGACAATGAAAAATTGCATGTAAATTCTGGTAATCTAAGAAAAGAAAATGGTGTTTTGAAGGATGAAATTAAAGATCTAAAAGTAAGATTTGAAGATCTGTCAAAAACCATTACAAGCACCTTCAATAAGTTTGATGAGAGTGATAAAAAATTAAATATGCTACTTTCTAGTCAAAGAATTGGAAACAATAAATATGGACTTGGATATGAAATTGGAAGTAGTTCTAACCATATGAAAAAGACTGTATTTGTGAAAGCAAAGGAAGTTGCATGTAATCAACAACCTGTTATCAGAAGGGAAACAATGAATAGACCCATAAACAATAATAACAGAAGGTACCTCAGAGTGTGCCCTGAACAAAGATATCAAGTCAGAGGCAACCTCAGAAGGTCCAGTCAGCGATACACTCCAAGGTATCCTAGACAAAATAGATGGAACCAGGTAAATGCAAGATATAATATAAGACCTACCTATACTTGTTTCTTCTGCAATAAAGTAGGACACATTGAAAAGTATTGCTTTTATAAAAAGAACAAGCTCAATTCGAATCAAGTAAATAATAAGGAGAAAATGAGCTTATCTTATCAAGGACCCAAGCTTGTCTGGGTTCCTAAAAGGGTTTGATAGCCTTTTATGATTAATTGCAGGAACAAGGAGCAAAAATAAAAGGAACTTGGTACCTAGACAGTGGGTGCTCAAGTCATATGACAGGTGATGTTTCCTTGTTTACAAATTTAGTATGGAAAGAAAATGGTTATGTAAGATTTGGAGATAATAATAGAGGTAAGATTATAGCCACAGGTATGATTGGTTATCCACCACATGCTATAGAAAATGTTTCACTTGTAAAAGGACTAAAACATAATTTGCTAAGCATAAGTCAATTATGTGACAAGGATATAAAATGATTTTTGAGAAAAGTAAATGCTATGCATATGATGATAAAGGTATTAAAATGTTTGAAGGATTTAGAAAGAAAAATATTTATCTAATTAAACCATCTGATATGGATATTGAGTGTTGTTTTCTTTCTATATCTGATAATGTGCATTTATGGCATAAAAGACTTGGACATGTAAATTTTTATCAACTCGAAAAGTTATCCAAAAAGAATCTTGTTGCTGGATTACCAAAAATGATTTTTAAACAAGATATTAAATGTGATACATGTCTTAAAAATAAAATGGTATCAGCTCCTCATAAAAGTAAAAATGTAATATCTACCAAAAGACCTTTAGAATTGTTACATATGGATCTCTTTGGTCCAACAAGAGTTTCAAGTATTGGAGGAAGCAAATATGGACTTGTTATAGTTGATGACTTCTCAAGATACACTACTTGGGTACTGTTTTTGAAAAGTAAGACCGATACTTTTGATGCCTTTCAAATTTTTGCAAAACAAATTCAAAATGAAAAAGGTTTTTCAATTATATCTATAAGATCAGATCATGGTACAGAATTTGATAATGCTCAATTTATTTCCTTTTGTGATGAATTTGGTATAAGTCATAATTTTTCTGCCCTTACACACCACAACAAAATGGTGTTGTTGAAAGAAAAAATCGAATAATACAAGAAATGACACGTTCAATGCTAATGAAAGCGGTGTTGCAAAGAATTTATGGGCTGAAGCTGCTGCAACAGCATGTTATATCATAAATAGAGTTTATATTAGACCTTTCACATCAAAAACAGCATATGAAATTTTTCGAGGAAGAAAACCAAATGTTTCTTATTTTCATGTGTTTGGTGCCAAATGCTTTGTGAAAAAGAACATTCATAATCTTGGTAAATTTGATGAACGTTCCGATGAAGCAATATTTTTAGGATATTCATTGAATAGTAAAGCATATCGGATTTTCAATAAAACATCCAAAGTTATTGAAGAATCAATAAATGTGCGTTTTGTTGAAGAAATTAAAGATGATTGTGATGATGATAATACAACTGTGTTTTTGAAAAATGCTACTAATGATGCTACTGTATCAGAATCACCCAAAGAAAAATCACCTAAAGAAACAATGATATCTGATTACTCAGAAGCTAGATCAGAAGGTCAAACAGAAGGTAATACAGATGCTAGTGCTAATACACCAGAAACTCGAATGCTTGGAGATATAAAACGGCACATCCACCTGAATTAATAATTGGTAAAATAGATACTGGTGTTAGAACTAGATCAAAACTAAAAGATTTTGAAAGTCACTTTGCTTTATTATCAGAAATTGAACCAAATTGTGTTGAATCTGCTTTGATTGATGATAATTGGATAAATGCCATGCAAGATGAATTAAATCAATTTCAAAGAAATAATGTATGGAATTTAGTGCCTAGACCTTTAAATAAATCTGTTATAGGTACTAAATGGGTATTTAAAAATAAATTAGATGAAAATGGCAAAATAGTAAGAAACAAAGCTAGACTTGTAGCAAAAGGTTATTCTCAAGAAGAAGGAATAGATTATGATGAAACTTATGCACCTGTTGCTAGGTTAGAAGCCATACGTTTGCTACTTGCTTATGCATGTTTTAAGAATTTTAATTTATTCCAAATGGATGTAAAGAGTGCATTTTTAAATGGTTATATTAAAGAGGAAGTGTATGTTGAGCAACCACCAGGATTTGAAGATCCTTTCAAGCCTGAATATGTATATAAATTAAGAAAAGCTTTATGGACTCAAACAAGCCCCAAGGGCATGGTATGAAGACTTAGTGATTTTCTCATCACGAGTGGATTTCAAAGAGGTAATGTTGATACAACCTTATTTTTGAAACATTATAATGAAGATATATTGATTGTACAAATTTATGTTGATGATATAATTTTTGGATCTACTAATGAGAAATATTGTCAAGATTTTGCAAAGCTTATGCAGGCTGAATTTGAAATGTCTATGATGGGAGAATTGAATTTCTTCTTGGGTCTACAAATCAAACAAACTAAAGAAGGAATCTTTCTTCATCAAGAGAAATATACAAGGCAAATTCTGAAAAAGTTTGGTTATGAAAACAACAAACAAGTGACTACACCAATGAGTACTTCAATCAGGTTAGATGCTGACTCAGAAGGTAAGAAAATCAATGAAAAACTTTATAGAAGCCTTATTGGATCTTTGTTATATCTTACTGCTTCAAGGCCAGATATTTTGCTTGCTGTGTGTATATGTGCTAGATTCCAAAGTAATCCAACTGAAAATCATCTAAAAGCTGTTAAAAGGATATTCAAATATATTGCATGTACTGCAAAATTAGGGATTTGGTATCCAAAGAATCAAAATTTTGAATTGATTGGTTTTTCTGATGCTGATTATGCTGGTTGTAAATAGATAGAAAAAGTACATCTGGAACTTGCCAATTTTTAGGAGATAAATTGATTTCATGGTCTTCAAAGAAACAAAATTCAGTTGCTTTATCTACAGCAGAAGCTGAATACGTATCTCTTGGAAATTGTTGTGCTCAAGTTCTTTGGATTAAACAACAAATGCAAGACTATGGTGTTGAAAATAAATTTATTTCGATTAAATGTGATAATACAAGTGCAATTAATTTGACAAAGAATCCAGTTCATCATTCACAAGATCAAAACACATTGAAATTAGACATCATTTTATACGAGATCATGTAGTTAATGGAAATGTGTGTATTGATTTTGTTCCAACTGAAAATCAACTTGCAGATATATTTACTAAACCCCTTGATAAAACCAGATTTGAATTTTTGAGAAATGAGATTGGAATGTGTTATCCTTTTTAATATTTTTATTCATATGTTTTTTCTTAAAAAATATATATATATACAATAAGAATAGTAAATAAATTAATAAATCTGTGTTTGTGATTTTGAATTCGGATGATTATGGAAAACGTGCAAGAAAGTGAATCATTAATCACGTCTCCATTTTCCCACGTTTCAAACGGCCAGAACGTGACTCTTCCATTTCCCTGTGCTGCTGCTATTCGTCATCCAACGTTCCTTCTTTTTCTAAACAAACTTCAAAATTCTCTCTCATTTCGCGCTCTCTTTGCTCTTCAAACCCTAACATGGCACCACGAAAATCATCAAGATAGCTTCAAAAGGTCCTAAAGGGAAAGTTGTTAAAGGAACTATAGAGATTCGTGATGAATCTTCTGATTCAACACGAACACTCTCTGAACTCAAGAAGTAGAGAGGAAGAACGAAAAAGAAATGAATCTGTCGAAGTTGAACAAACCACCCCTGAGACAGAGCAAGAAAGGAAAAAGATTCGTCTTCTTATGAATCTTTAGATGTTACTACCCCAGAATCTGAAGGAAAGACTAAGAGGGTTCAAACCCTAAACCAGACGGTGACTCAGACACTCAGAAAGTTCTAAGGAAGAAATATCTAAGTCACCACAAAAGAAAGAGAGTTCGAAAAAGAGGAAACTGTCTTCAAGATCCCCAAAGAAAATGTCAGAAGCAAAGAAGAAGAAGACAGGAAGTTCTTCTAAGAAAAGGTATGGGAATATCAAGATTCTTGATAATTCGTTCATAGATTTTTCTTTCTTTAAGAAAAATGGGTTCTATTGGAACCATTGGCTAGATAATATAGGATGTCGAAATCTGTGTAATTTGTCTAGTGAAGTTGCTGGAGAAGTTATCAAGGAATTTTATGATAACTTGACATTGTCGGATGGACTGAAGTTGAAGTCTGAAATAGCTGGGCAAAAAGTTAAGATAACTAGGAAAGACCTTATTTCATGTTTTGATATGAAAGATGAGAAGGATGATGACTTCTTTGTATCCATTAAGAAAAATGATCTGTTTCGTGCAATAAATGATGGAGTGGGAACATATTCTGAAAAAGATGTGTTTAATACTGAGTTTAGTTTGTTGATAAGGCTGCTACACAAGATAGTTGTAGACTGTTTGCTTCCAAAGAATGGTAGTTCTACTACGATTAATAAAACGAAGCTATTGTCATTCTGGCAATAAAAAGAAATTTAAAGCTTGATCTACCATCTTTGATTCTGAAGCATTTGTGGAAAACTAAGTTTAATATGCCTTATGGAAGCATGTTGATGAAGTTGCTGAGGTTTAAGAAAGTAAAGCTGCCAGATAATGCTAGTTTCCTCAAAATCTGAAAAGAATTGGGGAAATTGTGCTTATGAGAATGAACATCAATGTTAAGCGCAAATTCTGGTTTGCTAAGGATGGAGCTTGGTATGTTCATCCTAAGTTCAGCAAAAGAATTTTTGATTGGGAGAAAATTAAGTCTGCAGTTGAGGGGGAGCACTTACTAAGAGCAGACAGTGGCTCAGAAGGTGATAAACAAAAGGATAAGGAGAAACCTCCAATGCGAAGAGCAGGAAAGGAGGTTATGAAGGAAAAGAAAGGAAGAAACCTGCAATCATGACTGGAGGGAAGTTTGAAATTAAGGAAGGTGAAGGAAAACATCTGGACACTGACTCAGATAGTGACTCAGAGGGCATCTCTGTTAAGGGTCCAGGAGAAACATCAAAATCGCATTTTAAGAAGCTATTCTTGATCTGATGGAGAAAAGATTTGCTGAAATGAAGGCTGAAGTAGAACACATGTTCGAGGACATGTTTACAGATCCTACTCATGGCTCTGTTTCATCTCCACCTCCGCAACATGATTCTGTCCTTCTCCACCAGTTTTTATGCTGAAATGATGTTGATCCTCCTGAGAAGTCTGAAGCTTCACACCCTGACAATGAAGTTTCACCACCTCCACCAACAGTGGAACCAGATGTTCAATCCTTTCAGCTGATTCCTATCTCTCAACCCTCTTCAACATCCGAACCACAACAACTCCTCAAATCATTCTTTCTGATGTTCTGATAGAGTATCTGCAATCATTCAATCCAGCATTTAATTCTCCTCCACCTCCTGAAAGCTCAACTCTTCCTATCGTTAGGTATTCTGGACGGAAGAAGACCACAGCTAGGAAGTCAGTCAAGCCCAAAAAGAAGCGCTAATTTTCTTTTCTGCTGATTTTAGTCTGTTATGTTTTTTTTTAAGAACTCAGTTGTTATGATCCTTTTAATTCCAATGCATTTCTTTCAGACTATTTGCTATTTTCTTTTATGGTATTTATTCTAATTGCTGATAACAAAAAGGGGGAGAAGATATTAAAACAAAGATAATCATGCAAAATAATGATTGATGAATACTTATGCGATTGATGAATGAAATGCAAATGTTTGTGCAGTTATATAATGTTTGTGCAAGTTATATAACTCGTATTTTAATTACTGAATTATCTCGAATAGAGTTATCATATTTTTTGTTTTAATAGATGGGTTTTGTTATCATCAAAAAGGGGGAGAATGTTAGTATTTCTCTTTTGATGTTTTGATGATAACAAAAAGATTAAGTATTACTAATGAATTTATTGAGTATGCAGAAATCTCAATTTAATGTGATAAGTGAAGTAAAGTTTTCAAGAACTAAGTAAGAAGTTATGGAAATTTAAAGATAAATCAGAAAGTAATTCAGAGACAAAATAAAAGACAAAAGTATTCAGAAGGAAACTCAGAGAGTGAAACGGCTGATCGACAAGACAAAACTACTCAGAAGGTAACTCAGAAGGTAACTGGGACAAGAACAGAATTCGCACAAAAAGATCACAGTTCGAATCTTTCAAAATTATTTCATTATTTTGAAGACCCAGCTCCAAAGTTGAGTGTATTTGGGTAATACATTCAAATGTTCCACAAAGTTGGTTATTATATCCAAGGGGATTCGAATTTTTTTTTAATCAACGAATAAAATCTCAAGAACTCATGACAGAAAAATTAAATTAATCAAAGATCAGATTATGTCTGATATTTATGGCTTGGGTTTATATTCAATGATATTACAGAATTCGTTTTTTTTATTATCAAGTTTGACAGTGATCAAGAAGGAAAGATTTATCCTATTCTTTTGGGATTTAGAAGATATTTCACGAGGAAGTCTATCTTCAAGACGGTCAAACAACGATATGGATAAACATCAACGTTATCAACAGCAAGATAAGATTTGGATAATCACAGAAGATATCAAGCACAAAATCAGGAACTACTGGAGATTATCATCTATCCAATTGTTTTTGAATTCAAATTCGCTAGCCGTTTTCAACCGAAGAAGAAGGAGAATTTTAAATTTAAATATCTCGAAGACATGAAGACAGAGGTGTGAAAAAGACGAAAAATCAAAAGCCTTCGAGAATCTCTTGCTAAATTACTGTCATTCGAATTTTCTTTGAGCTGAAATTTTAGAAACGTTTATTTCTTTGTTTCAAAGCATTGTATATCGAATGAGATTTGTGTAGAAGTGAGAGTTACATTTAGTCTCTGTAGATCAGTAAATAGCTTGAGTGAAGCTAGATAGGCTGAGCAGAGTGTTTGAAGTTCTTTGTTGAAGAACAAGCTTGTATTCTCATTTCTTTTGGATATAGTGGAACATACCGGTGTGGAATACCGGGTCCCCGGCTTGGAGCTGGAAGAGAGGATTGACGCTCGAGGCGGAACCTCTATAAATCGATCTTGCAATCTCTTCTCTACCTTATCTTTTTAATTTCGTGCATATTTTATTGTTTATTCTTGCTGCATTATAAACTCAGAAGACCAGTCAGAGAGTAACTGGAAATTTAAGTTCTACTGAACATTGAACTCAGAAGATCAGTCAGAGAGTAACTGGGAGCAAAATAAATTTTTTAACATATTGTTTTTATTTTGCGAACTTGATCTTGTCTGATATTATTCGAAATTTATCAATATATTTAAAATAGAGTTTTAGAAGCCATTTAATTTGAGTAACTAAGCAGAGTGAATTTGGTTGAATTTTAAAAAGGTTAAATTTTATTAAATAACCAATTCACCCCCCTCTTGGTTATCTTTTCGGGACCAACAGAAAATAGTTACAAGAAGTTCACAATTCATTCAGCTTGATTCTCCTAATCAATCAATCTACTGAGTCTACTTGCAACTCTAAATCTCACAAAGATGAATAACAACAAAACTAAGGAACAAGAGTAAGATATCCTCGACAAATTTGATCACGATGAACAGTAAAAATAATGACAATATTTCGCACGATGAAAATGACTATTCACTTCTTTTTATTTTCACACGTATTGGATTCACATCTTCTGTCTTGTCTTCCTTCCTTTTTAACTTTGTTTCTCCAATGGGTAGAAATGGAAATCGATAAACTTTGTTTCAGTTTTTTCGCGTGGAAATCAGCTCAAGGAAAAATCTTGTCAAACCACTCGTGTTTATCCTATAATTTCGTCCATATTTGAATTTTGATTTCTTGAAGTAATCTTGAAACTTCTGCTTGAAAATATAATCCTAACCATCTAACAACTTGTATTTATCTTGATCTTGAATTTTGGATTTGAAAAACTCCATTGCTGACTATATCCTTCGTTGGTACTGTTCATATTTTATCCAAATCCCATGTTTTTCGACTTTCAAAAATTCTTTGGACACACTCCTTGAAAATCTGAACCATATTTGTAAGTACTTCATATTATGCACATTAACTTTCTCTTCAAGTTAAAATTCGAAATGTTTAAGACCAAATCAAGTAAACCCAAATCTATTATAAATTAAGTTTAATAACAAAATTAAAACCCTGTGGATAATGAACCAACTTTGTGGAATAGATTGAATATATTTCCCAAATATACTCGATCATTGGAGCTAGGTCTTCATCAGATCAAATAGAATTATTTTTCTTCATGTTCGAGCAAATACACTTCTCTTTCTGATGGACCTTCTGACTGTTATGAATAGTCTTGTTCATAAAGAACTTTCCTTCTGCTGAACCTTCTGACCATCATAGTTGTTAAAAATATAACTTTAATCTCCTGAGAAAACTTCTGATAAAACATAACTCATGATAATTGTTATTTCATCATTTTTGTTATCATCAAAATCATTAAATATGAGAGAAACCAACATTCTCCCCCTTTTTGATGATAATAAAACCCATATATAAACAAAATAAAAAATTTCCAGAAAATTTTATTCCCTACAGATATGTCAATAGATATATCAATTACTTTCAGCAGAGTCAACCATTCATTCAATCATATTTTGTTTATTTTTCTCCCCCTTTTTGTTAGCATCATAAAAATCAAGATTTCTCCCCCTTAAGTTATACCATCAAACAAACTATGCATAAGGTACAATATTATGAAAATATGCAGAACAAAACATAACCAAATAGTTCACAAAAACACACAAACAGTCTAACAAAAGGAAAATTAGTCTTTCTTTTGTTCGATTAACAGAACAGATTTTCGAGCTTGTTTCTTTTTCCTTTGAGGAAAAGTGCGTTGTTGTGGAGTATGGAAAGATTGTTGTGGTTGAAGTAAATGGAGGAGGTTCTCAGCAATTTGAAAAGATGGGGGTTCTTGAACTTGCAATGGAGGAATGGAAATCAAGTGAAGAGCTTCTAAAGTCTCAGAAGGTGGAATTTCCAAAGTTTCATCTGTGTGAGTTTCCAAGTCTTCATCTGTTTGATTTACCAAGCCTGCATCTGTTGTAGCTTTATGATAACTTTGTGGTTCATTGGTTGGTGGAAGAGAGTCTGAACCCTTCTATTGAGAAGCCTCTGGAACAGTTGAATCAACAAAAATCTTCTCAGCCATTGTGACATCAACACCTTGAAATGATTCATCTTGTTGAGTATGAGGTTGTGAATCGGATTGTTTTTTAGAATTGATTACTTCAAGAATGGATTTGTGTAACCCCTTTTTCAATTCATCAAATTTCTTATCAATAATGTCAAGTAATTCTGAGTCAAGTCTATTCGGGAAGTTTCTCCAGGTGGTTTAAAAATAGGACTATCTAAGTCACTCTCTGACTCACTGTCATCACCCTTTTGTTCTCCTTCCTTTATCTAAACTTTCCACCAGTTCTAACCTTGTAAGATTTCTTTGATTTTCCAATCACTTTTTCTTTCCCAGCTCTCTTAGAAGATAATTTCGTATTCTTACTTGGTTCTTCATCACTTTCTGACCACTCTCTGCTTCAAAGTAATTCACCTTCAACCAAGGATTTGATTTTTTGCTAATCAAATTTGAATTTACTGAACTTGGAATGTCCATACCAAGCACCATCTTTAGAAAACCAAAGCTTATCAGAAACAAGAATCCCATTTTCTTTAAATTAATTTCCAAATCTTTTTAAACCGACTGTTGGTTTAAAATTTTTGGGTAAACTAATTTTTTGAATTTAAAAATTTCATCAGTAAGTTTCCAGGGTTTGTTTCCTTTGGTTCTCCAAATATGTTTTAAGACCATGGTTGGTATATCAAGTTGTAAATTCTTTTTGATTGCATCAATCAATGCTTTTCCATGGAAATTGTAGTTGAACTTCCATTCTTAGGCAAAATACAATCCACAACAGCCTTAATAAGTGTATCAGAAGTTCAAAATCTGTTGAGAAATATCTTTTTTTTAAAATTTCCTACGCATGTTCAGTTCTTTAAAAGTCATTCTTTGATAAACTTAGCAACCTCTCATCATCTTTAGTATCCAACATATCAAAACAATCTATAAGATCTTGTCTTGTGATCTTAACAACTTTCCTGCTCTTCGATTTCAAAGAAAGATTATCCATTTGAACTAGATTTTCATAAAAATCTTTAATCACTTCCTCATTTACTAGTCGAAGATATTACAAAGATTTTTGCAACCAATCCTTTTCAACCAATGATTCAAAAGAAACCATTTGACGAGAAAAATTTGAAGTCAATAAAAGAACATTCCAATACCTTTTTGGAAGCTCTCGATGTAGTTGATAAAGAAGAAAACTTTCTTTTCTTTGTTGATGGAGACTTCACAGGTGCTTCCTCTGAAATTGTATTCTTGAGTCATCCTCTCTGAAGCTTTGATGGCTCAGATGGTTTCTTTGTGTTCTTCTTGAATCTAAAACACGTTGTTTTTGTGTTCCATTGGGTTGGATTCATCATTTTTCTCTTTTGATCTCAATTCCGTAGTTTTCCTGCTTTGGTGATTGTTTCTATAATTTCTTCTGAACTAGAAGAAGTATCTTGAATCTCAATTTCCTTGGATATTTTCTTTGATTTAGGTCCTTTAGCAAGGAGTTGGTTTGATTTTCTTGGAGCCATTGTTAGGGTTTTGGAAATAAGAGAAGGTGTACTGATGGAGAGAAATTGTGTTTTGAGAGGGAAAATAAAATCGATTGTTTTAGGGAAAAGGAGGACATATGGAAAAAGAAGAAGCCGCCTGTCATTAAATCATCTTTATTTAAATTATTTTATTTCTTTATTTTATTTTATAATTAAAAGGGAAAACACATTCCAATCTCATTTCTTAAAAATTCAAATCGCATTTTATCCAAAGGTTTAGTAAAAATATCAGCATATTGATTTTCAGTTGAAACAAATTCGATGTTAATATTTCCATTGTGACATGATCCCTAATAAAGTGATGTCTTATTTCTATATGTTTAGATTGAAATGATGCACAGGATTTTTTGTTAAATTAATTGCACTTGTATTATCACATCTTATTGAAATATTTTTATAATCCATTCCAAAATCCAATAATTGTTGTTTTATCTAAAGAATTTGTGCACAACAGTTTCCAATTGAAACATATATGGCTTCTGTGGATAGCGCAACTGAATTCTGTTTCTTTGAAGACCAAGAAATCAGTTTGTTCCCTAAAAACTAATAAGTACCAGAAGTACTCTTTCTGTCAATTTTGCATCCCACATAATTAGCATCTGAGTATCCAATCAATTCAAAATTTTCATTCTTGGGATACCAGATTCCTAATTTTACAGTACAAGCAATATATTTGAAAATTCTTTTAACAGCTTTTAAATGTGTCTCAGTTGGATTACTTTGAAATCTTGCACATATACACACAGAGAATAGAATATCTGGTCTAGAAGCAGTCAAATATAAAAGAGAACCAATCAAACTTCTATATAGTTTTTCATTAACTTTCTTACCTTGAGAATCAACATCTAACCTGATAGATGAACTCATTGGTGTAACAACTTCTTTTGTCTTCTCAAATCCAAACTTTTTCAGAATTTTTAATATACTTTTCTTGATGAATGAAAATTCCATCTTTTGATTGTTTAATTTGTAATCCCAAAAAGAAATTTAACTCACCCATCATGGACATTTCAAATTCTGCCTGCATAAGCTTTGCAAATTCTTGACAATATCTTTCATTAGTTGATCCAAAAATGATGTCATCAACATATATTGTACAACTAGTATGTCTTTATTATAATGCTTGATAAATAATGTAGTGTCAATTTTACCTCTTTGATATCTTGAGATGAGATTCACTGAGTCTTCATACCAAGCCCTTGGTGCTTGTTTGAGTCCATACAAAGCTTTTCTTAGTTTGAAACATGATGGCTTAAAATGATCTTCAAATCCAGGTGGTTGTTCAACATATACTTCCTCTTTAATATAACCATTCAAAAATGCACTTTTTACATCCATTTGAAATAATTTAAAATCCTTATAGCAAGCATAAGCAAGTAATAATCTTATTGCTTCCAACCTAGCTACTGGTGCATATGTTTCATCATAATCTATTCCTTCCTCTTGAGAATATCCTTTAGCTACAAGTCTTGCTTTATTTCTAACTATTTTACCATCTTCATCTAATTTATTTTTAAAAACCCATTTAGTACCAATGATAGATTTGTCTGTGGGTCTAGGAACTAGATCCCAAACATTATTTCTTTCGAATTGATTTAGTTCTTCATGCATAGCATTAATCCAATTGTTATCATTTAATGCTTCTTCTACATTACTAGGTTCAATTTCAGATAACAAAGCAAAATGATTTTCTAGATCTTGTAATTTTGATCTAGTTTGAGTTCCAGATTCTATATCACCAATAATTAAAGAAGGTGGATGTGAATTTTATATTTCCATACTTTTGAACTTTCAGATTGTCAGAAATCAGTTTCTGCTTACCTTCTGCTTTTTCTGAACATCAGATTGTAGATCTTTCTCCAGATTACCTTCTGCCTTACCTTCTGACATATCAGAATTTTTCTTTTCTTCGATCGTTTACCAGACTTTACTTTAGAAATAATACCATTATCTTTATTTATAGGTGCAAAATATCATCATCAAAATCATCTTTTATATCAATAAAACACATTAATAGATTCTTCAACTACTTTTGTTGTTTTATTGAAAACACGATATTTTACTATGTTGTGAGTATCCTAGAAAAATTGCTTCATCAGATCTTTCATCAAATTTTCCAAGATTATGTGCATTCTTTTTCACAAAACATGTACATCCAAACACATGAAAATATGAAACAGATGGTTTTCTTCCACGAAACAATTCATATGATGTCTTAGTAGTTAAAGGTCTAATGTATATTCTATTCATTATGTAACATGCAGTTGAAACAGCTTCAGCCCAAAAATATTCAGGTACTTTGCTTTCATTTAACATAGAACGAGTCATTTCTTGTATTGTTCTGTTCTTTCTTTCAACTACACGTTTTGTTGAGGTGTATATGGTGCTGAAAAATTGTGACTTATTCCATTTCTTCACAAAATGAAATAAACATAGCATTATCAAATTCTGTTCCATGATCAGTTCTTAATGAAATAATTGACAGTCCTTTTTCATTTTGAATTTGTTTAGCAAATTTATGAAATACTTCAAATGTATCAGATTTGTGTTTTAAAAAGAACACCCATATATCTAGAAAAATCATCTACTATAACAAGTCCATATTTGCTTCCTCCTAGACTTCGAGTTCTAGTAGGTCCAAACAGATCAAGATGTAAAAGCTCAAGAGGTCTTTTTGTTGAAATCACATTTATACTTTTATGAGAAACTGAGACCATCTTGTTCTTTAAACATGTTGAACACTTTACATCTTGTTTTATATTTATTTTAGGTAAACCAACTACAATATCTCTTTTTGAAAGTTTTTCTAAATGATTAAAATTTACATGACCAAGTTTTTTATGCCAAACATGTATACTGTCATTCATAGATAAAAAGCAACATTCAATATTTTATCAGATGGAGTAATTAGATATACATTCCTTTTCCTAAATCCTTCAAACAATTTAATTCCATTAGAGTCATATGCAAAACACTTGTTCTTTTCAAAATTTATTTGATAACCTTTATCACATAATTGACTTATGCTTAAAAGATTATGTTTTAATCCTTTAACCAAGGAAACATTCTCAATCATGTATGGGGAATAACCAATTGTACCTTGACCAATTATTTTACCACGGCTGTCATCACCAAATCTTACATACCCCTTTTCTTTCCATATTAGACTAGTGAACAAAGAAGCATCTCCAGTCATGTGGCCTGAACATCCACTGTCCAAAGTACCAAGTTCCTTTTATTTTTGCTCCTTGTTCCTACAAACATAAACAAGATGATCAAACCTTTTTAGGAACCCAAACAAACTTGGGTTCTTGATAAATCAAGCTCGTTTTATCTTGTTTCTTAACTTGATGTGTACTGAGCTTGTTTCTTTTGTAGAAACAGTATTTCTCAATGTGACCTAATTTATTACAAAAAGAGCATGCATATGGATGTGTAATACCTTTGATTCGATTTTTGATAATAATTTTGTTTTGAATAATTATTAGACTCATACCTGTACCTTCTGCTATACCTTCTGATAGGGTATTTTTGAGGAGCAAACCTTCTGACATTTCCCTCTGCCGTAGCTGTTCTTAATGTTTTTAAGAAGATGAACAGTGTTTTCGTCATTTCCAGATCTCTGGGCTTTAACAAAAGTTGCCTTTTTCACATTATTTGAAGAATTTAGATTCGTATCCAATCCCAAACTTTATACAAGAAGGTCTTTGACTATTGATTAACATATTTCATATCTCTCATTAAATTTGTTGAATGTGTTCTTGATAGATTGTGACAAATCTTCCACTCGACCATTCAGTTCTTTGATTTCGTTTTTCAAGACTTCGTTTTCTTTTCTTAAAGCATCAGTTTTGACAAACAACTTCTCATTATCGTTCTTTAACATGTCATTCTCATCAATGATCAATTTATTAGTTTGACGCAAGACATCCTTCTCGTTCTTTAATGCCTTATTCTCAATATCTAACTTAGATATCTTTGAATCCGCCTTTTTAAGTGCTTTAAGTAACTTTTTCATTTCAGAATACATATCAGTTTCATTTATTTCTTCATCAGAATCAGAACTTACCTCGGAGGCTGCCATGAGACACAAATTGGCTTCTTCTTTTTCACTTTCACCTTCTGATTCACTCTCTGATGCGTCTAGATCACTCCATGTAGCCATCATTGCGCGACTTTTCTTTTTGAATTTCTTCATCTTCTTCTTTAGAATCGGGCATTCATATTTAATATGGCCTGGTTGTTTGCATTCATAGCAAACAATTTCTTCTTTTCCTTATTTTCCTCCTTTTCCTTGAAATTTTTCCCTGAACCAAACTTGTTAGCTTTATTGAAATTTTAAATTTCTTACCTCTAAAGAACTTGTTCAGTCTTCTAGCTAACATGCCGACGCTTTCTTCAAAGTCATCATCATCAGAATCAATGTATCGTTGACAGCTTTTCTTGCTTTGAATGCTATGGCTTTTGGACTTTCTTCAGTTTCCTCTGTCGTGTGAAGATGTGACTCATAGGCTAACAGCTTCCCTCAATTGGCTAAGGCTCAGCTTGTTCAAATCTTGAGCTTCTTCAATTGTTGTCTTTTTGGCATCCCATGACTTTGGCAATATCCTAAGTATCTTTCTGACAAGATCAGGATCATCCATTTTCTTTCCAAGAGAAGTTAGTTCATTCGTTATAGTAGTAAAATGATTAAAAACTTCCTTTATTTTCTCATTAGGCTTTATTTTGAACAATTCATATTGTTGCATCAAAGAATTGATTTTCATTTCCTTGATTGTGTTAGTTCCTTCATAAGTATTAGATAAAGTGTCCCAAATGTCTTTTGCTGTTTCACAAGAAGAAATTAAATAAAACTCAGAGGGAGCTATTGTAGTAAGTAAGAGATTCTTAGCCTTGTTGTTCTTTTCTATGATTTTTAGTTTAGCGTCAGTGAGGCTATCATCATCAGTCATAGTCACTTGAATATCTCCAAAAGCAATTACCTGCCAAGATCCATAGTCATTAGCTTTTATGTAGGTAGACATGCGCATTTTTCAGTATAGATAATTTGTTCCATCAAAATATGGAGCTCGGTTAATAGCAATGTTATTTTTAGCCATTTGAAAAGATCACTCAAATTAAATAGATGAGAACTGCTCTTATACCAATTGTTGGTCCCGAAAAGATAACTAAGAGGGGGGTGAATTGGTTATATAAAAAAATTTACTTTAGAAAATTTAAATAAATTTCACACCACTTGGTTATGCTATTAAAAATGGCTTTACTAATAAAAATAATTAACTTAGTGAATAAATAATTTGAACAACAAGTTAGATGAAACATATATTTGAGCTTACGGAAATCAGATTTGTTATTAAATCGTTTTCTCCCAGAAACCTTCTAATTAACTCTCTGACTTAAGAAATATAAATAAGTTACTCTCTGATAAACCTTCTGACTATAGAACACATGCAATAAAACAAACTAAAATTGCACGAAATAAATAGAGATAAGAGAGTAAGAGATGCAAAACGAATTATAGAGGTTCCGCCTTGAGCGTCAATCCTCTCTTCTAGCTCCAAGCCAGGGTCACCGGTAATCCACATCGATTTTGTTCCACTAATCCAAACAATGAAAATAGTTACAAGAAGTTCACAATTCACTAAGCTTGATTCTCCTAATCAATCAATCTACTGAGTCTACTTGCAACTCTAAATCTCACAAGAGTAAGATATCCTCGACAAATTTGATCAGTGATGAACAGTAAAAATAATGACAATATTTCGCACGATGAAAATGACTATTCACTTCTTTTTATTTTCACACGTATTGGATTCACATCTTCTGTCTTGTCTTCCTTCCTTTTTAACTTTGTTTCTCCAATGGCAAGAAATGGAAATGGATAAACTTTGTTTCGGTTTTTCTCGCGTGAAATCAGCTCAAGGAAAAAGCTGTCAAACCACTCGTGTTTATCCTATAATTTCGTCCATATTTGAATTTTGATTTCTTGAAGTAATCTTGAAACTTTTGCTTGAAAATATAATCCCAACCATCTAACAACTTGTATTTATCTTGATCTTGAATTTCGGATTTGAAAAACTCCATTGCTGACTATATTCTTCGTCTGGTATTGTTCATATTTTATCCAAATCCCATGATTTTCAAACTTTCAAAAATTCTTTAGACACACTCCTTGAAAATATGAACCATATTTGTAAGTACTTCATATTATGCACATTAACTTTCTCTTCAAGTTAAAATTCGAAATGTTAAGACCAAATCAAGTAAACCCAAATCTATTGTAAATTAAGTTTAATAAAAAAATTAAAACCCTATGGATAATGAACCAACTTTGTGGAATAGATTGAATATATTTCCCAAATATACTCAATCATTGGGCTAGGTCTTCATCAGATCAAATAGAATTATTTTTCTTCATATTCGAGCAAATACACTTCTTTTTCTAATGGACCTTTCAACTATTATGAATAATCTTGTTCATAAGAACTTTCCTTCTGCTGAACCTTCTGACCATCATAGTTGTTAAAAATGTAACTCTAATCTCCTGAGAAAACTTTGATAAAACATAACTCATGATAATTGTTATTTCATATTTTTGTTATCATCAAAATCATTAAATATGAGAGAAACCAATACATAAATATATTTAGTAGATATTATAACAATAATAAAATCAACATAACATAAAATAAGAAGTTTATGTACAAGAACAAAATATAAATATGTTGTTGCTTTTACTCATATGAGTTTCAAAACAACACCATAGTCATGCTAAGTTACATGACATAGATAACTCAATGGTTGAAAGAAATTTTTACTTAAGGTATTTATGTGGTATGAGGATGGTAGTGAATGTATGATTATGTGGTTATAGAGAGATGGTAGTTGTATTGTATAAAGAGAAATGCTTGTGGGTATTTGGTGAAAGAGAGTTTTGGTATAGGAAAAGTTTATGGAGAGTGTTTGTGTAGAGAATTTGAGAGAGTTTTGGTAGTGAAATGAATTGTGTGAAAGAATGAAAGAGGAAGGGAGTATTTATAGAATTTTTGGAGTGAATTTTAGATGTAATAAATAAATTAAAAAAGAAAAATAATTGAGAGGGAATGGGGGAGGGTTGCGCGGCCATAGGGTATAGAAGGAGAGTGAGTTGATTTTTGAGTGAATTTTGTAAGAAAATAATTAATATGTAAGGTGTGATTTGATATAAGGTGTATTGGAAATATAAAAAGTAAGAAAATAGGTATGTAGGTAGTAAGAAATAGATGTAAGAAAAATTAGAAATAGTGAAATAGCAATGAATAGTAGAAAAGTACTATGAATAATAGACTAGACAATTAAAGTACTGGTAGTAATAAAAATACGCGTAATAATGCGATATCTGTAATTTTTAGCTATCGAAAAATTCTAAAACCGATATTTTTAGAATCCTTGTATTTTTACAAGTCTATTGGTATAAACGGAATATTTTAATATTCTGAGCTCCAAGATACGTTTTTCGAGTACTGATCCCGTTTGAGTCTGAAGGACACTCGAAATTCGCGAAGCTGATATTTTTATGTTACCCTATATTATTACGAACTATTTTAAGCTATTGGCTTAATTTCGTTTTCTAGGGTTTGAAAACACGAGATTGCCGAATCTTAAACACTAGGGTTAATTATAGGCTTCGTTAACTTTAGGGTTCCGGTTTTGACTTCTGGTTTCGTCGAGATATTCGTAAGATCGTACAATTTTCGAGTTTTGATTGTTTTATATTTTTAGCTCGACATCTATGTTTTATCTTATTTTATTTGTGATTATTTAATAGTTTTTAGCTCTCAGGATCGTTTAACCAAGTCTAGGGTTATGAGTTGACTCAGTTTGACTTTTGGTGAAAATTGAAAATTATGATTCTAAAATTTTACCGAAGGATTTAAGATTTTATCATTTCGTTGTCAAGCGGTATTTGGATCTATTGTTTTGATTTGCATTTTAGGAATTGGGTAGATGATTTAATTGGCATACGGACGTTGATTATACCGATAGTTGGACTTTATATTTTGTTTCAAAGGTTCTCGTTTTCTCAAGTATGAGAAAACTCGTTTTTGATCTTATTTGGAATTAAGTTTTAACTTGATTTGATTTTTAGGGTTTCGTTTTCGATGTTTCGACTCGGTCTAGAATTTGGTTTTTATCTTGAGTTGATTTTCGGGATTTAAATTTTGATATTAAACTTCTAGGATTATTTTTAAGGATTATGAAATTTTTCAGGTTTTTACACATACAAAGCTATATCTCATGATCAACATGCGATACAACCCAGCTTAAAATTTTTTACCAGTTAGGTTTGTTACATCGCATCTTGGTGATGCGATACATGTGTAAAATAGTGTACCTCATTTTTCAAGATGCGATATAGCAATAGTAATTTGTTATTTATTTTTGTACAATTTATATTTATATAATTTTTTAAATAACAGTATACATGTGTTTTTCCCTTATTGACACCAAAATATTCTTAGCTGGTTGCACATTATATTATTTTAAATAGATATCTACTATTGATCTCTCTCTCTTCCTCTTCATTTTGCAGAATTGACGATTTGTTAACCTATCGATATATCTTTTCCCAAATAAATCTAATGTGTGTTTTTTTAAGTGATTACTGTGCATATATATATATATATATATATTAGTAGATGAATGTACCCGTGCTATGTGTGAAAAAAAAAAAAAATATAAAGTAAGAAAAAATGTAAGATAAAGTATTAGGTTAGATAATAATTTTCTACGGCAATAAAAATTAATAAATAGTCTTATAATATATTTATAATTTGAATGCAATTTGTCGAGAAGAAAAAGAGAATAAGAATGGTTTTGTTGAGAGGTTATTATTTTAAAATAGTAGCAATTATTATTTTGAAAAATAATTGAGGAGGAAAAAAAATAAGAGAGAACATATAAGTGTGTGAATGGGAGAGTAACGAAAAAAAAAGAAAGAGAAAGTGGCATGAGTGGAAATTAGTAAAAAATTTAAAAATTGTAAATATTATCTTTTTAAGTTTTAATGTAATTAAAAAAAATTAATTTAAGGGCAATGATAAAAAAGAAAAAGAAAAAGATACCAAACCTTATTTGCCCTACTCAAATAGCATAATAAGATACAAATCCAATCCATTACATTCTTGACATCATGATCAGGATATCAAGAAGCGAGGAAGAAGATATCCATTAGATTCTTGACATCACAATCATGATATAGCCAAAACCCTAGAAGAGAGGAAGAAGATTGTAAGCCGGAAATTTTAGTAAATAATTCCGAGATAAATATTTAAAATAAACTTTAACAAGATGACTCCAAATTAAAACTGAATTTCAACTAGTCCGAAATCTTGAACAAATCAGAAATTTCTTAATCTTAAAGAGAAAAGAAAATCCTTAAAAGAAAAACAAGAACTTAATAGTCTTCATACCCAAAGCCATTACGTATGACAAATTTTATGTTTAGCTTTGACTCATAAAAATCGGGTAATATAGAACCTACAAACAAATTATTAAGAAAGTAACTAACAATTAAACTTCGAAAATAAAACCTAATGCAAGAATTTCGAAAAATGCCAAGAGATATAAATACATACAGGAATGAACTTTAAAATAAATTCTCAAATTTAAATGTTGTATAAACATAAAACATCAGTTTCTAAGTTGGCAACGATATGAACTGGAAAGTCAACCGGAAAACCTAAGCCAACAATTCCCAAGAAACCCTAGCAGGTTAAACCCAGCAATCCCGTAATCCTAAACCAGGGAGTTGGAATATGAGTAAAGAGTGTAGTTTAGGTCGTAATAATACTAGGATGCTTTAAAATATGAGATTAGCGAATTTTCTATCTATTTCAAACTCGATCAGGTATAGACTCCGACAAGCGTGCCCCGGGATTCGAAATATTAAATATATGATATTAGTACCGTTAGACTCGTAATTTTAAGAACTCCAAATATATCAGTTGTAAACCCCGGTTGTCCTACTAGTCAAGAAAACTTCGGAAACCGAAAAACAAAACCCTAAACCGGACTAGTTCAAACTTAGTGAGAGAAACCCTGAAAACCTAGATCCGGCTTTCTTTCGGATTCATATCAAAAGAAATTTTATAAAATAATTTAATGTGGATTATTGTTTTATAGTATATTTCAAACCATAGAAAATTTTGATTTTGAAAAATTTTCTATTATGGGCCTTCTCGAGCTCTATTACGGAAAAACGAGCCCAGAACTAGAAATTCAGAAAAATATTCTGGAATAGTCTTTAGAACTAAAATTTTATAAAGAATTCAAAAATATACGTTTTATAATTTTTCGAGTTATAAAAATTAGAGTTATAGCCTTTTTCTCGTATTTTCTTTACTATCGGTAAAGTAAATGTCTCGTCTACTATTTATCACTATTCACAAGTACAACCCTACTATACACACAACCCATACCCTAGTCTTACATCCTTACAAACACTCATTATATTTTTTAAGAAATTTTTTGTCTCTTAAATAAATGATCACATTTAATACATTTTTATTACATAAATTAAAATTCAATTAAAATCAACTCTCCTCTCTCTTTCTCTACATTGGCGGCCCAGACCCCCTTTTTTTCCCTCTATTTTTTTATTTTTTCTTTTATTACTTCAAACAAACCCTAAATTCACTTAATATAAATAATCTTTAACTTTCTCTTTCCTTCATTTCATTTCATTTATTCAAAAATCACAAAACTCTCTCTATCTTTCCCCTCCTTTGCCGTGAGCCCCAACCCCTCCACTGTAAGCCCGGAAAATTTCAGTAATAATTTCTACGATAAACTTCCAAAATAAACCTAAAAATCACTCCAAATTAAAACTGAACTTTGAACGAGTCTGAAATATAAACGAAAGTAAGAATTCATTAGTCTTGAGAAAATCTAAAAAAATAAAATAAGGACTACAAAAGTCCTTAAGTCCAAAAACCATCACGTAAGATAAATTGCTTACCTAATCTATAATTCATAAAAATCGGGATAAAATAAAAACACAGTGATAATCTTCTAAAAAGCAAGTTAATCCATAACAGGACAATTTGAAGGATTAGGAAATCACAAAGGCCAATCCCATAATTAGGCATTGGCACGATTAAGAAAACTTTATCTGCCAATAATAAAATATAGACTTTGGAAATTCCCCAAACGACCAGACTAATAATCCTAAGAGACGGAAATCACAATAAAGCCCCAACGATCAAATCAAACTCTCAGAAGCATAGAACGAGTTAGAAATTGAAATCTCGTAATCTTAAGAAGGGAATTCAAGAAGAAACTAAAAATTTAATAATCCTTAAGTTAAACCAATTGTTCATTAAAACTTAAATCTAAGCAATAAATTCGAAAAACAAAACATATGAAGATCCTTTAACAAAAGCAAATTTATAAAATTCAAGACCCCAAATCATTCAAAAATCGATATTGACTCAAACTCAAGAAAATCATATCGGGTAACCATTACCGATTAAACTCGGATATAATAATTCAATTCAAGATTTCTGAAAGCAGTAAGAGATATTAAATACTTATAAAAATAAAATTAAAATAAATTTCTCAAACTAAATACGTTGTATAAACAGAAAATCTCAGTTTCAAATTGGCAAAGGTTCTAAACCGGAAATCATCCGGAACCTAACGGAATACAATAGTGTAAGTTCGGCAATCTAGCGCCCCTAACTCGAGAGGCCGAAGAGTTAGTTTAAATATGTAGAATAGCTGTTGTATATAAGTTTATTTAAAACATAAGATTGGTAAATTTTTGACCTATTTTGAACCCGTTCGGACGCAGACTTCGAAAAGCGTATCTATCTCAGGGCTCGAGATATAAAAAATATGCCATTAGTACCGTTAGACTCGTAATTCTACGAGATTTCTAAATATATCAGTTATATAACTTTTCGGGTTATAAAAGTTACAGTTATAACCTTTTATCGTATTTTCATTTCTACCGGCAATTGATTAGTCTTTTGCATTATTCATTTTATCTCATTACACAATTTTATTATTCTTATAATGTATACCCCGGGTTTTCTAGTAATCAAGTAAACTTCGGAAAATCGGAAAATGAAACCCTAAACCAGTTTAGTTCAAGCTCTGTGAGAAAGACTTAGAAACCTTAATTCCGGCTTTTCCTCGGTTTCCAAATAAGAAACTTTTATAAGCAAAATTAATTTTGAATATAGTTCTTGATTATATTTCAAACCAAGAAAAGGTCAGATTTTGAGAAAATTTCAATTCCGGGTCATCCCGAGACCAATTATAGAAAAGTGTGCCTCGGAACTAGAATTTCAAAAATTTACTTATGAGTACTCATTTGAATCGAAATAAAATAAGGATTTCAAAAATATAAATTTCATAATTTTTCGGTTTATGAAAAATACAGTTATAGCTTTCTTATTCGTATTTCATTACTACCGGAAATTAAATTGTCTTGTCAACTATTCACTACTATTCAAAAAGTACCACCTATACTACCTATTAGCACACTCTACAATTCCAACCCTTACCATCACTCAAATCACTCTCTTTTCTCTACACTTTTTGTCCCTTAACTTTTATACAAATTATGACAAGTCAAATATCAAGTTAAATCAATCAAACTAAAGTAAAAATCAAATCCTTCCTTCCCTTTAAGCTTCCAAAACCGGCGCCATTGCGCCCCCGCCCCCCCCCCCCCCCCCCCCCCCCCCTTTCATGCTCCATTTGAATTTTGTTTACTTCTTTAACCTAAATCCACTTCATATATAAGCTATATTTTCTCTCTCTCTCTTCATTCTTTCATTTCTCAACTTTTACAAAGTGAAAAGCTCTCAAAAACCCTCTCATTTTCCTCTCTTGGCCGAAAGTTCCAAGCCCCACACACACACACAACTTCCATTTCTTCTTTTCATCTCTTAAATTACTCCAAGTAAGTAAGCTTCCACTCCTTCCACTCATAGATCTTGTTATGGCTAAGTGATTCTTGGACATTTCCAACTAAAGGACCCCATGAGCTTTTGCTAGGGACAAAGAAATGTCAAAACAAGAATACCGAACCATTACGAAGTAGATCTAATCTTTAAAGGAGCTTTCATACTAAAAGCTTTGTGTTTATCCATCCAAAAGTATTTTAAACAAAATATCTTTTATAAAAATATAGTTTTTATGTTTTCAAAACTCATTTGAGCATATGAAATAATAGACGTATCATTTTGCTACTCATGATCATGTAGGCATTTAAGGTTTCATTACTATTTTGTGCTTATGTGCATTGATAGTCTTTAATGCTTTTGTCTTTAGTAAATAACATTCCTAGTATATAGATCTATGATAAGTTAAGTTAATAAAGTCAAAAAGGAAAACACTTTTCAAGAAATGCACTTGTGTAAATTCGGATGACTTTGGAAACCTAGGATAAAAACACCTTTATCAACTTCTAAACATATATTTTACAAGAGAAATGAAGCCTATGGGTAATAGATAATGTTTAGTAGTATCTTTCATGAGTCTAAATGAGGATTTTCTAAAGAAAATGTTGGAAACAAGAAATGAAGTCCAATAGAAGTTTCGAACTAAAAGTCATATAGACAAAATTCGTAATAATGGATGTATGGTTAGAAAACACTATTTTTCCAACTTCAAAGATGGTATTTTCTTAAATAAATCAAGTCCTTAGGATATAAGTATAATAAATACTTAAAGTTTTGGGTATAAAATTTTTTCTAAAGGGATCAACTTGAAAATGGAATTTTCTAAATTCGGATTTTTGGAAACCCCATAGTAAAAGACCCACTTAAAAGTTTATAAATGAGGATTTTATTAAAGAAATAAAGGCCTTAGGATATAACTAATATAAGGGTCAAAATTTCTTTAAACAAAGTGGAGTTTTTCTAAAGAAAATCCTTGTATTATGGTAGGTGATCAAGTGTAGTAGATTCACTTGTTAAACAATGGTATGAAATGGTTTTCTAAGAGAAGTTTATTTAAAATTCTTTAAATCTAAAAAGTTATAAGAACTTAGGCTCATTAAAGTTCATATCATGACATTCATGATAGGGAAAATCATTATCATTGCATTTAGTTTCATTTTGTACTTAGGAATCTCAAGTGCATTCACGAAAACCACATTTTTGGAATCAATAACACCGCTGTACAGATCCGATCCCTCGTTTCCGAGGCTTAGATATTTTCAAAACTTAATTTAACATCATATTTAGAAAGCTCTTCCGAAGTAGATAGAAATTGATATAAAATTTGCGAGATTCCGAGTTAAAATGACCAAGTTATGGCCGTTTTAAGTTGGAATTCCCGCTTAGGACGCGAATTACGAATTTGATAAGTTCATATGAAGTTGTTAGATTAGTTTGAGTTGAAATACTTATTAGAGTATTTCTTCCTTTTTAGGTTATCCCGAGTTCGACGATTCCCTACCACCGGATTATTATTACTAGAAGACCGGTGATCTAATGGCCGAGTGAGTTTTCTCTTTGTTTTGTTACCTTGATTGTGCTTGTAATTAGTTGCATTAGAATTTTAGGAACAAGATAAAAAAATCGATATGAATGGGGATGGGATATATGATGAGACTGTGATGAATGTATGCCAAGGAATACTAAAGCATATCGAAACCACGATTTGATTGGATAACTGCATTGTTCATATTATTTATGTGTATGATATTGCCTGGTCACTCTAAAGAATATAAATATTTTGACCTAAGCAAAAGTAAATTGATCATGCAGCGCATCGGACATATTGCATTTGGTAGCGTGCTACTCCTACGCAGGTCGATCGGTATGGTCCAGGACTCGTTTGAATAGTGAGACCCGGTATCAGAGCTCATTCATAGGAAACTAAGGCGCATTGGGGATGCATTCATGTGTGAGCCTAGCCGAGGCGAGTACTAAGAGCCAAGGGCTTGGGGACTAGCAGCAGCGGTCGTGTAGACTTCAATACCATCCCTAACCCAAGATACGAAGGGCGTAAATCCGTTCTGTGTGTGGGTTCCGGATACCCATGCATAATTGTTTTGCTCACGTGCTTGTTCATGCATAGCATATGATTGATTAATAACTTGTTTGATATGGTACGGAATTAAGGGAATTCTCATTAAGCTAGTGTAGCTTATACCCCATTAGTTGTTTAAATGAGCAGGTTATTCCAAGAATGCTAAGTGGGGACCGAGATGGTTCAAGCCGAGAATGATTTCGGGATTTCAGCAAGATATATGAATGCTTGAAGTTTTTGGCTAAGCCTTACGCCTTGCTTCGTAATAGTTTTTGTAGTGAAGTCTTGAGATGAATGTAGTTGAAGTTCGATGAATTGTATTTTGAAGTATAGGGTTTTGTATTTGGAGTATAGTGGATTGTATTTCCTTTACATTGTTACTCAATTGTATCAACATAAAACGTATCATTCCGATGTGTCTCCTTTATGTGTTAGACGCCTTATACATAGTATGGAAGCCTTCGCGTGACTGAGGTGGTCATTCTTAGGCTTTAATATTGTGTACGGCGGACTGCCACGTTTAGGGTACCCTTCGGGGCGTGACATCCACACACACACAACAAGCTTCTTTCTTCTTCATTTCTTCACCAAATCCAACTTTAGGTGATGATTCTTAAGCTTTCCCACCATTTAATCTTATAATGGCAAGATTATTCATGCGTATTTTTACCTTAAATCCCCATGAGCATTTGCTAGAGATAAGAAAATGCTAATACATGAATATCACAAGAGTAGATCTTGTGTTTAATGAGTTTTTGGTTGAGATATTATCATGTTCATGCATATAGAAGTAGAAATTTTGCATGAAAATAAATGTTCATGTTCTTAAACTCTTTTTCATGCATTATGAGTAGTAGATCTAACACTTAGACACTCATATTATACTTGACATTCATGTTCATATAGATATTTTGAGTTTTCATGCATTAATGCTCATAAAGATTTAGTATTGTGTATATGAATGTGATAGTTAGTGGATCTTTATGAAGATAAGACAAAGAACTTATAAAGGAAAAGTTTTTGTTAGAAATGCTCAAAGGAAAATTCGTATGACTTCAAAGCTCTATTTTAAAAAACCCTTGTGTCAACTTTAAAACTCATGTTTTATGTGAAAAATGAAGAGTATAGGTAATAGATATCATTAAGTAGTGATTTTTATAAGTTAAAATGAGTTTTGATGAGATTAATGTATAAAATAAGAAATAGAATCAAGATGAAAAATTTTGAGTTAGTGGTCAACTTGTAAAATTCGTAACTTTGGATGATGCCCATGGAAACACCTCTTATTCAAGCTCAAATTAAAAGTTTTATGTATTAAATGAAGTCCTTAGGTAGTAGGTATAGTAAAGTCTTAAATTGTAATGTATTACACAAGATTTCCCAAAGGAATCATTCAAAAAGTGGATTTCTAAAAATTCGGATTTTTGAGTAAATCCTATTTGCAAAGTGTAAAATGCAAATTTTTATGTAGAAATGAAGATCCTAGGTAGTATATGTTATGAAGACTCAATTTTAACTAAGATAAATAGAAATCCCTAAGAATGAATTCTAAAACACTAGTGTAATGTCAAAGTTAGAAAACTAAATTTTTCAAAGGAAATTATGGTTGAAGTCATGTAAATTAAAGAATTCTAAAATTTTCTTTTAGCAAAAATCATCAAGATCATGCATACATTGAACTCATCACATGTCATTCATGTTAGGAAATTATTCATATTACATGTATACTTGAATTATCAAATAGATACATTTCAAACAATTACAAAACTATTTTTTCGGAAATGGAAATCGTTACTTATCAGACTTGATTCCTCTGTTTCGTGACCTAAATATTCTCAAAACTTGAAAATAATATTAGAAGTAGATAGAAATCGATATATAATTTGCTAAATTCCGAGTTAAAACAACCAAGTTATGGCCGTTTTAAGTTGGAATTCCCGCTTAAGATGAGAATTACGAATTTGATAGTTATATAAGATAGTTTGGATTAGTTAAGTGATGAAATACTTATTAGGGTATTTCTTCCTTTTTAGGTGACCCCGAAATTGACAATTCCTTACCACCGGATTACTTTTATGAAGAGACTGGTGATCCAATGGCCGAGTGAGTATTACTTCCGATTTCATTTATTGTATGTGATTGTAAACCCTGGAAAATTTCAGTAAATAATTCTGAAGATGAACTTAGAAAATAAAACCCTGAAAGTCACTCCGAATTAAAACCGAACTTCGACAAGTCCTAAATTTCGAACGAATCCGGAAATTTTTGAATCGTGAGAAAAATAAGAAACCTCAGAAATAAAATAGCAACCCAATATACTTCCATTCTAAAACCTCTACATACGACAAATTTTATATTTAACTCCAACTTATAAACTCGGATAAAATAGAGCCCTAAAACAAATTGTTAAGAAGTGAATAGTGATTAACCTTCGGAAATAAAACTCAATCCAAAAGAATTCCGAGAACGTTGTGAAATATTAAATGCTTATGAAAATCGACCTTAAAATAAATCTCACCAATCAGATATGTCATATAAGTATAAAATATCAATTTCCAAATTGGCAATGGTATAAATCAGAAAGTCAATCGGGAAACCTGAGTCCCCAAAACTCCCAATGAGTATGTGCTAGGAACATGAAAACACTAATACAAGAATATCAAGACATCACAAGAAGTGGATCTAGTATTTAAAGGGGTTTTTGTTGAGATAATGTTATGTTCATGCATGTAAAGTAGGGATCTTGCATGGAAAGTTAGGTTCATGCCATGAAACTTATGATTCATGCATTATATATAGTAGATCTAGTGTTTAGACATTCATGCCTTCATCTACATTTATGTTCATATGATTATTTTGAGCCTTCATGCATTAATGATCATAAAAGCTTAGCCTTGCATGTGTATGGATGTGTTAGATGGTAGATCTTCATGTATAGGAGGTAAGAAACTTGAAAAAGAAAAGATTTTTACTAGAAATGTTTTATGGAAATTCGGATGATTTTGGAACCCTATTTTTAAAACCACTAAAACCACTTTGAAACTCATATTTTACATGAAAAATGAAGGGTATGTGTAATAGATATCTTTAAGGAAAAATTTTTATAAGTTAAAGTGGGTTTAGGCATGAGTAGTGTGCAAAATAAGTAGGGGAGTTAGGATGGAAAAATCTTGAGTTAGTGATTAGTTGTTAAATTCGTCATTTGGAGTATTGCCTATATAAACACCTATTGTTCAAGCTTAAATTGCATGTTTTATGAGTTAAATGAAGTATAGATGATAAAGACTTGTTTTTAGTTAGAAAACAAGTAAATTCTAGGAATGGAATCCTAAAATACTAGGAGATGCAAAAATTTGGAAAGAATGAATTTTAGGAAATGGCTAATGTGAAGTCTTGTAATGATTAGGAGTTCTTAAGAGTTCATTATCAAAAATCATCAAGATCATGCATATATTGAACTCATTAAATGACATTCATACTAGGAATTTATTCATATTCCATCTATGCATGAGTTATCAACTAGAAACATTTTTCACTAAATGCAAAACAATTTTTTGGAAATGGAAACGTTACGGTACAGATCTGATCCCTCTTTTCCGTGACCTTAATGTCTTCAAAACTTGAAAATAATCTTAGAAATAGATAGATCTTTCGAAGTAGATAGAAATCGATATAAAATTTGTGAAATTCCGAGTTAAAACGACTAAGTTATGGCCGTTTTAAGTTGGAACCTCCGCAAATAGCGAGAATCACGATTATGAGTAGTTTAGATGCATAGCTTGAAGTAGTGAAGTGATGAGATTCTTATTAGGCTATTCTTATTTGGTAGGTGATCCCGAATACGACGATACCCTATCACCTGACTACCGTTATTAAGAGACCGGCGTACCATGGCTGAGTGAGAACTACTTCCACTCTCAATTGTTGCTTGTGATTGTATTGATAGTGGCATTAGTTGTTTAGGCAAAGATAAAACTTGATACGCATGATGGAGTATATGGGAATTATATACTTGTCTGCTATTGATATGTGAGGTTGAACTTAAGGAATATCGAAACCGGGTGTTAAGCTGCTGCTTGTTTAGTTAGAATTTATATTGATTGTCTGCGAATAATTGTTGGACACCTAAAAGAATTGGAATAATCCATATTTGACCTTAATTATAATTGGACTCATGCATATCACGATGGGATGGAGCATCAGCATTTATTGGTTTTTCGTGATCCATAAAAAGAATATATATATATGTTGGTTAATCGTGATCCACAAAACGAATTGTCGTTCAGTTGATCGTGTGCTTAAACGACGTCGTACTGCAGGATTCGTAAATCTACTAACCCGGGATGGAGGGCGCAAGTCCATCCACATATGACTTCCAGCTGGTCATATGTTTGTTGAACTCACTCGTTTGATGCATTTCACTTGGTTGATTAATTACTTGCTTGAATGTTTTGTATTAATTGTGATTCGGAAGTTTCCACTCACTAAGCTAGTGTAGCTTATACCCCAATAGTTTCCTGTTGCAGTATGAATACCTTTGGCTATCTCCGAAGACCCGTAGACATCAGGTACAGTCCTTAGATGCTAAGGAGCTTTTGATAAGGCCGGGTCCTATAAGTAAAAATGGACTTCTAATCTTGTTTCCCTGAACTAGTGCCTGAAGGATAATGCAAGGAATTTTGTGAGCCCGAGAATTCTTAGCATTGTTATCGGGGGTATGTCCCTTAGTTCATGTAATAGAATAGTTCTCTATTGGACGGTCATGATTTACATTCCCGCTGTTATGTATGTCTCCTTAAGCTACTACGAAGCAAAGTATGGTTTATGTATATTGAGAGAGAGCCTTACACCTGATGTTCAAACTCATGGAAAGACTAAGGTTGTCTTACTTGAGTTTAAATGTTGAGTGTGGCAGACTGTCACGTGTAGGGCACACTTTGGGGCGTGACAGTATAAGTTGGTATCAGAGCATGGTTAAGAATCCACAATCACGGCTTTAACCGATAGACTTGAGAAGAATAAAGTAGGATGAGAATAAAAAAAAAGCCTAGATAAGAATAGCGTGGGTAGAATGGGTTTTACGAATCTGATTCTTCTTCTTTTGTGAATAGCTTACTCATGGTGAAGCCCGCCGAGCAGCAAGGCAAGTGCGTAAGCAACCTGATGAAACCTTGGTTGAATGCCATTTGAGAATTAGGGTCTTGTGCGAAGACTTTGCTTTAGCTAGTCGTCCCAGGTCAATCCGAGAGATGTTTAATTTGTGGAAAAGAGGGTTGATGAACACTGAATGGCATAAAGTGGTGACCAATATTGAGTATTGCCCTATAAGGAAGAAATGTTGGTCAGAGCTTGAAGTGATCTATGCAGTGGAAAGGATTGCTGTTCATAAGTTAAGAGAACCCATGTTGCAGGAAGCTACCTTTGTGTTGAGAAACGAAGGGGGACCAACTTTTCCCAATTCCAAACTTGAAACCCAATTGGATACTTGTTTACTTATGCCCATGACCTGTTGGGAGATCACACTGACTGGCTTCGGGCGGATGCTCAAAGTCACTTCTTTTGGTGAGGAGTGTATGAGGAAGTAATACCTCCACCCACCGACATGGCTCAGCCGCCCCCATTAAGTGAAATTGGCTACCAACCTCACGAAGAAGAGGTAGATGAGACAAAGGGTGTGGAAGTTACCCATCCTGAAGAAATTGAGGGTGAAGAAGGGCAAGGATTAGTGTACAAAGAGTGGAATTGATCGTCAAGAGAAGGGGGCAAGACCTATGATTGACCCATAAGTCTAAGCTGAATTTTGTAGTTGCGACCTTGAAAGATAGGTCATAGTAGTTTGATGTATCTGTTAGGAATTTTCGATCCAAATCTGAATCGTGCAGCGGAAAATCGTTTTTTTTTTTTAAATTCCCAATCGGATCCAAGAGCTCCAATTAAATCAGAAAGAAAAGGGAATCGTGTACCTTTTTTTGTCTTGATGATGGGATCAAAGGAGATGCAGATTACACTAGCTCCCTCTACCGGTATCCACACGAATGAATTGGATCTTCGTGTGTGCTAGCACGTCGAAAAAGTTTCGACCTTTGGGAATCCCTCACACTCTCTTTCTAGGTTATGAAATTTCTTTCTAAATGACGGCCAGCGTCAGATAATTAAAAAATTAACCTAGTGGAGAATATATATAGTGATATATATAAGGGTTATGTCTCTTTAAATTACCCTGATATATATAAGGGTTATGTCTCTTTAAATTACCCTGATATATATATAAGGGTTATGTCTCTTTAAATTACCCTGTACAAATTAGGGTTTATGTAGAAAGACATATATACCCTTATTATCCGAATTTATTTATTTGTTAATTTTAATCTAATTAAAATCGACAAATAAATAATTAATCAATTCCCAATAAGATTATCGAAGATCCATTTTATTCATTCTTTGTGTGTGACCCTGTAGGTTCACTTAAAATTGGTAGTAGCTCTTAAACATTCTTTTAGGACTACAATACATAATTGGTCTCTAGCAAGACATTATGTCTACCCAATTTTAGTGAAGATCGATGATCCGACTTTACCTACTAACAGTTAGTCATTCAGTCTTTTTGTTACACGATATCTTATAATCAAACATAAGGTGTGGATCAAAACACTCTTATATTGTCTAATTACTTATTTCTTGAATCTAGAGTTTGACTGACTTAAACAAATGATATTGATAGCTCTTTATCAATTCATTCGAGCATGGCCATGCATTTCTCAGTCTTACTCAACAAGAGGCCTGATAGATATCTCTCTCAAATTAATGAGATGAACAAATCCCTTTACTAACACTCACATTCCTCTATATAACATATTACATGCCCAAGTTTATTCTTACAATCATCCGGTTAAAGATGATGAAGAGATGAATCAAAACATGGAAACTGCTTTATAGGAATCCATGGTGCCATTAGGTCAAAGGACTAAAACAACATTGTAAATAAGAATACTTATTGCATTGATCCATACAGTATTCTTATAGTTGGTCAATCCAATACAATACACTCCTGTTTGTATCTATGTGCTGAATTGATATCCCATATCCATGATCAGTAAAACTTGATCATCATACAACAATCATACTAGTCTTAATTCATTATCATTCCACATAATGAGTGACTAGGGATAATTTAGAATAAAGTTATAATTCAGCTTATGGTTCTACTATTAAAGTCACATACTTTAACGACATAAGGTATAACTAAATATTCAAGGAATAACATTACCAAAGTAAATAGGCCAAAAATAACTTTGATAATTAAAATGACTTGATAACAAATATACAAATGATAAAGAATCCATATGGCCTAGGGCACATCACTAGCAGTATCGGATGTCATCCATGTTTGTTGCTTGTTATGATATTTGCATTAGCATGACCTGATCTTAATTTCTATGTAGGGACCGTTGCACCCCACCCCCCCAATTTATGTTTAATGAAAAGCTATATTATGTTTCATGAAGTTAAGATTTCCTTATTCACATTCCTTAAATTATATTTTCTTTTATGATTACTCACTTGTATAAGAACTTCCGACAATTCCAAAATTTGATAGAAAAAGCTACTAATGTTATCAGAAGATTATTTGACTGAGTTATTTAAAGGAAATACAATCGCAGTAGAGAAAGAAGATGTAAAAAAAAAAAAAAAAACCACGACAAATGAACCTGATTAAAAAAAAAACGGCCACCAACCCCACCCGTGACCGATGTTTGAGCCGCTCTACAAATGGTCTTAAGATAATTGACATAAGCATTTAAGTCCATCCGACCATCTATGCATGCCCTTAACCAGTACAAGTATGGTAGGAAACCGATGAGGCAAGTCCTTCTGAATGGCTTGGATAAGGATATATGTGGACTTCCGAGATCTAAATGGAGTCACAATTGAGAATAGGTATCCGCTTTCTAAGGTCGACGACCTACTAGATTAACTACAAGGGATAAGTGCATTTTCAAGGATCGATCCTCGACCAGGATACCCTCAGTTAAAACACTGAGCCAACGAACATACATGAAACCACATCTCGAATTATACAAGAACGTTATAATTCTTGATTGATGACATTGAAGTGACAACCGTTATATTCATGGATTGGATGAGCCGGGCGTGTAGGCCTTTACTAAATAAACTATGTGAAATTTTATGGATAATAGTCTTGTCTACACATAGGCACAGGAGTAGCATAAAGGGCACCTATGCGTAGCATTACAAACTTTAAGAAAGCGCAAGTTATACACCAAGTTCTCTCCGTGTGAATTCTGGCTGAGTAGGATTTCACTATGGACCGCATGGTATCGAAGGAATATGTATCTGGGAACCCTGAAAGAATAAAAGTACAATGGATTGGAAAATTGCCAAACCCGCAAAGGACGTGACAAGTTTCCTAGGTTTGATAAGGGCACTATAGAAAGTTGTTAAGGGTTCCAAGCCCTGGGTCCAAAATGAATGAAGAGTTTACATGAGCAGAAAAGAGGAATCGAGGCCTTCACGAACTCCAGCAGGGACTTGTTTTCTCTCCGATAGTGATATTACCCAATTCTTAAGAAACTCTACATAGTCCAGGACGATGCATCAAGAAATAGTCTCGGATGTGCACTCATACAAGGGAAAAGTGACCTCCTACGCTTCGAGATGGTTAGAGCCGCATGGCCAGGACTACCTTGTACCTGAATTGGGTTTACCCACAGTGGCATTCATTTTAAAGACGTGGGGTACGACCTCTATGGGCAGAGGTGTGAGGTCTATGACGATCACGAGGGCATCAAGTATTTGTTCACACAAGAAGTAGGCACATGGTAGGATGATGGCTTAAGCTAACCAAAGATTTTGACCTAGGGAAAGTAATCTCACTCAAGGAAAGCGAATACAGTTGTTGATGTTATAAGTTGCAAGACCCACAAGGAAAGTGGAAGTCTTGCTTACAAATCAAAAGGAATTAGTAGGAAAAGTTGAAGGGATAAGTATCGAATTTATAAGAAGAGACGCTCGGTCAGAACTGACAAGTTGGATGATGAAATCCGCCTTAGTAAGAATTAAAGAAGCTCAACATCTTGATAAGATAATACGGAACATAAAGAAGGGAATTCAAGAAGGAAAATATACCAAATACGCGATAAATGACAGTGATGTGATAAAAACGATGAGACGGTGGTAGGCGTCAAATGGTGAAGAGGTAAGTTGTGAGGACATCTGTTTTTGAAGGCTTGAAAGGAGACCCTCGGACTAGATTGGAGTTTATGTCGTGATGATGTTTTACCGATCGTATTAGTTTCTAAAATTTATAAACCCGAGTAAATCTACGATCAAAGCTAGGCAAGCGTACCTATTCGATGTAGCATAGATTTTAGGGTGTCGTCCTCAGGGATTTTGAAGATCAAGTACTAGTATTTCCGGTTCTCTACTATTTAGTCTAAATTTTGGAGAGAAATCTACAATTAACCACTAAGCAGAAGATTAAGCAAGCTCTAAGATCAACTAATGTTTGCTTTCAAGATGAATTCAATCACAAGACATACTCTCCACCTTGATCCACCCTAACCTAAAGTTCTTATGATAAAGATTGATAATGAATCATTCATGCTTTGAACTGCGGGATCTCAACAAGTAAATCAATTCCTCCCGAGTTAATCAATTCCTAACCTAAATGAAATGAGTAGAGACCTCTCCCTACTAACATCACATAGGATTGCATTAATGATCATGATCCTTGAACAAGAATTTAATTCTTATAGCAGAAAATCGTGATTTCCCTACCTCTAGGTGAAATAAGCAATTCCTTTATTCATGAAGATCTATCTAATTGAATGAAACCTCTTTCAATCCAATAAGAATCAAGCATGCAATTAATTTGTGCACAAATCAATCACAAGACTATTGAATCACATGAATAGATACAAAGGCATGAACATTCATTAATCAAAAGACATTTCAATTCATATGGTTAGGGTTTCACAAGATAAAGAGTATAAGAATCTACTCCTCCATGAGATTTATAATAAGAACAAAAGATCTAGAGGAAATAGAAAGAATCATGATAGAAAGAATAAACCCTAATTGATGTCTTGAGATCTTCAATGGATGCCCTAGCAATTTCTACGTAATTTCCTTCGTAATTTCTGTCTTAGAACCTGGAAAAATGATCTAAAACTATAAAACAAGAAAACAAAGCTCTATTTATACTTTTGAACAAAACCCAGTTCATCCTAGGGCGTCAGCATGGCCAGGATCGGGCCAAGGATGAAGGCAAAAATAACTAAAATTCGGCCTAAAAGCATTCTGCTGTCTTCCTTAGCTGCCAGCCCTGGGTGAGGATGAATAAAAGGCTGAAAACTTTTCTTTATGTGTAGCTACTGTTCGCATCCTTCGCGTCCTTCCTGGCTAAGGATGAAGGTAAAGATGAAGATTAAACTACTCTTTTGCATTCTGACCTCTTCCTCCCAGTCCTTCCCTGCCAAAGATGAATAGAAGGATGAAAACATAAACTTCCTTCTTGAACAACATTGATTCAAACTTGTTTAATTTGCTTTAATTTCCTTTGAACCATCATAAAAACTTCCAAGTATGATCTTTAAGCCAAGAAATGAATTTTTCACAAAATAAATTTCCTTTTCCATGAAATCTCAAAATTACATACCAAGAATTTCAAATAGCACTAATATTAAGGGTCTAATGACACTTATCAAACTTCCCCACACTTAATCGTTGCTTGTCCTCAAGCAAACAAAACAAGAACAAAAGAATCTATCATCAATTATACTCATCAGAAAATTTCATATCAAACATAGCATTCTTTAATTCCATCAAGCCAAAGTGACTCATTAGTGCTTATTGCTCAAACCTACCATATTTGTACTTGCACTTAGCATACTACAATCAAAATTTCAGAACTAATCCAAGTAAGTCAAATTGTTAATCTCGCCATTTAATAATCGATTCCAAAGTTATAAAGGAGATACAAATTCAAACAAAGCAAAAAGTGTCATGATCACATCTCACCACTTACTAGCAAGCATATAAACCGTTCAATCACCTCTCTAAACACAACAATCCTAAGTGAAAGTATGTGGCATCCATCATTCCCTTAGATTTTTTTCCTCTTTATTTTTTAAATCTCTTAAAAAAAAATTTTTAGCCTTCGGAGGGGGAGGTTTTTGCCTCCATCTTTTCTATACCTCTAGACGGGTTTTTGCCCGCTTCTTTTCAGCTTTTATATATATATATATATATATTTTAAGTTCATGTAATGAACTTTTGCCTTTCCGCCTTTCTCGTTATAGTGAGTTCATCGAGTCGGCACATCCCGGGCTCATCACCCAAGTGACCAGGTTTTAAAGGGACCCCTAAGAACTCTCTACTCACTCTAACATTCAAGTTTGGATACTCATAACTCAAATACTTGAGTCATTGGAGTAAAAAGGCTTTTTTTTTTTAAGAGATTATTTAAGAAGAATCACCAAGTGGTAGATTTCATATGCCCCTTTCACAAAAAATTAGAAGAGCTCTCAAAGTGATTGAAAAGCAAATATACTATTAACAAGCTTAGAAACAAAACCATTAAACTTTAGACTACAGACTTTGACCTCTTTCATAACCCTAAATTCAATCATTAAATGGCAAGTAAATTTACCTCACTTAGATTTGATTTCAAAATTTTAACTAAGTAAACTAAGTTCAAAATAGGTGAGTAAGGCACACAAAGTCACTATTCTTCATTTTATTTTTATTATATTTATTTATTTTTTTTCATTTTTATGCTATTTTTCTAAACAAAATTGAGTATAATTTCAAGATTTTAACATATTAGATCATATCAACATTAAAAGCTCATTAGCAAACTCTTAAATGGGGGAATTTTGATTAACAAGAGCATATGCAAAATGAAACTCAAATAAAGACCCAAACAATTTCTTTCTTCTATAAAATCCCTTCCCCACACTTAAAACAAGATTTTGTCCCAAAGTCTTCCTAGCGAAGCACAAGCAAGGAAAAAGGACAAGAAAGAAATTATTAGAAAAGGACATTAAATAACTTCCCTAGTTTAGTGTTGATGTCATCATGAAGTTGGAGAACCAGAAAAAGAAGGAAGAAAATGCGATAGAATTGATCAACAGCAGCAAATCAATTGTGATCCGACCAAGTTAGAAGTTAACACCTGCAAGAAAAACAAAAACAGCACAAAAACAACAGGGTAAAGCAAGAAAAGTCTATCCTAATTCTTAAAAACAAAAATATAGTTCCATAAAAAAAATAATAAGAGTCTTCCCATAAGGCGGGAGCTCAAAAAGTACAGACTATAGAAAAACAGAATAAAGAAAAGGAAAGGCAACAAAATCATGCATCGCCATCATTGTCATACCCCATATGGTATCCTAAACGTAACAGCTCGCCACATACTATAAAAGATTCTCGAATTACTATTCGAGCCTTTTGGGAGTCTTGTATAGATGTAAAGCGTCCCTTTACGACAATAGAATACTCAATTAATGGAGTTAAGAAGTTTAATGTGGCATTCATTAGCCATAGATAATAAACCAAAACACATATATATATACTTTACAAAATCTAAGGGGCATTCCCCCGCAAAATAATATCAAGTCCATTACAGTCATCTAAAGTCCTTTAGTTTCCAATGGAAGTCTAAACCAAAGCGAAGTAAACTTCTAGGGGAAACTCCTATCTCCGGTACCTGAGCTGTGGCTTGCCTTGGCCTAAGCCAAATGAACTCATGCTGCAACAAATAAAAGCTATGGGGGCGTAAGCTAACTAGCTTAGTGAGTAAGAACTTCCATATCACAATTAATACAATTTATTCAAACAAGTGATTATTCACGCAGATGTATGCATTAGACAAGTGAGTTCAACAAACATATGACCAGCCGTAAATCATATGTGGATGGACTTACGCCCTCTATCCCGGGTTAGCAGATTAACGAATCCTGCGGCACGACGCCGTTTAAGCTCACGGTCAACTGAACAATATTTCGTTTTATGGATCACGATTAACCAACAATTTCGTTTTATGGATCACGATTAACCAATATATTCGTTTTATGGATCACGAAAAACCAACCAATGCTAATGCTCCATCCCCGTCGTGATATGAATGAGTCCAATTACAATTGAAGTCAAATATATGTTAATTCAATTCTTTTAGGTGACTAACAATTATTCGCAGACAATCAATATAAAATGCTAGCTAATCAATCAATAACTTAATACCTGGTTTCGATATTTCTTAAGTTCCATTTCACACATCAACATCAGTCAAATACATAATTCCCATATACCCCATCATACATATCCGTTTTTATCTTTGCCTACACCACTAGTGCCACTAATAGTACAATCACAAACATTAATTGAAAGTGGAAGTAGTACTCACTCGGCCATTGGACGCCGGTTTTTTTAGTAGTAATAGTCGGGAGGTAGGGTGTCATCTTGCTCGAGATCACCTACCAAATAAGAATAATTCTAATGAGATTCTTATCAATTGACTAATCCAAGCTATGCATCTAAGCTAAATAAATTCGGAATTCTCACTATTTGCGGAAGCTCCGACTTAAAACGGCCATAACTTGGTCATTTTAACTCGGAATTTCGCAAATTTTATATCGATCTCTAACTACTTCGAAAGATCTATCTATTCCTAGTATTATTTTCAAGTTTTGAAAACAGTAAAGCCACGGAAAAGTAGGATCAGATCTGTTCTGTCACTTTCCTGATTCCGAAAAATTGTTTCGCTTTTGATAAAAACTTTCCTAGTTGATGATTCATGTATAGATGGTATATGAATGAATTCCTAACATGAATGTCATGTAATGAACTCAATATATGCATGGTCTTGATGATTTTTGATGATGAGCTCTTATGAACTCCTAATTGTTATAAAATTCCATAAAGGTTATTTCTAAAAAGCTATTATTCCCAACTTTACATTCCCTAGGGTTTCTATGATTTTATTCTTGAAATTTACTAGTTATCTAAATAAAAAAATGAGTTCTCAAAGTCTATATTAATCATGACCTTCATTTATGCATAAAAATCCACATTTTTCATTTGGTAAACATGTTTTTAAACAAGCTACTTGTAAAAATTCGAATTTTGTAATTTCATTTTCTTGCATTTTCTTTATGAGAAAACTTGTTTAATGCATCAAAAATTAAAGCTCCAATATATCTATCATCTAAAGACTTCATTTAACTCATAAAACATGCCATCTAAGCTTGGATACTATGTGTTCATGTAGGCACCATCCTAAATTACGAATTTTACTTCTAATCACCATCTCAATATTTTTCATTCTAACTCCACTACTTGTTTCACATTTTTATCATGCCTAAACTCATCTAAACTTATAAAAATCATTCCTTAAGGGAATTTATTACATATACCTTCCAATTTTTATGAAAAATATGAGTTTTAAAGTGGTTTTGGTGGTCTTTAAGGTAGGGTTCTAAATCCATCCGAATTCCCAACAAATCATTTGTCACGCCCCGAAGGGTACCCTAAACGTGGCAGTCCGCCGTACATAATATTAAAGCCTAAGAATGATCACCTCGGTCATGCGAAGGCTTCCATACTATGTACAATGCGTCTAACACATAAAGGAGACACATCGGAATGATACATTTTATGTTGATACAATTGAGTAACAATGTAAAGGAAATACAAATTTACTAAACTTCAGATACAAATCCCTACACTTCATATACGAATCACTACACTTCAAAATACAAATTATTCAACTCCAATTACATTCATCCGCAGACTTCCCTACATAAACTATTACAAGACAAATCATAACACTAGCAGATAACTTCAAACATTCATATTCTTTACCGAAATCCCAAAGTCATTCCTGGCTCCAACCAATCCGGTCCCCATCTTGCCTTCTTGAGATAACCTGTTCATTTTAAACAACTATTGGGGTTAAGCTACACTAGCTTAGTGAGAATTCCCTTAATTCCGTACCATAACAAACAAGTATTAGTCAATCATATGCTATGCATGAACAAACACGTGAGCAAGCAATTATGCGTGGGTATCCGGAACCCACACACAGAACGGATTTACGCCCTCCGTATCTTGGGTTAAGAATGGTATTGAGTCTACACGACCGCATCTAGTCCCCAAGCCCTCGCTCTTAGCACTTGACTCGGCTAGGCTCATCCAAGAATGCATCCACATGCGCCTTAGTACCCTGAATGAGCTCTGGCACCGGGTTCGTTATCCAAACGAATCATCCACGGACCATACCGATCGACCTGTGTAGGAGTAGCATGCTACCAAATGCAATATGTCTAATGCGATGCATGACCAATTTAATTTTTGCTTAGGTCACAAATATTTATACATTCTTTAGAGTGACCAACCAATATCACATATATAACAGAAATAATATGAACGGTGCAGTTATTCAATCAAATCGTGGTTTCGATATGCTTTAGTATTCTTTGGCATACATTCATCACAGTCTCATCATATCTCCCATCCCCATTCATATCGATTTTTATCTTGTTCCTATAATTTTAATGCAACTAACTACAAGCACAATCAAGGTAACAAAGCAAGGAGAAAACTCACTCGGCCATTGGATCACCGGTCTTCTAGTAATAGTAATCCGGTGGTAGGGAATCGTCGAATTCGGGATCACCTAACAAGGAAGAAATACTCTAATAAGTATTTCAACTCAAACTAATCCAAACGATTTTATATGAATCGTCAAATTCGTAATTCGCGTCCTAAGCGGGAATTCCAATTTAAAACGGCCATAACTTGGTCATTTTAACTCGGAATCTCGCAAATTATATATCGATTTCTATCTACTTCGAGAGATCTACCTAATTCTAATATTATATTTTAGTTTTGAAAACATTGAAGCTTCGAAAAGGTCGGATCAGATTAGAGCAGCAACAATTTCAATTTCCGAAAAATAGTTTTGTAAGAGTTTGTAATGTTCCTACTATGCAATATGAGTGATTTCCTAACATGAATGACATGAGATGAGTTTCATGTATGCATGGTCTTGATGATATTTGGTAAAAGAAAATTTTGGAACTCTTTATTTTGCAAGACTTCAACTATAACTACTTTTGAAAACTAGTTTTCTAACTTTGTTCATTTCCATTTGTTTGGATTTATTACTTAAGAAAATATAATTATTTTGTTAAAGTTGAGTCTTCATTATATATATTACTTATAACCTTCATTTCTACATAAAAATTTCCATTTTACACTTTGTAAATATGTTTTCCAATATGATTTACTCAAAAATCCGAATTTTAGAAAATCCACTTTTTGAATGATTCATTTGGGGAAAACTTGTTTAAAACATTAAAATTTAAGGCTTTACTATATCAATTACTAAGGACTTCATTTAACACATAAAACTTGCAATTGAGCTCATATACCAAGTGATTACATATGCATCATCTCAAATTACGAATTTGACAATTTGATCACTAACTCAAAATTTTTCATTTAATTCCATTACTTGTTAACACCTTACTCATGCCTAAACTCATTTTAAACTTGTAAAAATCATTGCTTAATGATATCTATTACCTATATACTTCATTTTTCATATAAAACATGAGTTTTGGAGTTGATACATAGGTTCTAAAAATTGGTCTTGGTTGGAATCCGAATTTACAAAATTCATTTTTGGACATATCTTTTGATAAAACCTATCTAAATTTATGAAAATCCCTTCCTTACATATCATATCTTAAGAGCCCTTCATTTCTTGAATAAAAACTTTATTTTTGAGTTGGAAAACATGTTTTACACTAGGCCTTGGCCAAATCCGAGAATAGAACCTTGTTTTGAAAATTAATCTTTGAACCATATAAAATGAAGTCTTTATGCTATATATATATATTAAGCCTTCATTTTCTTATGTAAAAATTACATTTTAACACTTGAAAAGTAGTTTTTAGATATAGGTCTTGCCAAAATACGAATTTCACAATTTTGTTTGAGTTCATAACTAAGATCTATACTTAATATGAACATAAAATAAAACAAATGCATGGTAATAAGCTATAAACATCATGGATCTAAACTTCACTTATCAAAATCTTTCATTTATGGTATTATACCCTAAGCCCTTCATTTTAAATGAAAAATATACATTTTGAAGTTGAAAAACCACTTTTCTAAATATGGTTCCATTTTCATGAATTTTCAAAAGTTGTTTTTGTTGAAAATAAAATATCTCTTGAGTTTCCCACAATTTTTCCCAATCATCATGTTATAGCAAGTTGTTCGTGAACATAAATAATGATCTAATGCATCTATGAACTCAAAACTTTAGATCTAGTTTTCTAAACTAGTTTTAATGCATGAATCACTAAGATAGACATGGATACTAGATCTATGCATAAATCATAAGGAATAAAAAAATAACAACTTAAATACAAGATCTATGGCATAAACAAAAATCAAAGCTATAAAAAGTTAGATCTACAATATATATCAACTTTAAACAAGAAAATCATTATAATAAAGATAATAAAAGTGGAGAAGAGAGTGTTTCATTTTTGGCATCATCATCCTAAGCTTTTAAGCTTATGGAAAGTCATTTGATGCATGAAACCTTCATTACACTTTACCTATATCACCTATGGAGGCTTTGAGATGAAGATTTGCTTAAAAATCTTCAAGGAATATGCATGGAGGCTCAAGAATGGAATGGGGGCAGCTTAGTTATGGTAAGAAACAAGAACAAAATGAAGAGGAAAAGAGAGGAAAAAGAGAGAGAAAAAGCTAAGGAATAAAAGAGGGAAGAAGGAGTAAATGAAGGAGAGAGAGAAATGAGTGTTTTAATTAATGAATGAAGAGAAAAAAAAATGAAACAAGGCAGCCAAGGGGGAGGGCTGCTGCACGTTGAAATGGGGAGAGGAAGAGAGAGGAATTGTTGAAATTTGACTTGAATTAAATTATGTAATTAATGTGTAATGTAACTTTTTGAAAAAGGATTAAAATATAATTAATTCTAGTCAAAATATGAGTGGATAAAGGACAATGGCAGCCATAAATAGGGTCAAAAATCTGCCATCAATTGTGGGATAATGTGTGTCACGCCCCGAAGGGTACCCTAAACGTGGCAGTCCGCCGTACACAATATTAAAGCCTAAGAATGACCACCTCAGTCATGCGAATGCTTCCATACTATGTACAAGGCGTCTAACACATAGAGGAGACACATCGGAATGATACATTTCATGTTGATATAACTCGAGTAACAATGTAAAGGAAATTCAATTCACTATTCTTCAAAATACAACTCATCAAACTTCACTTACAAATCATCAAAAGATTCTATTACATAGAACTATTACAAGGCAGATAATAAAACCTAGTTAATAACTTCAAACATTCTTATGTCTTGCCGGAATCCTGAAGTCATTCTCGACTTCAACCATCTCAGTCCCCACTTAGCATTCTTGAGATAACCTGTTCATTTAAACAACTATAGGGGTATAAGCTACACTAGCTTAGTGAGTGAAAACTTCCAGGATTACATTTATAACACGTCATACAATCAAGTGATTAGTCAGACAAGTGATATGCATCAAACTCGTGAATTCAACAAACATATGACCTGCCAGAAATCATATGTGGATGGACTTACGCCCTCCATCCCGGGTTAGCAGATTAACGAATCCTGCGGTACGACCGAGACCGTTTCAGCTTACGGACAACTATAAACTATAAAATCGTTTAAGGTACAACGATAAACCAACAAATGCTAATGCTCCATCCCCATCGTGTATGAATGAGTTCAATTTCATCTTTAGTTCCGAATAATCAATTATACCAATTCTTTTAAGTGATCAATCAATAATCGCAGACAATCAATTCTAATTCATCTATACAAGCAATAGTTAATCACTCGGCTTCGATATTCTTACATTCCATTTCTCATATCAACAACAAGCATACATAGTTCCCATTCGTCCCCATCATGCATATCCATTTTATCTTTACCAAATATCTAGTGCAACTATTATTACAATTACATACAATAAATGAAATCGGAAGTAATACTCACTCGGCCATTGGATCACCGGTCTCTTAGTACAAGTAATCCGGTGGTAGGGAATCGTCGATATCGGAGTCACCTAAAAAGGAAGAAATACTCTAATAAGTATTTCATCACTTAACTAGTCCAAGCTATCTCATACAAACTATCAAATTCGTAATTCTCGTCCTAAGCGGGAATTCCAACTTAAAACGGCCATAACTTGGTCATTTTAACTCGGAATCTCGCAAATTATATATCGATTTCTATCTACTTCGAAAGATCTATCTATTTCTAATATTATTTTTAAGTTTTGAAAACATTTAGGTCTCAGAACAGAGGGATCAGATCTGATCAGTAACGGTTTCCAATTCCGAAAAATAGTTTTGTAAATGTTTGTAATGTTTTTATTATACAAATTAGCCATACATGCAATATGAGTGATTTCCTAATATGAATGGCATGAAATGAGTTTCATGTATGCATGGTCTTGATGATTTTTGGTAAAAGAAAATTTTGGAACTCTTTATTTTGCAAGACTTCAATTATAACTACTTTTTGAAAAATCTAGTTTTCTAACTTTGGTCATTTCCATTTGTTTTGGATTTATTACTTAAGAAAATATAATTTTTTTGTTAAAATTAAGTCTTCATTATATATATTACTTATGACCTTCATTTCTTCATAAAAATTTCCATTTTACACTTGTTAAACATGTTTTCAAGTGGGGTTGATTCCAAAATCCGAATTTTACAAAAATTAGTTTTTAAGTGATTCCTTTAAATGAAAGTCATTTGATATTTAGAAAATTAGGGCTCAATCATACATAACCATTAAGGACTTCATTCTTACACAAAAATTTGCATTTTACACTTTACAAATATGTTTTCCAATATGGTTTACTCAAAAATCCGAATTTTAGAAAATCCACTTTTTGAATGATTCATTTGGGAAAAACTTGTTTAATGCATTAAATTTTAAGACTTTACTACATCTATTGTCTAAGGACTTCATTTAACACATAAAACTTGCAATTTGAGCTCAAATACTTAGTGATTACATATGCATCATCTCAAATTACGAATTTGACAATTTGATCACTAACTCAAAATTTTTCATTTTAATTCCATTACTTGGTTTACACATTACTCATGCCTAAACTTATTTTAACTTGTAAAAATCATTGCTTAATGATATCTATTACCTATATACTTCATTTTTCACATAAAACATGAGTTTTGGAGTTGATACATGGGTTCTAAAAATTGGTCTTGGTTGGGATCCGAATTTACAAAATTCATTTTTGGATATTCCTTTTGATAAAATCTATCTAAACTTATGAAAATCCATTCCTTACATATCCTATCCTAAGGGCCTTTCATTTCTTAAACAAAAACTTCATTTTTGAGTTGGAAAACATGTTTTTAAAATATGCCTTGGCCAAAATCCGAAAATGACATTTGTGTTTTGAAAATAACTTTTGAAAATCACATTAGATTCTTGTAAAAAGAAGTCTTGATGATATACATATACTAAGCCTTCATTTTCTCAAGAAAAAATTACATTTTGATACTTGGAAGGTGGTTTTCAAATGGGGGTCTTGCCAAAATACGAATTTCACAATTTTGTTTGAGTTCATAACTAAAATCTATACTTAATATGAACATAAACATAAAACAAATGCATGGTAACAAGCTATAAACATCATGGATCTAAACTTTACTTATCAAAATCTTTCATTTATGGTATTTATACCCTAAGCCCTTCATTTTAAATGAAAAATATACATTTTGAAGTTGAAAAATCACTTTTCTAAATATAGTCCCATTTTCATCCGAATTTTCAAAAATCATTTTGCTTGAAAATAAAATAGATCTTGAGTTTCCTATAACTTTCCTACCATCATCATATTATAGCAAGTTGTTCATGGTAAACAAAGATCTAATGCATCTATGAACTCAAAACTTTAGATCTAGTCTTCTAAACTAGTTTTAAATGCATGAATCACTAAGATAGACATGTGGATGCTAGATCTATGCATAAGTCATAAAGAATAACAAAAATAACAACTTAAATACAAGATCTATGGCATGAACAAAAATCAAAGCTATAAAAAGTTAGATCTACAAAATATAACAACTTTAAACAAGAAAATAATAACAATACAAGATAATAATAATGGAGAAGAGGAGTGTTTCATTCTTGGCATCATCATCCTTAGCTTTTAAGCTAATGAAATGTCATTTGATGCATGAAACACTCATTATACTTTACCTATATCACCTATGGAGGCTTAAAAAGAAGGTTTACTTAAGAAATCTTCAAGAAATATGTGTGGGAGCTCCAAAAAAAAATAGGGGCAGCAAGGTTTTTGTAAGAACAAGAGAGAAAGAAGAAAGAAAGAGAGGAAAAATAGAGAGAAAAGGTTAAGGAATGAAAGAGGAAAGATGAGTAAATGAAGGAGAGAGAGAAAAGGAGTGTATTAAATGTGTTTTAATTAATTGAAGGAGTAAAAAAAATAAACAAGGCAGATTTGGGGAGCTTTCCACGTGAAGAGAGAAGAGAGAGAGAGGAATTTGTGAAAATTTGACTTGAAATTAAATTGTGTAATAAATGGTGTGTGTAGCTTCTTTAAGAAGGAGTGGAAAATAATTATTTTAGTCAAATTAGGATTAAATAAAAGGACAATGGCAGCAAATATGGGTCAAAAATTCTGCCATGAAGTATGGAATATTGTGTAGAAAGATTGAAGTGAAAAGGAAGTGATATGTGTAAGGTGTACTTGAAGGTATGGGTTGTAAGAGTACCTTTTTAATAAAATAAAACAAAATAAAAGAAAATTAGAAAAATTATTCCAAATAATTGTAGCAGATTTTTCATAATTAAAATTAAATAATTATTTGAATTATTTTAGTAATTTAATAAATATGTTACCGGTATGATCAAAATACGCGAATATGGGCTATAAATGATATTTTTATAACCCGAAAAATTCTAAAAAATTATTTTATGAAAATAAAATATTTTTAAAATATTTTCCAATTATTAAATTAATTTATTTTATTTTTAGTATCGGATCTTAAACAGAATCTGATCCCGTAAAGACCCGAAACGAATTAAATTTTAGAAAAACAAAATTTTCTATAACATATAAAATATTTATCTAAAAATATAAGGCTTTATAAAAATAATAAAATTTTGTAATGAAATAAAAATGAATAGTGCAAAAGACGACTCAATTACCGGTAATAATGGAAATACGATAAAAAGGTTATAACTGTAACTTTTATAACCCGAAAAATTATATAACTGATATTTAGAAATCTTATGAAATTACGAGTCTAACGGTACTATTGGTATTTTTTTATATCTCGAGCCCCAGGACACGCTTTTCGAAGTCTGTATCCGAACGGGTTCGAAATAGGTCAAAAATTTACCAATCTGATATTTTTACACAAACTTATATTACTATGAGCTATTGTATATATTTAAACTACATCTCGGCCTCTAGGGTTAGGGGCACTAGATTGCCGGACTTACACTATTGTATTCCGGTTAGGGTTTCCGGGTGATTTTTCGGTTTAGACCTTTGCCAATTTGGAAACTGATATTTATGTTCATACAGCATATTTAATTTGAGAAGTTTATTTTAAATTTTACTTTTCGTAAGTATTTATTATCTTTTAACGTTTTCGGAATTTTTGAATTGGGTTTCATTTTCGAAAGTTAATCGTTATTTACTTTTTTAATAATTTGTTTTTGGGCTTTATATTACCCGTTTTTATAAGTCGGAGTTAAATATGAAATTTTTCGTACGTAGTGGTTTTGAATTTGAAGACCACTGAGTTCTTATTTTATTTTCGAGGATTTTCATTTTCTCATGATTAAGAAATTTTTGGATTCATTCATGGTTTAGGACTTGTCAAAATTCGGTTTTAATTTGGAGTGATTTTTAGGGTTTATTTTTTGAAGTTCATCTTAAAATTATTTACTGAAATTTTTCCGGGGCTTACAATGTGTAGAAGGATTGAAGTGAAAATGAAGTGATATGTGTAAGGTATACTTGAAGGTATGAGTTGTAAAAGTACTTTATTAATAAAATAAAATAAAATTGGAAAATTTATTTCAAATAATTGTAGCAGATTTTTATAATAAAAATTAAATAATTATTTGAATTATTTTAGTATTTTAACAAATATGTTACCGGTACGGTCAAAATACGCGAATATGGGCTATAAATAATATTTTTATAACCCGAAAAATTCTAAAAAATTATTTTATGGGAATAAAAATTTTTTAAAATTTTTTCAATTATTAAATTAATTTATTTTATTTTTAGTACGGGTCTTAAAACGAATCTGATCCCGTAAAAGCTCGAACTAACTGATTTTTAGAAAAAACAAAATTTTCTATTATATAAATTATTTATCTAAAAATATAAGGCTTTATAAGAATAATAAAATTTTGTAATGAAATATATGAATAGTGCCAAAGACTAATCAATTACTAGTAAAAATGAAAATACGATTAAAAGGTTATAACTGTAACTTTTATAACCCAAAAATTATATAACTGATATATTTAGAAATCTTATGAAATTATGAGTCTAACGGTACTATTGGTATATTTTTTATATCTCGAGCCTCGGGACACGCTTTTCGAAGTCTGTATCCGAACGGGTTCGAAATAGGTCAAAATTTTACCAATCTGATATTTTTAAACAAACTTATATTACTATGAGCTATTCTATATATTTAAACTACATCTCGGCCTCTAGGTTTAGGGGCGCTAGATTGCCGGACTTAAGCTATTGTATTCCGCTTAGGGTTTCCGGGTGATTTTCCGATTTAGACCTTTGTCAATTTGGAAACTGATATTTATGTTTATACAACATATTTAATTTGAGAAAATTATTTTAAATTTTATTATTATATATATATTTTTGTATTTAATATCTTTTAACGTTTTCGGAATTTTTGAATTGAGTTTCATTTCCAAAAGTTAATCGTTATTTACTTTTTAATAATTCGTTTTTGGGATCTATATTAGCCGATTTTATAAATCGGAGTCACGTATGGAATTTTTCGTACGTAGTGGTTTTGGAATTGTAGTATGTTGAGTTCTTACTTCGTTTTTAAGAATTCTTATTTTTCCCAAGACTCGAGAATTTTTTTTTTTTTTTAATTCATTCGTGATTTAAGACCAGTTGAAATTCGGTTTTAATTTTGGAGTGATTTTTAGGGTTTATTTTTTAAGTTCATCTTGAAATTATTTACTGAAATTTCTCGGGGCTTACATCATTTCTAACAAAACCTTTTCTTTTTCAATCTTCTTGCCTTCTATACATGGAGATCTACTATCTAACACATCTATACATATGCAAGACTACATTTTTATGATCATCAATGCATGGAAATCAAAATAACTATATGAACATACATGTAGATGAAGATGTGGATGTCTAAACATTAGATCTACTAAATATAATGCATGAATCATAAACTTCATGGCATGAACATCAATATATATGCAAGATCTCTACTTTACATGCATGAACAAGAGGATATCTTAGCAAAAACTCATTTAAACACTAGATCCATGTCTTGTGATGGCTTGATATTCTTGGTCAAGTGTTTTCATGTCCCTAGCATATGCTCATTGGAATTAAATGAAAAAAACACAAGAAATAGCTTTGCCATTACAAGATTTAAGAAGAACAAAGCCTAAAATCAACATACCAATGGAGTTTTGGAGTAGAAAGAAGAGGATTTGAGCTTGTGTGTATAAGGGGGGGGGGCGGGGGGCGGGGGGGGGGGGGGGGGGGGGGGGGGGGAGGGGGGGGGAAGGGGGGGGTGCGGGGTGCTCACGGCATCAAAGGGGGAGAGGAAGAGAGGTTTTTGCTTTAGTCAAATTTGGAACAAATGAAAAAAAGGGGAGAGAGAGAAAAATGTGTTTATATATGAATAGATTAGGGTTTGTAATTGAATAAAAATATCAAAAACAAACAAAAGAGAGGGGGAAAAGGGGAGGGGGCACGGCCAAGAGAGAATGGGAGAGAGAGAGGATTTGAATTTTTAACAAATTTGTATTTTATGAAATTAAAATGTAATAAATGTAATAATTATTTAAGAGACAAAAATCCTTAAGAAAGAAAATTGAAATGAGTAGTTGTAAGGATATAAGAATAGGGTATGGGTGGTGTGTAGTATAGGTTGTACTTATGAATAGTAGACAAGACATCTACTTTACCAGTTGTAACGAAAACCCGGGAAAAGGCTATAACTGTAATTTTTATAACTCGGAAAATTATAAAATTGATATTTTTGGAATCCCTATAAAATTACGGTTCTAATGAATATTCCGGAACATTTTTTTGAGTTCGTGGTCCCGGGGCACACTTTTCCGTAATTGAGCTCGGGAAGGCCCGGAATTGAAAAATTCCCGAATTTAAAACTTTTAAAGGTCTAAAATATACTTTAGAATAATAATTCATATTCATTTACTTTATAAAACTTCTTTTATTATGAAACCAAAGGAAAGTCGGATTTAGGGTTCTAAGCTCCTCTCACTAGACTTAAACTGAACCGGGTTAGGGTTTCGCTTTTCAACTCCCAGGGTTTTCAATACTGAGATTACCGGGGTTTACAACCTCCCCACCTTAAATAAAGTTTTGTCCACGAAACAGAACTGACGTACCTTGTTCTTCAAATAACTCGGGGTACTTCCTCCGGATCTCATCTTCAGCTTCCCAGGTTGCTTCCTCAAAGGCATGATTCCTCCATAACACTTTAACGTAGTGAATGTCTTTGTTCCGTAGCCTTTGGGTTTTCTTATCCAATATCCTCACTGGGTGTTCTTCATATGTCAGGTTTTCTTTCAGCTGAATCGGTTCCAATTCTAGAATCCTTTCCGGGTCGGCAACGTACTTTCTCAATACTAACACATGGAATACGTTGTGGATCTTGGATAAATTTGGTGGCAATGCTAGTCGATACGCCAAATCTCCGACTCTTTCCAAGATTTCAAAAGGTCTAATGTATGTCGGGCTTAACTTTCCTTGTGTAAGCATCCTTTTAATACTTTTAATCGGGTTTATTTTTAGGTACACATGATCACCCATCTTGAATTCAAGTTCCTTCTTTTCAGGTTTGCCCAACTCTTCTGTCTGTCTTGAGCCTCTTTCATTTTCCACTGGATTACCCTTACTTTATCGGCGGCTTCTTGTACCAATTCCGGCCCAATAGATATCTTTTCCACTTCATCCCAAAACAAAGGGGATCTACAGCGCTGTCCATACAGAGCTTCATAAGGCAGCATCTGAATAGTTGAGTGATAGCTGTTATTGTAAGCAAACTTAATTAGATGTACATGACTATCCCAACTCCCTTTGAATTCTAAGGCACACGCTCTCAACATGTCTTCCAGGGTTTGGATGGTCCATTCAGACTGTCCATCGGTCTGAGGGTGATAAGCCGTACTAAAATACAACTTAGTGCCCAAACCCTTTTGCAGGCTTGTCCAAAACTTGGACACAAATCTCGGGTCTCTATCTGAAATAATCCCTGCAGGTATACCATGTAACCTTACAATCTCTTTGATGTAAATCTTGGCTAACCTTTCCATTGAATAGGTCATATTTATAGGCAAGAAGTGTGCCGACTTGGTTAACCGATCCACTATTACCCATACCGCATCACAACCAGAAGGAGTCTTGGGAAAGCCATACATAAAATCCATAGATATCTGATCCCACTTCCACTCAGGAATGGGTAAAGGCTTCAATAATCCACCTGGTCTTTGGTGTTCTACCTTTACCTGTTGGCAAATCGGGCATTTCATTACATAATCCGCCACATCTCGCTTCATGCCGTTCCACCAATAGCGGCTTTTCAGATCTTGGTACATTTTGGTACCTCCCGGATGCATGGTATATCCGGAGTTGTGAGCTTCACTCATTATTTTCTTCTTCAACTCCTCGTCCTCTGGTACACACAACCTTCCTTTCATTCGGATCACATCTTCATCATCTATTACAAAATCAAGATACTTCCCTACTTGGGTTTCCCTTTTGATCTTTTGTATCACTTCGTCATATCTTTGAGCTTCTTTGATCCTTTCTATTAGGGTCGGTTCCAGTGCCAGATTGGCTATCTCAAGCTCAGCGCTTTGGCCTATGAACTCAATCTTTAACTTCTCAAACTCCTTAACCAAATCTCTTTAACTTGTGATCAAGGCAGCTACCTCCCCATAATTCTTCCGACTTAAGGCATCTGCGACGGCATTAACCTTCCCGGGACAGTAATTTATTCCCAGGTCATAATCTTTTATTAATTCTAGCCATCTCCTTTGTCGCATATTTAGTTCCTTTTGTGTGAACAAATATTTAAGACTTTTATGATCCGTGTATATCTCACACCTCTGTCCATATAAATAATGTCTCCATAGCTTCAAAGCGAAGACAACTGCAACCAATTCCAAATCATGTGTAGGGTAGTAGTTTTGCTCATGGGGTCGCAATTGCCGAGAAGCATATGCAATAACTTTCCCTTCCTGCAACAACACACACCCAAGGCCATTCCTTGAGGCGTCGCTATGTACCGTGTAGGACTTTTTCTGGGTTTGGTAAAACCAAGATCGGTGCCGATACCAATTATCGTTTCAGTTCCTGGAAGCTCTGCTCCCTCTTGTCCGTCCAAACAAATTTCTCGTTCTTTTGAGTCAATTGAGTCAGTGGCTTGGCTATCTTAGAGAAATCCTTCACAAACTTGCGATAATAGCCAGCTAATCCCAAGAAACTTCTTACTTCAATAACCGTTTGCGGCGGTTTCCATTCTACTACTGCCTTGATCTTCTCCGGTTCTACTGATATCCCCTCACCAGTTACCACATGCCCAAGGAAGGATATTTTGTCCAACCAAAAATCACATTTGGACAATTTGGCATATAGCTTGCTGTCGCTTAAGGTTTGTAACGCCAAACGAAGGTGTTCCTCGTGTTGCTCCTTGGTCTTCGAATATATGAGGATATCGTCTATGAAGACTATCACGCACTTATTTAAAAGTGGCTTATAAACTCTATTCATAAGGTCCATAAATGCAGCTGGGGCATTGGTCAGCCCGAACGACATCACTAGGAACTCGTAGTGTCCATAACGAGTACTGAAAGCCGTCTTTGGTACATCCTCAGGCTTTATCCTCAATTGATGGTATCCTGAATGCAAATCAATGCGTGAAAACACACAAGCTCCTTGCAGTTGATCGAACAAATCATCAATTCTTGGCAGAGGATATCGATTCTTGATAGTCACCTTATTCAACTCACGATAATCGATACACAATCTCATCGATCCGTCCTTCTTCTTTACAAACAAAACAGGTGCGCCCCATGGCGACACATTTGGTCTTATGAATTTTTGATCCAGAAGTTCCTGTAATTGTGCCTTTAGCTCTTTCAACTCAGCCGGTGCCATCCGTTATGGTGCTTTGGATATCGGTTTGGTGTTTGGAGCTAAAACAATCTCAAAATCAATTTCTCTTTTTAGTGGTAATCCTGGCAAAATTTCTGGAAACACATCTAAATATTCATTTACCACTGGTATATCCCTTTCTTCACAGGTTTCCTCTTCATCCAAGATACCTTCAATCGGTATTATCTCTTTATCCTCCATCATCAACTCAAACGAGTTTAACCCGAACCTTCTCGGGACTAGGGTTTCTCCCACAAATTCTACTTTTTCCCTAATTTGATCATAGAAACTCACTGTCTTCTTTTGACAATCCACTATTGCTTTTACATTGCTTAGCCAACTTATCCCGAGGATAACTTCGTATTTATTCATCTTCAACATTATTAAATCGCTTTTGGAGTGGTGTCCATGAACCTCCAACGGACAATCCTTTATCAATTCTCGGGTTGACACAACGCTCCCAGTAGGTGTCTTAATCCTCAAACTAGCAGTAGTTGTGGCTATAGGTAATTCAAGTTGATTAGCCAAACTAGTGGTGATGAACGAATGTGTCACTCCCGTGTCAAATAAAACATATGCCTCCGTGCTATTCACCCGAATGTGTCCTGAGGTCAACAACATCCATCACTCATCAATCCTACAGCACTCTCAAAGCTACCTACCTAGGGTTCTTACTTCCAGCTTTCCCATAACATATATAATTTCATCCAAACAACAATTCAAATAAATAAATCGAAATTTAACTTGAGAAGGTTTCTGTTACTAACCTGTCACCAGGCCGCCATCAGCACCCTCGCTTTGATCTAAAGCTGCCAATTCCACTTCCTCCTCCTCATCTTCCTTTACCATCCACTGGCCTTCGAAGTTATATAACCTCATCCCATGCATTGCTAATGCTGCACGGCTCCCACCTTTATTTCCCGACCTCATGGGGTTAGTATTGCTCGAAGTCCCAAAGGGTCAAGCGGCTACACTTTTCCGTTGGGAACATTCAGATGCTAAGTGTCCCTTCTCCTTGCAAATAAAGCAAGTCACGGCTAGCTTCTTCGGGCATGTATAAACCATATGGCCAGCATCGCCACAGAAATAACATTTGTTTTTCAACAACTGGCATTGCCTAGGAGCATGCCCCCCCTTACATTTCCAACAGGAGACATTGGCCTTAGCCTGAGTCGGCTTGCTACTAGAGTCATCTTTAAACCCATTGTATGGTCTGTACCTTTTTCCCTTGAATCCTGAACTCGAAGCATCGAACGGCCTTTTTCCAAATACCCTCTTGTCAGGTTCTTGGTATTTCCTTTTTCTGGCCCCCTCAATCACTCAGGCCTTCTCTACCACCTTAGGGTATGTCCTTACCCCAAACTCTTCCAATTTGATCCGCAACTCCTTCTCTAAGCCACCCAAAAATACTTGCTACTTCAGCTCTTCACTATCCCTGAAAGACTCAGGTGCATATTGCAACAGGTGGACGAACTCAGTCTCATATTGCTCCACAGTTCTTCCTTTTTGTTTCACTTGGAGAAAGTCAGCACTATACTTTACCCTCAAGCTGGATGGAAATTAATTATCTAGAAATTCCCGGCGAAAGGATTCCCATGTAACTGGGGAAGGCAAGCTTCTCCTCTTAGAGTCCCACCAAACCCTCGCATTATACCTCAACATATATGTTCCATATTCCACTTGTAAGTAAGGTGGAATTTCATATGCAGCAAAAGATTGCTCAATTTGAGATAACCAGTCCTCGGCTTCATCTGGCTTACCGAACGTTTCATCAAAATACCGGTTACTCTTGATGAAATCCGGTAAGGAGCTTCGATGGGGTCTTCTGTATGGCGGGGGTGGCGGCAAAGGCACATTATAGGAATGCTCCTCTTGTGGAGCAGGGGCTTCGGCAGTCACTTCCCTGTGATCTGCGGGTGGTGGATGTGGAGCAGAATCCCGGACACTTTGTCCTTGGTGTGGGTTCTGAACCGGGTTTTGATTCTGGATGAATGTATTCAGAAGATTGGCTAATTGTCCAATCGCGTTTAACACATCACCCTGTTGATTCTGAGGCGCAACTCCCTGAGGATTAGGTGGAGGCGCGGCCGATTGGTTGGCTTCGTTCGAGATAGACCCTTGCTCCCGATTCCAAATCCGTCGGTTTCGTCTGTTTATACATTGTTTAATAAATTTTAGTATTCTTAGGAGGTTTTAGATTTTGAAGGAACTTAATTTGTTAACAATATTCAAAATTTGCAAAAATTTGGAAACCAACTTAAAAAGAAATGGAATTTCATAATTTCATATAATCACAAGGAGAACAAAAGAACTTGATAAACCAAATTTATTCATATTTTGTGAATGCCAAAATGAACCTTTATTGATCATTTTTATTAAAAATTTGGCACTTCAAAACATTAATGTATGCTTTCAGGTCTTTAAAGGAAATATTTTTCAAGGAAAGCAAAGACGGGTCAAAAAAATGCAAATTTTGGATTAAGAAGAACTCAAAATGACAAGATCAAGCTATGTTTTTCAACCATTGCAAGGAGGAAGCAAAATTAAAGAATGAAAATCAAGCTTTTGAAAGACATTTGCAAGACATGACCTGTCTCTCACCATGTCAACCTGGAAATTGAACTTTGCAAAGGACATTTGTGAGACATGACCTGTCACTCGCCCTGTCGATTTAATAAAAAGTCATTCAATGAGAAAACGACTTTTTAACTACAGTAACCTCCATTTTAAGACAAAAACGTTTATTTCGGTTATGGAAGGAGCGTTACTTGAAGGGCCAAAAGACTCATAACCTCCAAAACCTTTCATCTCTCCTCATCAAGAGCAATTAATTCCATTCAATTGAAGATGGTTATAAAAAGGAGATGGTGGAAGAGAAAGAGAGACAAGATTTTGATAACGAGAGTTTTCAAAGAGAAGGAAGTTCTGGAGATTCCAATAACAAATCAAGATCATCAAGGATTGAAGATCCGACACTTTTGAGCTATAATCTTTTCGGGTAGTATCATGAGTTCGAATTTCTATTGAATTTCATGTATTACTATTAATTACTATGAAGGAGTAGTTTTTCAGATCTGGGTTTTGTCGAATTTCATATTTATCATGTGTTGAGACTTTGTTCTTAATGAATTATTGAAGTTCTTTTGTTCAATTGCATGTTTGTTAACCGTTCTTAAGTTTGTATGTCCGGAAATACAGATTTATGCATGAATTTCATTAAGTTAATTGAAAGATTACTTTTATGAATTGATCTATGCAATTGAAGAGATTTGTTTGTAATTCTAGACATAGAATAGCAAGAATCTTCTATTTTAAGAGTTCATGTTATTAATGCAAATTTAGGTTGCTATTGATTGAGGAGACATCCTAATCGATTAATCTAGGTTTAGATAAATTGTTAGATTCGAAAGAATTGATAATTTGCTCAAGGAACTCTATAGCTTAAGAACTAATCTAAATTATCTAATAAAGATTGTCAATGATTCACATGATAAATTGAAAGTAAGACAAAACCTGGATTATTAGACCTTAATTGAATCTTGTTTGGTTATTGGAATTGTGTTAATAGTGTTTTAAAGAAAATTAGATAAGTAGTAAAATCATCAAAATTGTTCAGTTAGATAGTAGAATACGATTTAGTACTAGTATTTGCCTATTCCCTGAGGACGATCCCGATTTTTAAAAGCTATACTATATTCACGATAGGTACACTGCCTATTACCTTTATAGCAATTTAAGAACGGGCCTTTATAAATTGAAAACTACGCTTGAAGGTAATCATCAAGTTTTTGGCGCCGTTGCCGGGGAATTTGAGTATTAGGAAAAGTTTATTTCTGCTAATCTAACTTAAAAAAAAAAAAAAAAAAAAAAAATCTAATCTCTGATATTTTGTAGTGCATGCCAAGAAGTTCCTCTTCAAGACTTCTAGATTTTGATCCGGAGATAGACAGAACATTCCACAGAAGGTTAAGGAGTAACACAAGAGAAGTTGCTAGCGAATTGATAGATCCACTCATGGCTGATAACAATGAAGAAGTTCCCAAAACCAACTTGGATTATGCTAGACCTACTCTGGATGGTACTGGCCAACTGTGGTGAAACCGCCCATTGCGGCAAACAACTTTGAAATCAAAAGTGTGGTGATTCAGATGCTGCAACAATACTGTCAATTTGACGGTCTACCTGATGAAGATCCACATGCTCATATTCAGACATTTTTGGAAATTTGTGAGACATTCAAAAACAATGGGGTAACAGATGATGCAGTGAGGCTCCGTCTATTTCCTTTCTCATTGAGAGGAAGAGCCAAACAATGGTTATCCTCATTGGGTCCGGGAGCCATAACAACATGGAACAATATGGTGGAACAATTTCTTGACAACTATTTTCCACCATCCAAAACCGCTAAATTGAGAAATGACATCTCGTCATTCAATCAACAGGATTCTGAGACTTTATATGATGCATGGCAGAGATGGAAGGATTTACTAAGGAAATGTCCTCATCACCAGGTACCAAATTGGATGCAAGTTCAGACCTTTTACAATGGTCTGAATACAACAACTCGCAATTAGTTGATGCTGCAGCTGGTGGAACTTTGAATTCCAAGACCCCCGAAGATTCACTAAAGCTCTTTGAGGACATGGCAAAGAACAATTACCAATGGGGTAACAACAAGGGGAAGCAAAAGTTTCAGGAATGCATGAAATCGATATGATGACTACTATACTTGCTAAAATGGATGCTTTGAGTAAACAGGTAATGGAAGCAAAGAACTCACAAGCAATTCCGGTACAATCTGGAAATTTTGTTGCTGAAAATTACCTTCTTGACGCTCCGGAGCAAGTGGATTATGTGGGAAACCAAGGAAGATATCAAAATAATCCATATAGTCAAACATACAACCAAGGGTGAGAAATCATCCAAACTTTTCATATGCCAACAACCAAAATGTGCAAAGGCAGAATTTTTCAAATTTTCCACCCGGATTTCAAAAGCCACAGCTTCCGCCTCCACAACAGCTTCCACAATTACCACCACCACCTCCACAAGAAAAGAAACCTAGCTTGGAAGAATTGATGACCAAATTTATCCATACCTCAGAAGCTCGCTATCGGAACCAAGAAGCCTCTATTCATACCCTGGAAAATCAAATTGGACAGCTGGCCAAGATGCTATCTGAGAGGCAACCTGGGTCACTTCCTAGCAATACTGAGGAGAATCCAAGGGAACAGGCAAAAGCAATCACTTTAAGGAGTGGAAAAGAAGTGGAATCAAGGAAAAGGAAGGAACCGGAAGGAGAAAAAATTTCAAATCCTGATGAAAAGAAGTTTTCAAAAGAACAACCCTCTGAAGTAAGAGTCTATACTCCTCCTATTCCTTATCCTGCTCGTCTTCATCAAGATCGTGACAAGGAACAGTTCGGGAAGTTCTTGGAACTATTCAAGCAACTTCACATCAACATACCATTGGTGGAGGCACTTTCTCAAATGCCAAAATATGCCAAATTCCTTAAGGAATTATTATCCAACAAGAGGAAGCTTGAGGATGTGTCTACTGCTGTAGTTGGAGCGGAATGTTCAGCAATAATCCAAAACAAACTGCCAGCAAATTGAAAGATCCGGGAAGTTTCACAATCCCGTGTGTCATTGGAGAACTTTCTGTTGAGAAAGCTCTAGCGGATTTAGGGGCAAGCATCAATTTAATGCCTTATTCATTCTTTAGAAAGCTGGGTTTAGGTGAGCCTCGTTCTACAAGAATTAGTTTGCAATTAGCCGATAGATCGGTTAAATTACCCAAAGGAATTATTGAAGATTTATTGGTAAAAGTTGGGAATTTTATATTCCCGGTTGACTTTGTGATTCTTGAAATGGATGAGGATGGGGAAGTGCCTTTAATTTTGGGACGACCTTTCCTAGCTACCGCTAGAGCTGTCATAGATGTTGGAGATGGAAGGTTGACACTCCGGGTTGGTGATGAAGAGCTTATAGTACAAATTCCAACAGTGATGAAAAAGCCATGGTATGTGATGATTCTTGTTTTAGCATTGATGTTATTGATGCTTCTGTGGTGGATAATGTGCAGCATATATTATGCAAAGATGTTCTGGAGTTAAGTTTGATTTGTGAAAAAGAAGAAATGAACCCTGATGTGCAAGATGTGATAGCCAATTGGAGAAGCATGAGGAGTTGATAAAGAAACAAGGGTTCGAGGAATTATCACTAGAAGATGAGAAGAAATTGAAGCCCTCCATTATAGAACCACCGGTTTTGGAAATGAAGCAACTTCCTGAGTATTTGGAGTACGCTTTTCTGGAAGAAAATTCAAAACTACCGGTGATCATATCCTCAGAGTTAAACAGTGAACAAAAAGAGCAATTATTGACAGTTCTTAAGGAGCATAAGCAAGCAATTGCATGGAAGATATCCGACATTAAAGGTATAAACCCTTCTTTTTGCACTCATAAAATTTTGATGGAAGAAGGATTCAAACCAGTTGTTCAACCCCAGAGAAGGTTGAATCCAAATATGAAAGAAGTGGTAAAGAAAGAAGTAATTAAACTTCTGGATGCCGGATTGATTTACCCAATTTCTGACAGTTCTTGGGTAAGTCCAGTACAAGTGGTGCCTAAGAAAGGAGGGATGACTGTGGTCCCAAATGAAAGAAATGAGCTGATCCCGATGAGGACAGTCACGGGTTGGCGAGTATGCATTGATTATAGACGGCTTAATGAAGCTACTCGCAAGGACCATTTCCCTTTACCTTTCATTGATCAAATGTTAGAAAGGCTTGCAGGTCATATGTTTTATTGCTATTTGGATGGTATGTCTGGTTACTTCCAAATACCAATTGCTCCGGAGGATCAAGAAAAGACTACGTTTACTTGTCCCTATGGCACTTATGCCTATAGGAGAATGCCTTTTGGGCTTTGTAATGCACCAGCCACATTTCAAAGGTGCATGTTGGCTATTTTTGAAGATTTGGTGGAAAACATTATGGAAGTATTTATGGATGATTTTTCCGTTTTTGGAGATTCATTCAGCAATTGTCTTGAAAATTTGAAGAAAGTATTGATCCGCTGTGAACAAACTAATCTTGTGCTTAATTGGGAGAAATGTCACTTCATGTGCAAGGAAGGCATAGTTCTCGGTCATAAAGTATCTCATAAGGGAATTGAAGTTGATCAAGCCAAGGTTGAGATTATTTCCAATCTTCCTCCTCCAACATCAGTCAAGGCAATTCGTAGTTTTCTCGGTCATGCAGGCTTCTATAGGAGGTTCATAAAAGATTTTTCCAAGATAGCCCGACCTCTCACAAGACTCTTGGAAAAGGATGTACAGTTTGAGTTCAGTCAAGATTGTCTTGAAGCATTCGACCTCCTCAAAAAGCATCTGATTAGTGCACCAATCATGATCGCTCCGGATTGGAATTTACCATTTGAACTTATGTGTGACGCAAGTGATTATGCTGTTGGGGCAGTCTTGGGACAAAGAAAAGAAAAGCATTTTCAACCTATCTACTATGCTAGTAGGACTCTAAACAGTGCCCAAGAAAACTACACCACCACGGAAAAGGAGTTGTGGCTGTGGTGTTTGCCTTTGACAAGTTCCGACCATATTTGATTCTATCAAAGGTAATAGTTTATACTGACCATTCTGCTCTTAAATACCTTTTGTCAAAAATAGATGCAAAGCCACGCCTCATCCGGTGGATTCTCCTTCTACAAGAATTTGATTTGGAAATCCGAGACAAAAAGGGGGCAGAAAATCTTGCAGCTGATCATTTGTCCGATTGGAAAACCCTTGTTTGGAGGAATTAAAGGAGGAAGAGATTAATGATGAATTTCCGGAAGAACGGTTGTTTACAATAAGAAAGGTAGAAATTCTGATACTCCTTGGTTTGCAAATTTTGCAAATTATCTTGTTGCTAAAATCCTCCCCCGAGATATGACTTCCCATGAAAAGAAGAAATTCTTTTCTGAGTTGAAGTATTATTTTTGGGAGGAACCGTTTCTTTTCCGTGTTTGTGCAGATCAATTGATTCGACGCTGTGTATCTCATGCGGAAGGTTGGGAAATTTTGCAAGCATGCCATTCTGGTCCTACGGGAGGTCATTACAATGCAAATAGGACGGCCCAGAAAGTTCTAGAATCTGGATTCTATTGGCCGACTATTTTTAAAGACGCCCATAAGGTTGTTAATTTGTGTGATAGATGCCAAAGAACCGGGAATATTTCCCGACGTGATGAGATGCCTCAGAATTATGTCTTAGAATGTGAGGTTTTTGATCTGTGGGGTATCGACTTCATGGGACCGTTTCCAAATTCTTTTGGAAACAAGTATATCTTGGTCGCAGTGGACTATGTTTCAAAGTGGGTAGAAGCCCAAGCACTGCCTACCAATGATGCCCGAGTAGTTACCAAGTTCTTAAAAAAGTTGTTCTCAAGGTTTGGAGCCCCTAGAGCTATCATAAGTGATAGGGGGACGCATTTCTGCAACTATCAACTTGAGAAAGTGTTAAAACGATATGGGGTAACTCATAGGATTGCAACACCATATCATCCTCAAACCAGCGGGCAAGTCGAGGTTTCAAATCGCGATTTGAAAAGAATTTTGGAAAAGTCAGTGGAGCATCATAGGAAGGATTGGGCAAACAAGCTAGATGATGCGTTATGGGCATATAGGACAGCATATAAGACTCCTTTGGGAACCACACCATATCGGCTTGTATATGGTAAAGCTTGCCATCTGCCGGTGGAGATTGAGCATAAAGCTTATTGGGCGATAAAGCAAGTCAATTTTGACTTGAATTCCATTGGAATGAGACGAAGGCTTCAACTGAATGAATTGGACGAATGGAGAATGATCGCCTATGAGAACATGCGGATCTACAAGGAAAGAACTAAGCGATATCATGATAAGCGGATTCGTCATCCAAAGCATTTTAAAGAAGGAGACCAGGTGCTGTTGTTTAATTCTCGTTTAAAACTTTTTCCTGGAAAGTTAAAATCAAGATGGTCTGGTCCTTTCTTAGTCAAGAAAATTTTTCCACACGGTGCTGTTGAGTTAGAACATCCTGAGAGTGGAATTTTCAAGGTAAATGGGCAAAGATTGAAGCTCTATCAAGGAGTTGATTTTGAGCAAGAAGGTCGTGAGGAGTTTCGGCTCCATTCACCAAATCCTTGATTGAATCATAGCAAGACGTCGAGCTAACGACTATAACCAAAAGCGCTTCTTGGGAGGCAACCCATGACTAATTCTTTTATTTATTTTCTTTTGTTTAATTTCTTTTATTTTTGAACTCATGATTTTATTATTTTTCTAACAGATTAGGATGCTTGGGCAATAATTTTAAGGAAAAGATGGATATTGGAGAGGAAACAAGGTACAAAAAGACTAGAAAATTTGCTGTCAAAACGACATTTTTGAGACATGGCTTGTCAAAAGTTGTGTCACTTACTGATCCTAACTGTTTGTTGAAGTTTTAGAATGACATTTGCTAGACACGGCTTGTCTTTTAGCCGTGTAAACTACTGACCATTTCTTTGCAGAACGACATTCGCGACATGGCCTGTCGTTTGGCCGTGTAACAAGCTGTGGAAAATTTTCCAGGACGACATTCGCGCGACATGGCCTGTCGTTTGGCCGTGTAACAAGCTGTGGAAAATTTTCCAGACGACATTCGCGACATGGCCTGTCGTTTGGCCGTGTAACAAGCTGTGGAAAATTGCATGGACGACATTTGTTAGACACGGCCTGTCTTTTGGCCGTGTAACTTACTGCCCCATTCCATTAAAAGACGCATGCTTTCATTTCTTTCCTTCATTTATTTCATTTGTGCGTTTGGAATACAAAGAGACTTGCTTTGCAAAGATAAAATCCTCTCATTCTATCTTCTTATTTCACGCAAAAAGTTCAAGCAAAAATCAAGGGAAATCCAAGTAAGTTTTTCATCATCTCTCATCTTTGAGTATCTACATATTCATTACTCCATTAAAGGTATTGATTTGGGATTTTAGGCTTTTTGATTGCATGTCACCCTAAATTAATTTGTTCTTGATGAAGAATGAAATCTTAGTCATGCATGATTGATGGGTTTTTGAGCATTAATGGTTGTCATGCGTGATCCATTGTTGATGGGTTGTTGGGTTGTCCTAAGGTTAGTAGATGTATGCGTGATCCATGGATTGTAAGATTGTTGGTTTAGATGATGCATGCATGAATCCTTAGATCTAGGAATGGGTTGTTTAAATGAATGAAGGTATGATTCATGGTTGAATGGGTGATGGGTTGATGATTTGCGTGATCCATTGTCAAATGGTTGTTGGGTTGTTCATGATTTTCGTAATCCATGTTGAATGGGGTTTGGTTTGTTGCAAGATACCTTAGTTTACTCATGATGAGTTGGTCGGATTATTGTGTTTAGAAGACAATTAGGATTTCATCCATGAGATTTAGGGAAGAAGATGAAGTGAAAAAAAAAAAAAAAAAAAAAAAGAAGAGTATTTTGATAGAAGCATTACCATTAGTTTAATTATGGATTATACAAGGGAGACGATTTGTGTTATAGCCGTATTTTTATTGTGCTTAATTCTTTCAATTTGCTTATTATTTCAGGATGAGGCAAAAACAAACAGCAAGAAAGAACACATCCTCCCTCGCCCAGTCTTTTGGCCGAGCCCCGGATCCCCCGAGACCAACCCAACCAATGTCCAGAATTGAGCAGGACCGTTACAATGTGCTTTTGGGAAGACAATTGGCTGGTAATATGCTATTCAACTGGAAGGGATTAGCAAGTTTAAAAAGGCGGATGAGATTCGTTCTTTGATCAGCCACAACGAATGGGATAAATGGTTTGAAGTCAATGAAAAAGTGTATCGGCAGATCACACTTGAATTCCTCTCCACATTCCGGATTGAAAGTCAAGCAAAGCATTCGGGAATAAATAATATCATCACTTTCAGAATCAATGGTCAAGAACACACTGCGACTATTCGGCAAATCTGTGAAGCTATGGGATTTTATTCAGCTGACTTTCTAGCAACTGAGGAATTTGTACACCTTCCTGTGGATTGGCCACCAGGGCTATTTAACTACTTGTATTGGGGAAAGATCAGTCCTGCTACTCCCTATAAGGCAAAGGAAGCCAAGGCCACAACACTGAGGGATGTTAATCATAGGATCATACATTGGGTAATCACTCATTCAGTCAACGGTAAAGGACACAGTACTGGAGTGGTGGGGACATATGAACTCTTATACTTACATAGTATAATTGAGAAAGTTCCACTGAATTTGGGAGTAATGCTTGCTTTCTTCTTCCATCGGCAAGCAAAGACTAACAAGGCTAAGGGCACCATTTACTGTGGAGCCTATATTACTCGCTTGTTGAAGGGATTACAGATTTTTCCTGCTGAAGAACCCAAAGATTCTGTTGCTACTTCTCATATTATTACACCTTCCACTCTTGGGAAGTGGTTTGGGAAACAAGGACCTTCTACATCTAGGTCATCTCCTTCAACCCAGTCACCTTATGATGTGCTTACAAAGAAAGTGGAGAAGAACCGCCACATTCTACAAAAGATGAAATCTTGTTCAAGGCTCTCATCCGCACCACCAAGCGTCAGACCCGACATCAAGAAGCTATATATTCTTGTCTGAAAGGGATAGCAGCTCATAACAATGTGGAATTCTCTCCACCACAGGCTGGACCATCAGAGACTATTCCCTCCTCACCCGATGATGTTCAGGTAGAATCTTTTCATACTTTGTTACAGGATAGCGATGATGAGGAGGTAGATGCTCAGATTCGTGCTTCAGAGGAAAATATTACTGAAGAAGCATCTGAAGAAGAAGTCGATGAAGATGAGGAAGATGATGAAGAATCTGAAGAAGAAGGAAGAAGAAGAACCCACCATAACACCTACACCACCAAAGAAGAAAAAACAGAAAAAGATAGTGGATGAGGATGAAGATGATCCTGATTATCAAGGAGATTGATTCCTTGATATCTTACTGTTTTGATGATTGCTGATAATATATTGGATAACTGTATCTATGAGAACCCAATCTTGGGTTAGACTCTATAGGACTTACAAGTAGAATCATGAGTGCTGACATTTGTTTCTTTATTTGTTTTTTATCTTTTGTCTATGCTTTTGTTTTGCAGCCCAGATGAACTCTGACCTGACTTGTTGTCACTACTACTACTCTTTTTGTTGAACTCTTGCAAGCTGCAAATTTGTCCTTAAACAGGGAAGTCTCATCCTTCTTTTACCATTCCTCACTATATTATATATGTTTTGACATTGGGGACAATGTCCAATTTAAGTGTGGGGGAATTTAGGGATATTCTAGGGATATTATTGATAAAATTTGGTTTTCTGTGCTTGCTGTAAATGTGAAAAACCCCACTTTACACTTTGCTATTATACTTGAAAATATACTCAGAAAAATGTTTAGAAATAGCATTCATAAAAAAAAAAAAAAAAAAAAAAAAAACTTATAATACCTTACTCATCTATTTTGTGATTAGTATACTTAGTTGAAATTGTAGGATGAAATCTAGGTGTGGTAAACTTACTTGCTAATTAGGAATGGAATCTAGAGTCTAAAAGTGGATCGAAGTCCTTAGTTGAAAGTTAAATAGTTGTAGTTCTAAGCTTGTTGATTTGTATATTTTCTTTTCAAATATTTTGAGAGCCCTCCTAATCTTTGGTGAAAGAGTATATGAAGTTCATCACTTGGTGATCCTTTTTAGAATAAATCTCTTTGAAATAATCAATTGTTGTGCTAAAATACAAATAGCATGCCTCTTATATACAATTGATGAAAAAATCAAAAGGCCTATACTCCAATGACTCAAGCATTTGAGTTATGAGTATCTTAACTTGAAGGTTAGAGTGAGTAGAGAGTTCGATGGGGTCCCTTTAAAACCCGGTCACTTGGGTGATGAGCCCGGGATGTGCCAACTCGATGAACTCACTATAACGAGAAGGGCGAAAAGGCAAAAGTTCATTAGATGAACTTGAAAAAGAGAGCTGAAAAGATGCAGGCTACACCCTGTCCAGAGGAAAAGGAAAAGAAGCGGGCAAAAACCCGTCCCTCTGAAAGCTAAAAAATTTTAAAGAGATTTTTAATTCAAGGGAGAAAATCCAGGGGAAGAACAGATACAATTACTTTCACTTTAGATTATTGTGCTTAGAAAAAATAGTTGAAGGGTTTATATATTTGTTAAAAAGTGGTGAAGTATAACTAGGTCTCTTTTGCTATTGTTTGACTTTGTGTTTATTTTGTGACTTTGGAAGCTATTTTTAATTGGTGAGGGTAAAGTTTAACTTACCTGGATTAGCCTTAGAATTTTGATTAAAGTATGCCAATTACATTTAAATAATAGATTTGAGCAGTAGGTATAAAAGCAAGTTACTATAATAAAAATGAATGCTATGTTTAACTTATGAAAATTTTTGAGTATATTTGATGATGGATTTTAATTGTTTGCTTGAGGACAAGCAAAAACTCAAGTGTGGGGGAATTTGATAAACCAAATTTATTCATATTTTGTGAATGCCAAAATGAACCTTTATTGATCATTTTTATTAAAAATTTGGCACTTCAAAACATTAATGTATGCTTTCAGGTCTTTAAAGGAAATATTTTTCAAGGAAAGCAAAGACGGGTCAAAAAAATGCAAATTTTGGATTAAGAAGAACTCAAAATGACAAGATCAAGCTATGTTTTTCAACCATTGCAAGGAGGAAGCAAAATTAAAGAATGAAAATCAAGCTTTTGAAAGACATTTGCAAGACATGACCTGTCTCTCACCATGTCAACCTGGAAATTGAACTTTGCAAAGGACATTTGTGAGACATGACCTGTCACTCGCCCTGTCGATTTAATAAAAAGTCATTCAATGAGAAAACCACTATACTACAGTAACCTCCATTTTAAGACAAAAACGTTTATTTCGGTTATGGAAGGAGCGTTACTTGAAGGGCCAAAAGACTCATAACCTCCAAAACCTTTCATCTCTCCTCATCAAGAGCAATTAATTCCATTCAATTGAAGATGGTTATAAAAAGGAGATGGTGGAAGAGAAAGAGGAGACAAGATTTTGATAACGAGAGTTTTCAAAGGAGAAGGAAGTTCTGGAGATTCCAATAACAAATCAAGATCATCAAGGATTGAAGATCCAACACTTTCGAGCTATAATCTTTTCGGGTAGTATCATGAGTTCAAATTTCTATGTTGAATTTCATGTATTACTATTAATTACTATGAAGGAGTAGTTTTTCAGATCTGGGTTTTGTCGAATTTCATATTTATCATGTGTTGAGACTTTGTTCTTAATGAATTATTAAAGTTCTTTTGTTCAATTGCATGTTTGTTAACCGTTTTTAAGTTTGTATGTCCGGAAATACAGATTTATGCATGATTTTCATTTAAGTTAATTGAAAGATTACTTTTATGAATTGATCTATGTAATTGAAGAGATTTGTTTGTAATTCTAGACATAGAATAGCAAGAATCTTCTATTCTTAAGAGTTCATGTTATTAATGCAAATTTAGGTTGCTATTGATTGAGGAGACATCCTAATCGATTAATCTAGGTTTAGATAAATTGTTAGATTCGAAAGAATTGATAATTTGCTCAAGGAACTCTATAGCTTAAGAACTAATCTAAATTATCTAATAAAGATTGTCAATGATTCACATGATAAATTGAAAGTAAGACAAAACCTGGATTATTAGACCTTAATTGAATCTTGTTTGGTTATTGGAATTGTGTTAATAGTGTTTTAAAGAAAATTAGATAAGTAGTAAAATCATCAAAATTGTTCAGTTAGATAGTAGAATACGATTTAGTACTAGTATTTGCCTATTCCCTGAGGACGATCCCGATTTTTAAAAGCTATACTATATTCACGATAGGTACACTGCCTATTACCTTTATAGCAATTTAAGAACGGGCCTTTATAAATTAAAAACTACGCTTGAAGGTAATCATCAGAACTCATACATAAGGTAACGAGTGGAAATCTCATAATAATAGTGTGAATGAATGAATGAATGCTCATGCAATTTATATGCGGTTAATGTTCTTTATGCCTCATGTCTAGCATGCATGCTTTTTCACAACTCCTTTCCTTTGAAATAAACATGATCGTTCATTACTTTAGCGAGCCATACAAATATTACATCAAGATTTTTATCCCCAAAATTTGGCTAGCTATACTCTAATTCCGATTCTAAACATTTTCCCTATTCCCAAAAGCATGACAATACAAGGAAAAAGAAGCAATAAAATACTAGCTATCCTGAAATCCTAAGGCAAATTGGCATCCCGCATTGCCTACTACAAAATAAAAAAAAATCAGGACTTCACTTGGACTTCATGGGTTAGCTATCATCTCGGCCTCTACTCAGCACTAGTGTCTTCGGAGGTCGAGCTAGGAGGTCGTCTCCTGCTAGAAGAACCACCGTCATCCCGTCGAATAAACAAACTAAGGTATTCCCTCGTAGTCATCCTCTGCTTCTTAGTAGGTCGGACTAAAGGCTCTTGGTCTTCACTTTCTTCCTCTTCCTCCGTTCCTTGCCCTTCCCTCGGGCTCACTCCATTCTCCTCACCTCTAACTTCAGGCTCACTCACTTGAGTCTCCATTAACTCGGTTTCTCTCACAGGCTCTCCACCCATGTCTTCTACCTCCATAGGCTCAGGGGCCACGGTTTCTACTACTGCTAGGTCAAGCACAGGTGGATTCTCACCCTCCATATAAACATCTCTCCGTATCATTGGATCAAACTCGGGTTCTACCCTACCACTATCTGGTATCTCCAACTCCCGATTAAAATCCCATACAATTTGGTTAGGTTCCGGATTCACTTCTGCTTCCAGCTCGATGGGTGGGGTAGGGGTTCTAGGGACTACATTTTCTTCCCAATTAGGATCCTCCTCAGGGTCCTCTTCTTCTTCTTCCTCCTCTTCCTCATTTTCTTCGATCACAGGTGCACCATTCAATTGCATGCCTATGTCATGGGCTGGAGGTGTGGCTATCACACGAGGTAGAAGGATGTCTAGGTAAACCGCATGCCAAGTGATATGGTTCCATGCGTCCGCTATGTTCCAATCATGGTGGTCATACAAATTGTCATGGGCATACACATATAAGAGTCCTATAGGGATCCATACCCTAAAGTCTGGAGGGGTTCGGTTTCCCCTATTCTTCAAGATAAATGTAGCCTCCCTAGTCATGGGCTCGCGCCCATACTTTACCATGATTCTCTCCAACGTATAAATCGTCTCCAATTTAGTCCAACTCCTTCTCCCCATGGGATCATACCTCAATCGGTCGACTACAGCAGCCCACCTAGTGTATCTCAATCCTTCCTTCCACAATTATACATTTCCCTTATGGTTCGGGGATGCCTGGCTAAAGCGAAGTCTTCACACAATTCTCTCAACCTTAGCCTATACTCCACCATAGTCTCATCGTTCCTCTTGGTGAAGTTTCTGGCCCGTTCCCTGGTCTCATCCAAGGAGACCTACAGCAATATAAGACTCCTAATCAGACTTAGCAAGAAAAACATTTTTAACTCCATTTGAACCTATTAATTAGATTTCTAAGTCCGGTTTCTTTTAATTCTATTATCTTGTTTTATAACCTAGTACTCTGATACCAACTTAAACTGTCACGCCCCATAGGGTATCCTAAACGTAACAGCCTACCACATACTATAAAAGACTCTCGAATTACTATTCGAGCCTTTCGAAAGTCTTGTATAGATGTAAAGCGTTCCTTTACGACAATATAATACTCAATCAATGGAGTTAAGAAGTTTAATATGGCATTCATTAGCCATAGATAATAAACCAAAACACATATATATACTTTACAAAATCTAAGGGGCATTCCCCCGCAAAATAATATCAAGTCCATTACAGTCATCCAGAGTCCTTTAGTTTCCAACGGAAGTCTAAACAAAAGCGAAGTAAACTTCTAGGGGAAACTCCTATCTCCGGTACCTGAGCTGTGGCTTACCTTGGCCTAAGCCAAATGAACTCGTGCTGCAACAAATAAAAGCTATGGGGGCGTAAGCTAACTAGCTTAGTGAGTAAGAACTTCCATATCATAATTAATACAATTCATTCAAACAAGTGATTATTCACGCAAATGTATGCATCAGACAAGTGAGTTCAACAAACATATGACTCGCCGGAAATCATATGTGAATGGACTTACGCCCTCTATCCCAGGTTAGCAGATTAACGAATCCTGCGGTACGATGCCATTTAAGCTCACGGTCAACTGAACAATAATTCGTTTTATGGATCATGATTAACCAACAATTTCGTTTTATGGATCACGATTAACCAACATATTCGTTTTATGGATCACGAAAAACCAACCAATGCTAATGCTTCATCCCCATCGTGATATGAATGAGTCCAATTACAATTGAAGTCAAATATATGTTAATTCAATTCTTTTAGGTGACCAACAATTATTCGCAGACAATCAATATAAAATGCTAGCTAATCAATCAATAGCTTAACACCCGATTTCGATATTTCTTAAGTTTCATTTTACACATCAACATCAGTAAAATACATAATTCCCATATACCCCATCATACATATCCATTTTTATCTTTGCCTACACCACTAGTGCCACTAATAGTACAATCACAAACATTAATTGAAAGTGGAAGTAGTACTCACTCGGCCATTGGACGCCGGTCTTTTTAGTAGTAATAGTTGGGAGGTAGGGTATCGTCTTGCTCGGGATCACCTACCAAATAAGAATAATCCTAATGAGATTCTTATCAATTTACTAATCCAAGCTATGCATCTAAGCTAAATAAATTCGGAATTCTCGCTATTTGCGGAAGCTTCAACTTAAAACGGCCATAACTTGGTCATTTTAACTCAGAATTTCGCAAATTTTATATCGATCTCTATCTACTTCAAAAGATCTATCTATTCCTAGTATTATTTTCAAGTTTTGAAAACAGTAAAGCCACGGAATAGTAGGATCAGATCAGATCTGTTCTATCACTTTCCCGATTCCGAAAAATTGTTTCGCTTTTGATAAAAACGTTCCTAGTTGATGATTTATGTATAGATGGTATATGAATGAATTCCTAACATGAATGTCATGTAATGAACTCAATATATGCATGGCTTTGATGATTTTTGATGATGAGCTCTTATGAACTCCTAATTGTTATAAAATTCCATAAAGGTTATTTCTAAAAAGCTATTATTCTCAACTTTACATTCCCTAGGGTTTCTATGATTTTATTCTTGAAATTTACTTGTTATCTAAATAAAAAAATGAGTTCTCAAAGTCTATATTAATCATGATCTTCATTTATGCATAAAAATCCACATTTTTCATTTGGTAAACATGTTTTTAAACAAGCTACTTGTAAAAATCCGAATTTTGTAATTTCATTTTCTTGCATTTTCTTTATGAGAAAACTTGGTTAATGCATCAAAAATTAAAGCTCCAATATATCTATCATCTAAAGACTTCATTTAACTCATAAAACATGCCATCTAAGCTTGGATACTAAGTGTTCATGTAGGCACCATCCTAAATTACGAATTTTATTTCTAATCACCATCTCAATATTTTTCATTCTAACTCCACTACTTGTTTCACATTTTTATCATGCCTAAACTCATCTAAACTTATGAAAATCATTCTTTAAGGGCATCTATTACATATATCTTCCAATTTTTCTGAAAAATATGAGTTTTAAAGTGGTTTTGGTGGTCTTTAAGGTAGGGTTCTAAATCCATCCGAATTCCCAACAAATCATTTCTAACAAAACCTTTTCTTTTTCAATTTTCTTGCCTTCTATACATGGAGATCTAATATCTAACACATCTATACATATGCAAGGCTACATTTTTATGATCATCAATGCATGGAAATCAAAATAACTATATGAACATACATGTAGATGAAGATGTGGATGTCTAAACATTAGATCTACTAAATATAATGCATGAATCATAAACTTCATGGCATGAACATCAATATATATGCAAGATCTCTACTTTACATGCATGAACAAGAGGATATCTTAGCAAAAACTCATTTAAACACTAGATCCATGTCTTGTGATGGCTTGATATTCTTGGTCAAGTGTTTTCATGTCCTAGCATATGCTCATTGGGATTAAATGAGAAAACACACAAGAAATAACTTTGCCATTACAAGATTTAGGAAGAACAAAGCCTAAAATCAACATACTAATGGAGTTTTGGAGTAGAAAAGAAGAGGATTTGAGCTTGTGTGTGTGAGTGAGAGAGGGGGGGGGGGGGGGGGGGGGGGGGGGGGGGGGGGGGGGGGGGGGGGGGGGGGGGGGGGGCGCTCACGGCATCAAAGGGGGAGAGGAAGAGAGGTTTTTATTTAGTAAAATTTGGAGGAGCAGTGAAAAAATGGGAGAGAGAGAGAAAAATGTGGTTTATATGAATAGATTAGGGTTTGTAATTGAATAAAAATATCAAAAACAAAACAAAGAAGGGGGGAAAGGGGG